>CM076582.1:1307884205-1308126249 GCA_034641835.2 Pinus albicaulis
TAAAGGAAAATTACGCAGTGTGCGTCGTGGGAGAAGGTGAACTAGCGGTGGGGAAGCCAGGAGCAGGGGAATTTATAAGGTTGCCAGATGCTACAAGCCGACCCCGCCCACTCCTAGTATTTGGATATCGACCTAAGTAATAATCACTGGACTGGCCGGAAGTCGACTCTGTTGAGGTGCTGGAGGGAGCGCGCTGGGGTTGACCTCTAGTGCTCCCCCTGCGGCAACGCATCCTATGACGCACGTGAGGCATGGGTGCAATCTCAGGCGCAGTGGGCACAAGAGGAGACGACGAAGCAGAATTCCAATTAACAGAGGAAAACAGATAGAGACAGAACCGACAGAAATGTAAATATGCAGCAAAGTCTAGGTAGAAGTTCAGCTGGCCACTTCTCCTTATCGTCACAGTTAGCAGGCAGTGTAATCCAGCAACCGGCTTGTCTGAAAAACCATGGCTAAACGCCATTTTTTCGACCTGTATGCAATGCAATCAAAGGACGCCCGTCATAATTAATCTCTGATCATTAATAATGAGAGCCGAAGGCCGGATCAAATTGGAGCGTGCGGAATCGCTAAGAGGAGTGGAGGTCCCATTTTGAACAGTGTTAAAAATTAATTAATGCATATTTGATGTGAAAACTTAATTGAACAGCGTTAAATGTTAATGCAATTGATATGAAATCGCCATATCCATGTCCCATCACCTTAAACGCCATCAAATGCACCCGCAGCCGAGAGCAGGGCAAGTTTTCATTGAGGACACGTGGCAGAAATTGATTGGAGCGGATCTTTGTTTGGGCCGCTCGCGCAGTGGAAATCCGGACCCGTAAAATATTAGGGCGAATTTGATAAGAAATTTGTGTCACAAAATTGGCCGACGTCAGCAGGCTATTTTGGAACGCGAATTTGGTTTGAATTATGGTTTATCGTCGTTTGAAGTCCGGCGGGCTCGACTTACGAACAATTTTGTTTGATCCCATGTTATAAAATTTGTGTTGGTTTTCTTTGATAATACACATATTTATAATAAATCATGGGAATACCACACTTAACATGTGGAAAAGTTATATAAATAATTATTTAGAACAATCATTTTTATGTAAAAATATCCAAGGCGAGGTCTTTGTAGAGAACCAGGGTCGTGAAAACTGTTCAAATATAAAAATCCCGCTTAATAAAGAGACAAAATTGTTGTGCTTTTGGAACCCGACCCGAGGATTGGACATGATTTAACAAACAAAAGGATAGCGGAACCAGACTTGCACCCGTGGTCAAGCCCTCTACCAAAACCACGAGCGGAATCACAAAAGCGGGTTGCCCATATCGCACGGCTTTTGCGGAGTAGGCGGTATTTCCTATTCGCGAGAAATTCCATAGGGAATGCGACACGTGGTGAAGTGACCCCCGGAAAACCACCGTTTAACCCGTTCCATCGCACGTTAAAGCCCGACGTTGGAAGCCGAGCGAAATTGCCAAGAGTAGTTGATTTGGAGAAGGGCCATCGGATGGTGGTCGCATGTTGAACTTGCCCGGAGGTTAAATAAGGTGTGCAGAGGATAGCCAGGTACGATACGAGTGTTTTATTGGTTATTGATATATACAGGTGGGGCCGGAGTATAATGAAATTGTTTAATTAAACGATTGGCGGATAATTAGCATAAGTCTGGAGCGTGATTGTTGTAAGGCTGGGTGGTGAAATATAGAGCCGAAAGTTCATTACAAGTTATTTATTTAAAAATAAACGTGGAGTATAAATACAAAGTGTTGAAAGTTAAACTTTGGTTATAAGGATTGGAGATAATATAAAGTCGGGAATATAAATTAAAGTCCAACCATTGTGGATAGTATTTATTTATCAAATTCTACGAATTTGATAAATAAACCCGAAGAAAGAAGTCAATTAAGACTCAGACTGGAGGAAAAGAACGGGGTACACCAAGGGGAAATGCTGACAGAGCGATTGTAGACACACCATCTCTCCTTGGGGGTCCAATTTCAGTTTTGTTGCGTCACACGATGATCTCTCTTCTCTGGCATTTACTTGTATTGAAGATCACTATTCTAGGAATAAGGAGTTATTTTCTCCAAAAATAACCCTAGCCAAACATTGACAATGCATCGAGGATATCTTTCTATGCTTCATAAGTACATATGTTCTACTTCTAAATCATGTCTTGGAAGTGGTTGTTTTGCTGGAAATTATTCACCAGTTGGTTTCATACCAAAGTCTTTTTCTCATTTTCAGCATTCAATACATGAAAAAGATAATGGTTTAAAACAACATAAATATTTGAAATTTTGCAAGAATTGTCTGGCACACTTTGAATATGAATTTTGAAGTCAAGTGCATGATGCTGTATAGGATCAAGTGTCATTTGAATACCAAATGTTTCACAAGAAACTTCTCAACATGCTACCCTGCAGTAAGGATTAAATGACAATATTGCATCAACTATTTCCATAATAAAAGTGCAACTCGGCCATAAGACTAAACAACTACAAATGTTGTAGATCTAACAAGACCACACAATCAAATGTATTCCCCAAGGCCAATACTGTATGAAAAATGAAAAGGAGTTGCAACCAAAAATACCTTAGGCAACTAATTCAATTAGATACACCAAACCATCAGCAAAAAGGAAAACCAGCCTACTCAAAAGGCAAGCGTTTACCTCCTTTGACAAAATTTTGAGTTTCGAAACAAGGGCCTTTATTGTCTTGTCAATGCCCCTAGTAATTTGAACGGGGTTTGCACCTGCTGCAACAACCTAAACAAAAAGGTTTCATTTCAAATTATTTTCCACAAATTTAAGATACAACCATTGTCGGTTTTGTATTTCCTAACAAGCTCATAAATTTTGACAAAAGAACCAAATTTTTTTAATACCTGATAGCAATTTTTTCACTCAAAAACTATCTTAGACTCAATAAGCCCAACCCAAAACTACAAAACCAAACACCATAAGACCCTACAAAAATGAATAGATGATCTTAATCCAGTACTATCGACAAAAAGTTACCTTTACACCCTCACTTATTAAACCCTGTGTTGTTGAATTTTAACTTCAACTGCTGCAGCAGAAGGATGGATGCAGCAGCAACATTTTTTTTTGGAGGTTGCTTGCATGCCATCCAGAAATTTAATTCAGCATTTAAAATTCTTGCAAGTTTTTTTTGTAGACGGCCGCAGCCATATTTCTGTACAGGATTGTATTTAAACACAACAACCAGCATTAACGCAATTCACCAACCAGAAATTAAACAAACAGAAATTTACCCGACAGTTTTGTAAATTCAAAAGGAGGACACGTGGAGCATTAACATTGGATCGCATGAAATTGAAGGGAATCTGAAAACCTGAAAACCGGACCCGAATTTTTTATAGGGCACATTGGATTGAGAATTCGAGTTAAAATTAGGCAGACGTCAGCATCCCATTTTGGAACGCGAATTTGGTTTGAAATTCAATCTATTTAGACTTTTGAAGTCCGACGAAAAGGGTTCTTTAATGTTTTGATAGTTTAATATATACATATGTTATATATATATATCATATGTGAAATGAAAGGTGGGCCATAGAATTTAGTTTTAATTTTATTTTTTTAAAAAGAGGGTTTATTATAATATGTTTTATATGTTCCGGCATATAAAAATAAAAAGGTCGAAAAAGCTTGGTAGTTTTTTTTATAGACATTACGTAAATTTTTTATTACATAGCAGTGTGTAAAAAGTGAAAAACTGAGTGTAACTTTTTAAGTGTGTATGCACAGCAGTGCGAAAGGGAAAAACACAACAAAGTGTTTTAGAGACAGAGTATGTTTGTTTTGAACAGACAGTGAGTTGGTTTTATGCACTGCGTTTTGTAGCAGTCATAATTTTGTAATCCCTCTCAGTGAGGAAGTAGTGTAATAGTTATTTTTTGAGTTATTGAAGGGAATAGAAGTTTGTTTTCAAAGTATTGAAACTCTGTCTCCTGTCAAAGAAATTTTTATTTTCTCTGTGTTAGAGGAAGGGAGATTTATTCTCCATTCATTGTTCTGGAATTTTTCAATATTCCAACATGTGCAAGAACAACAGATGTTGTGGTTCCATCCCCATCTAAATCATTTGTCTTTGCCGCAACTTGCCTTACCAACTTGGCCCCAATATTTTCAACTGGGTCCTCTAATTCAACCAATAAAAAGGCCAAAACCATAGCATTGAGATACATTTCATTACACTGTCAATAACAATAAAATTTGACTCAGCCATAACCCTTTCCTTTAATTGTTGTGAAAAGCTTTATGCATTACTCTAATGTGGCTAGTCCATAGGCCAAGTAGACCACTGGGTAACAAATATGTTTCCTTTCACCTTTGAGTTTTCAAATTATGCCTACCAAATCTAAGACATTTAGGAGGGGGAACTAATACAACGTTAAAAAGAAAACCAGAGCACACATCTACAAATTACCTCCTTAGCTACTGTCACACCATCATTAACTATTTTCAGAGAACCATGCTTGCTCTCCAAGACAACATTTTTCCCTTCGCCCCAAGGGTGACTCCAACAAGATCAGCAAGTTTGTTCACACCACCTGCAAGACAAATTGACAATGCTTTTAGTAAGTGTGCAATTGAATGCCAGACCATATTCCAAAACAAACCTCCATGAAAAATTAAAATAACACATTAAAATCGAATATAAGTGGACAAGGAAAGATCCACCGCAATGAAGTTTCACGTGCAGGTGACCTTCGTTTAAACATAATTTTTTCTCTGACCTGCAATTTTTTTGTCACTGAGCCATCCTTGTTGAAGTACAACTCCTTTTCCATAGATCTTGTATTAACTACCTTCTCTCTGTCGCGTAATCTCAGAGTCCCTCTTCTGCTTGAGCGATTAAAGGAAATGGGTGAAAAAACTGAAAGAGAAGACAATTGTCTGCCATAATTATAAAACATTGCACCCAACTTCTTCCCCTTTCCATTGTTACCCAATGAGGTAGATGTGGCAATTGTTGTCATACCGCCCAAAGCAGAGGCCATCTTCTCTTATGCTGAATATAGAATTACAAGATCTTCATATTAGTATGAACCTTAAAAAGCATGATTCCCATTGCTAAAAACCACTTTTAAGTTGTAACAGGCAAACTAAACAACTATCGCAACTTTTGGCAACTTCTGGAGCATTAAGAGAGAAACAACCAAAGAGAAATACAACCACAATCCTCATTTTAATGAGACCGGACTATATATTTGCATTAAGACAATAGAAAGAAATCACGACTATATTAAGGCCAGCACAAAACAATCTTTAACCAGTGTCTCTCGCGGCCTTCAGGTTGCCATGCTAGAGGTTGCATATTTTTAATTTAAATTCTTGACCTCTCGTGCCCATCTATGAATGCATCCAATGGGATATCTACATCAAATGCTCCTTTATATCCCCGAAAACAAATTCCCTACTACAAGAGCACCAGTATTGATGGATCACCCCACACCATCCCACCCACTAGAAACGGTGAAAAAGGAAACCCGAGAAAACTACTGAAATATCTCAAGATGACTATATGGGTGGTTCTTATGAATCAACCAACCATTGAGAACATGCTCATCAATCCAAACCATGAGTATTATGTGACAATATTCAAGCAGGCACTGAATCGGATTTCTGAAGCTATGTTAGAGAAACCCTAAACTCTCATTGAAAATAGGTGAAATGTGGCACCACTCAGAGATTGACATGTGCCAATTGGTACAAGTGGTAGACAATTGGCATGCTCAAACAACGAGGTGATGCAGGAATGACATGAAGGAGAAAATATCAGAAAAGCCCCAAATCTGGAGAACTAAAGCTCATCACCAACTTGAGATTGACAACTTTACATGATGTAACCTATGAAATCGTAAATGGAGAAATCATAGTAACAATAAAGTAACCTATGTAACAATAAAGTCGGACTCATCCTGGGAGTGGTAATGGGAGAAATCATAGTGAACAACGGGAAACATGCATTGTTGCTTACAATCAAATAGATGAAAAAACACATACAAAAAACCTAGATAATAATCATGAACAAGCTTAATATTGAATTATGAACTGTAAAGGAACTTACAAAATGTGACATTACGAACCTGGTCAAGCGCACAAGCAGAAATATCCTGGACATGACCCTGGTTGACAAGTTGTATTGCTCATGATGCAAGAGGATTTGTACCTGCACTGCCAAGTCAATCAAAATCCATCATTATCTATACAATAAATACAAGTAATTGATGTAGTATTTTTTACTCTAATATGCATTCTTATGATAATGTTAGAACATATGTTAAAAATGTCAAAACATACATGAATAAGCTCCTCTTCGTTTCAAGAACAATTTATTGGAGCTGCATGAACTTGGAACAAGCCTCCCACGATCTGAAAGAGTAGCAACTAAGTCAACAGTGACTTTTTTTTTGCTACGCTGGATCGAGGGAGGTTTGCTCCAAGATTAAATCGCTCCAATAAATTATTCTCTACTAAACAGGGCCAACCACGTGAAGGTGGAAGCTCTTATGGCCCCTCCCCCCCCCCTCATATCACTCTCAATTCCCCAATACCCAATCTATATTTCATTTTTTACTTTCATGAGCATAAAAAAAAATATTCAATAACTAATAAAAAAACAATTCAACAAAAAGTACGCAAGGAAACATTGCAATTAATGCTTGACATAAAAATAGTATGATAAATGATTTTTTTATATAACGCAAAAAAATGTTCCAAGTATGGTAACGTTTGTCTTATAATAATACAATATTTTACATTGTCAAATTTTCTTTTTCTTCTTCCTATTTTTAAAGCTCCTAATTACATCATCAATATCATTGTGCTCTGCTCCTGTTTCATGCCTTTCAACCCGCACTGCTCACCTAGTTGTGTATTCACGATGTCTGGGCTCATCCAGTGACGGGGCATCGCCTACAAAAACAGATAATATTAAATTTTAATTGTCAGTTTTTAAATATCATTGAACTAGTTCGGTAATATTAATAAAAAAAATTGCAATGAGATTATTTACCTGGTGCACCAGTTGTCGCCGCTGACCTAGTTGCGTTGTCACGATGTATGGTCTCATCCAGTGACGGGGCATCGCCTACAAAAAAAGATAATATTAAATTTTAATTGTCAGTTTTTAAATATCATTGAACTAGTTCGGTAATATTAATAAAAAAAATTGCAATGAGATTATTTACCTGGTGCACCAGTTGTCGTTGTTGGGACTGTTGCCCTGTCTTCCTCTCTGGTGGTAAGATCCTCAAGGGAAACATTCTCTGTCATTTAAACAAAAAACGTTATAAGGACAACCATCAAGGTATAATTAGAAAAAATTATCAGTGGAAATTAATTACCGTCACGGCCCTCACTGATAGCAGCATTGTCGGCCTGGTCCCCACTACAATGATCAGGTTGCACGAGAGGATCATCTACATCTGGCTCTAAAACTAGGTTATTTGCCTCGTCAGTAGTGTTGCTCCCCCGATTTAAACAAAGTTGTTAGACATTAAATTTATGGGTAAACAAAAAAATATTGAAGGTATATGTTTTGTATCGGAGCATTCCTGATCTTGGGACTGCTGAAACTCTTTGCGACATTCGAGCTTCTGACTTGATATTAAGCGGAAAGTGATATTTTTTTCTTCCTCTGTAGTTTCTGTTCCGAAGTCATCACCCTACATTACATATGATTGTGTTTTTTAAATCATATTTGATAGGATTACAAAAACGTTGGAAGGCGATACAATTAATTATAAGATGTTTAGCTACTTAATTACAATTCTTGCAGCTAATTTCAAGTAGCCACCCTGGCCGAGCTTGTGATGGCCCTTTTTCTCAATCCTAGCTTTGGTTGTCTTTGAGGTGTCAGGCAACCTAGCATCAAAAGATTGAAGTCAGATATGACGTAGCACACTTTTATTTTAGACATAAAGAAAATTAAAGCTATTGAATTAAAGTTGTAATTTACCTTGCGGGTCCAGTTGGCATTTTTTCTTCTTTCTTTGCCCTTTTCTCTTTTCCGTCATGGATGAGTGCTCTCCACTCACTCTCTGAAACTGCGAGAGGACGCTCATATCTAGGGTTAAATTGCAATTGCGTCCTATAGGTTTCCCTGGTATATTTCAAATATTTGCCGGCTACCTGAGCCACCGCTTTTCTGTCAAATGTGCCGACCCCAAAAAGGGCTTCTAGATAATCTAGAAGTTCTTTTTTGAGGTTGGAATTCTGGGAATTCCACCCTGTACGTATGGTTGGGCCAAAAATTACCAACGCATGGCTCTCCAGAATCCTGTAGAACTCATTGTTTCCTACACAGAATAAAACCAAAAAAAGAAGAATATATTATCATTAATTTAAAAATAAAAATCATGATAAATATGTTTTAGATAAAGTACATGAAATAGTTAAAATATTAAAATTTACCTGGGAGTTGTACATGCTTTTTAGGGACACCTTCATCGTTCACCAACAACGTGCCATTAATGGTCCCTGTGGAGCTGACACGTGTAGCTCCAGGAAACGCAATAATGTAGTTGGCCATATCGGCCTCATCATTGCCAACACGTTCAGCGGTTGGCTGGGTGTCTGCTTGGGCAGGGTGTGTTTCTTGGCTAGCACCTAAAGGAGTAGAAGGTGTACGAGAGGGTTGTTGGGCAATCTCTTGCCCTTATGTCCCACTACCACCAACACCGGGTTCAGCAAATGCCAGAAGACGCTACATACAAAAGAACTTTTTGTTAGTTTAGTCAATGTAAAAATTAAAAATCAAACTATCACAATTCATCTCATGCAGAACAAAAAAAATATCCTTTTGACTTTTTATTATTACCTGATATATTTCTAGCTGGCTCATAAGATGTTTTATCCTCTCTTATGTTTCAGGTGTTTGAGGCGCGTCTATCAAGTATTAAATTCAGACCTTGCATCTCGTGCCTTTTTTCGCAACAAGAACATTGGAGATAGGGATGAAGAAAGCTCTTCCTCAAAGAGGGAATCATCAGGCGTACCATGGCTAGGTGTATGCATATTTGAACAAAATTAATATTATTTCAATTATGTAAATAACTAAAATACCTGAAGATAGAGCAATGCTGGCACTTTACATGTTCTTCTGCTGGCCTCTTTCCGCAATCATCCCGTCTCGGGGTTGTTCCTGCACTGCTCTGATCAGTCTGCCACATTGCAATAAAATTATAAATGTAAAAACTTGAAAATAATATCTAACTTGAAAACACAAAATGAAAACTGAAATAATTTCTAATAAGACACCGGAAGACAGAGTTAGAGTTTCAAATATGCCTTGCATTGAATTCAGTCCTGGAAACATGTCATTGCACATTAAGGAACCCAAACATTCAATCCAAGAATGATATATTTAAGTAGGATTATCCTATTCTAGGAAAACACCATACCTATAATGCATTCACTTGCATGTATAAAGGGAAAGTAAAACATGTTTTCATACAACGGTGAAAAAGGCATCTTGGGGAAAGGTATCCTCACTTTTTATTTATGTTGTTCACCCACACCACTCTCGTGTTTTCACTAATCCTGTTCTGTCATTTTTGGATTCAAATTAAGTTAAGGCCTTAAGTATTTTTTGACCTTTCGGTGTAGTTTTTATAAGTGGCATGTATGGATTTTCCATTAATTCTGCACTTTTCTCTTCATGCGCATGTTTCCCTGGAAATCAAATGCATGATTTAGTCCCATACATTTAACAAGTTGTTGGATCAACTCCATAGGAAATATCATGTTTCCTATTCAATCAAAATTTATCTCGGTTAGGGTAGGTAGGAAGGTTTTCCCTTTGTATTAATAGGGCACTTCTAGCTTGCATTTTTATTATATCTTTCAAATTTAGTGTCGTTTCAATTAGGGCATGAATTTTTGCAGCTTTCAAGGTGAGAATGAACAAAGACAAATTTTTGTGATGGATGACTGTATATGACTCCATGGCCAGAGGAAAAGGCACTAATCTACTTCTTCAAATATCTATAGTTCTCATTCACCTCATACGAAGATGGTCCCTGATTTTGAGCCAAATATTGCAGCAAAAAGTTCCCCCCCTCCATAATTTGATATTCAATGGAAATTTCTTAAATTGATGATGGGGCATGATTATGGAACATTGGCACATACATATGTAATGGAATTCCAAGATCATGATATATGTTTGCATATGTTTATGGCAATGTTTCACCAAGTCCCCTGGAGGTGGGAGTGAGGGGGCGAGGGAGCGCGGGAGCGGCCTATGCAAAAGCTCCCTACCAATTTTCAGGAAACGTGGGGGGATGTCGGGGTCATAAAAATTATAAAATTTAATATTTAAAATGTAACTATATTTTTGCAAGGAATGTATATACAATCATCATACACTTGCATCATGAAAGATAAATCATAAATGATAAAATTACAAATAGATGAATGATGAATCATATAATTGAAACAAATTTAAAAGTTAAAAGTTAAAACATACATCATACAATCATGCATGTAAGTTTGTAAGTTTGTAACTATATAATCATTAATGTAAATACTAACAATGTACAATGAAAATAAATTTTAAGATATCATATGACATATTATATCAAGATTCAAAATAGAGTTTAAACTAAAGTTTACAACTCAAGTCTGAAACATAAAACTTAAACGCAAATAAGTTATGTCTGAAACATAAAACATAAAACATAACATATGAATATCAAATGATATCATCATACTGATAAATGAGCATAAATTCTCAAGTTAATTCCCCACTAGTCTCTGCATCCAACTTCTGCACGAATATATCAAGATCAACCATGTCACCATCTGAATCAGAATCACTTGGATTCTCAAATATGTTAAGTGGCACATCAACTTTTAACACGAAACCATAAACTAAAAGGGGCGGTGAGGGGGATGTGAGGGGGCGTGAAGGGGGGTGTGAGGGGGCGTGAAAGGGGGTGTGCGGGGGCGTGAGGGGGCATGAGGGAAACATCCCCTAGAAGTCCCCAAGACCCCGGAGCGCGAGGGGGCGAGGAATCTAGACCCCTAGGTGGGGGGGCGAGACCCCGTGTAACACTGGTTTATGGAGGTGGTGGAGCAAAAAAGAGCTCAAATAGAGCTGAAATTTTTCACATAAAAAGGACTATGGGCTTGACTAATGGTTCCATTTAAAAAATTATATCTAGACAGAGAATAAGTGTAGCATGCAAACATGCATTGAAAATCCATCTGAGTTTGCATTGTATTACTTATGATGGATTCAAATTTGGGTTTCAAAATGCCAGGTTATGGCATGATTTTGTCGAAAAACCCTTATTTGGATTCTCATGTTGGTTTAATTTATATTTTAAGTTTGTTTTGCAATCTTTGGGTGATAGTAACTCTTGAACTAGGTTACCAATGTGTAACAATCATATTTCAAGAATAAAGTTGTGATTTTTTTATATTATTATTATTATCTATTAGCTACGAGTATTGACACCTAATGCCTGGAATTTTGACATCATGATAGCATGGATAATTTCGAAAATGTTTCTAGTAATGTTAACATAATAACTATCATTACGTGTCTTCACTTTTGTCACCATAATAGACCTGTGATATGAACTCATCACACAAATTCATATGCTATGTCCCAACAAGTTCAAACTGGTTGAACCTACCTCATAGTGTGGTTATTAAGGACAAGTTGCTTGATATATAACTCGATAGCATAGACCGCGTTGCAGTTCTAAAAAGAATCCTCAAGTGTGAAAAAAACTTCACAATATGTTCTACTATAAAGCCTTTTGGGATACCTGAAATAATATATGTATCATTGATGACTTTTAAAGTATGACAAGATCCAAAGGGAAAGGAAATCAATGGAAGAGTGATCCACCAATGAGAACCTAGAATTTAGCATCGGATGAGTTAGAGTCTAGGAAATTGAAACCCTATAATTTTAATTAGTGATGAAGGACATCACATAGGTAATTATATTTTCATGTAGAATAACTTGTTAATTCAAATTTAAACTACATAATATGAAAGGCATACCATAAATTTTTCCACGTAAGTCCAAACAACCTATAAAAAGGGAAAACCTTCTTTTTCCATGGGAAATAATTTACGTTTCCTTTTTGAAGACAATCTAAATCACAAAAAATATGAACTATACTGCACACATTCTTGGATAATGTGCAACTGGAAAAGGAATACCCTACACAAGTGATGCACACATGTACATTTGAACACTAATAGATTTTGTAGTTGAAATGCAATGCTTGTTTTCATTTAAATGTAGGGTTTTTAAAGCAGGGAGAAATAATGGCTGCCAAATTAATAAGCGTTTCTTTGGGAAAAATTTAAATCTTGTATTGGGTGATGAAGATAATAGAGGATATTGAATCTTGATTCTTTACATCTAGAGAGAACCATACAGCCTAACACAATCCAATGGAATTGACCAAAAAAACCCAAATAGAGTCAACCCTACTATAGGAGGAAGGGCCTGTAGTAAGAACTTACCATTTTGCAAGAGCTAAGGGCGAATGATATTCTGCAAGAGCTGAGGGTGAACGCTGAGGGCGAATGTTGAGGGCAAATAATGTTCTACAAGAGCTGAGGGCGAATGCAGGGCGAATGCTGTTTTGAAAGAGTTGAGGGCGAATCCAGGGCGAATGTTTTTCTGCAAGAGCTCAGGGCGAATGCTAAGGGCGAATGCTGTTCTGCAAGAGCTCAGGGCGAATGCTGAGGGCGAATGCTATTCTGCAAGAGCTGAGGGCAAATGCTGACGGCGAATGCTGTTCTGCAAGAGCGGAGGGCGAATGCGCGCGTGATATCAGACGTTAATGTAGCACACATGTACATTTGAACACTAATAGATTTTTTTAGTTGAAATGCAATGCTTGTTTTCATTTAAATGTAGGGTTTTTAAAGCAGGGAGAAATAATGACTGCCAAATTAATAAGAGTTTCTTTGGGAAAAATTTAAATCTTGTATTGGGTGATGAAGATAATAGAGGGTATTGAATCTTGATTCTTGACATCTAGAGAGAACCCTACAGCCTAACACAATCCAATGGAATTGACCAAAAAAACCCAAATAGAGTCAACCCTACTATAGGAGGAAGGGCCTGCAGTAAGAACTTACCATTTTGCAAGAGCTGAGGGTGAATGTTGTTCTGCAAGAGCTGAGGGAGAACGCTGAGGGTGAATGCTGAGGGAAAATGCTGTTCTGCAAGAGCTGAGCGCGAATACTGAGGGAAAATGCTGTTCTGCAAGAGCTGAGGGCGAATGTTGTTTTGCAAGAGCGGAGCGCAAATGTGCGCATCATATCACACGTTAATGTAGCTCTTGCGATGCATACGAAACAATAAAATCATTTTTATGTACCGTGCATATAAGTTTCGAATTTTTATGTAGCGCGCATATAAGTTTCGTATTTTTATGTGGCGCGCATATAAGTGTCATTTTACCGATGGCGGAAAAAGCGTCGCTATGGCGACCGGTACTTAAACGTCGCAATGGCGACACCTAGACATTGTGTCGCACTTGCGACGATTGGAGTCGTCTCAATAGCGACGCTTTGGGCCATAATGTCGCAATTGCGACGTCTTCCTCCAAACGTCGCAATTGTGACACTTTTCTAAGTGTCGGTATTGCGACATGTTTCTATAAACGTCGGTATAGCGATGGTTTCGGGTGGGATGGAAAAAATTTGGGGAAATTTCCGACATTTGGTCAAAAGCATCGGAACCAAGTGTCGGAATTTGCGCCAAATGTAGTAGTGAAAAAAGCTAAGTATCATGTTGTTCATAACGTGATTTTAAAAAGAGAGATTAAAATGGCCAGAACCACAGAAGAAAAGAACCTAAAAATTTCAATCAGTAGAATAGGGCTCTAGGCCATAAGCTTGTATTTTTTGAAATTTTGAACTTTATCTTACGATTTTTCTTACACGAAGACATGAAAGAAGACCAACGTGGGGGAGTGTTGAGCCTCCATTTTGTCTATATTTTCATACTTTTTTCTAAATAACTCTCATGCCTTCACCTGGTGTTTGTAGCCATTATTATCCCTTTTATTAATTATTAGGCTATTATAGAGGTATTCAAAGCTAACAAGTTATTTTTATGATAATTCTCTTTGTTTTAATGATTTTAAGGGGTTTTGTGTGAAAATATCACTAGTAATAAATTATCATTGTGGCAAGTGTAGTGTTCCTATTCTAGCAGCACAGTTCTTGTTCCAACAATGTAGTTCATGTTCATGCAATACAGATCTTGTTCTCATCTGCATGATTTCATACATCTATCATCCATGATAGGAAATTAACATATGGGTTTTGAGGAGCAAAGGCTCTAAATGGTGTTGTGTTTTCCTAATCATGCCCAGGTCTTCAATACAACGTGTAGAGTGAAGGTAAAAGCATCTGATCAACCTACTTTTGGTAAGCCACAAGGTTGATTAACATCGTGATCTTACAATGAATACTATGGTGGATATTTCATGAATTTATACTGGTAACGGTGTTTATATGGAACCTTATATCATTGGATATCCAGTAAAATAAGAAAACTCCTTATATTGGTTCAAAAATCGGTTTACAAATTATAAAATTGTATGCATTGTTAACCTTCAATCTAGATAACTAGGAGACATTGTTGCTATCAAGAGGGAGGCCCTATAATTTAAGGGGTAACTATTGATAGGATTCGATATGGCGATTTTGATAGGAAATGAAGGGAGTAAAAGGAAGATTGTATATCGGTGGGATGATCCTCAGAGGGGATCAGTGGAGAAAATTCATGCACTATCTTATGCTAATGTAACAAGACTTCGAGATTAATGAGAATTGGAATATGATTTATGATTATTATTTCTAAGTATTTTGGGATTGTGATTTAAATTTTATCAGGGAAATCAGCTCGGTAGTTTGGGCCCACTAGCCAATCCATTGCCCCATACCTCTTAGGTTTTTTCTGTGTTTTTATCAGTGCAGAAAGTGTGAGATTGTAATTTGATAGAAATTTGTAATTTTGTTTCATTATTCTCCTTTATGATTTGATGTTAAAATTTCTCAAGTTTAATTTATAAATTTGATGGCATGATTACATTCTTGGAATTCATTTTTGTTCAACACATTGAGATTCTACATTTAAATTGAAAGCAACGTTCATCTAGTGAGTGTATTTTCACTAGATATTCCATTTCTTAAAAGTTCAGTACACTATTTACTCTAATTCAGTTTATCACATAATGTATATACTTTTAGTTTGCAGGGATTCAATGATAGAGATAACAGATGTTTTTTCATGAAGTAAGGGTATGATCATTAAGGGTTCTAACTTGTTTCATTATCCATATTATTTGGGCATTTATGAGAAATTTTAATTATTATATGAAAATTATCTTGCAACATTAAAAAAATAATATTCATTCTTCTAACTTAAATACCAAGACTAGCATGAGGAGATTATATCCCTATTTCACTGGCATAAGTAAAATTTCCAATAGTTTTCTTTGAGAATACCCTTGATCAAAGGATTGATGACTTAAAATTCTTGATTGAATACTGCATTGTTCTTTTCAAGTGTAGAAATTCACATGTGATTCCTTTTCAGTATCAGTACCTCCACATTAGAAAGAAAACATTTAATAATATTCTTTGAATTAGTTGGGAATGAGTTGGTCTTCGAATTCATAGTTTCACTTCATGCATTTCTTCTTTGCAATATAGAAAGTAATACTTTAAGATGTTTTTTATTCTTTATTTCCTGAATGGTTTGACATTTTGAGTGGTATCTACATTCCCTTATCCCCTGGACAACTAAGGTAGAATTTATGCAGGAGTCACCCAACCAAGCACATGAGTGAGAAGTATGTTCACAATGTGTTTTCCTTCCTTTGAAAAGTCTTATTTTTTGAATGATTCCTTTTGAATTATTCACAAGAGCTTGATTTCTATTTCACAGATCCCTAAGTTCTTGTTTTGGAATTTATTGTGCTACACATCTAAGCTTACACAACCCAGATTGAAAATTTAAATTCTAGTATATAATCTTGTATTTATATTGATCAACAACACATGTTTCAGATCTATGGTAATTATTTACTTTAATATATCCCTCATCATTACAATTACCAATTTATACCTCCAAAAACAAACTCATTACTAGTCTATAGTCATCATTGAATAATTTATCAAAATCCATCAATATAGTTTCATTTCCATGTGGATCATAATTATCATAGAAGGGAGAATCCTTAAAATCAACAACCTATGATTTGGGATGACTACGTGTGAGCTACCATTCAACAACTTCAACATTTTTTCTATCTTTACTTCAAGATATCCCTAATATTCCTGGTTTTCATGTCACTATTTTATTTGTGGATAGAAAGCATGATAACATGGTCTAAAATGAAGATGGGTTTACAACATAGGAACTCTACATATTCATTTGAAATATTTTTATCCTAAATAATCTAATCCAAAATTACTTTATGATTAGCTTCGTTGGCATTTCAACCACAATATTCAAAAATATTATGCGGTTGCACTTGTTGCATAACTATGGTAATTCTTTACTTCAATATATCCCTCATCTTGGTTTTCATGTCACTGTTTTATTTGTATAGAAAGCATCAGGATATGGTATAAAATGAATATGGTTTTACCACAAAAACACTCTACATATTCATTTGAAGGTAATCTAATCCAAAAAATTTCAATTGGCTTCCTCGGTATGGCAACTACAATATTCAAAAATATTATGGGGTTGCACTTGTTATAGATCTATGGAAATTCTTTACCTGAAGATATCCCTCATCTTCTTGGTTTTCATGTCACTATTTTTTTGGATAGAAAGCAAGAGAATATATGGTCTAAAATGAAGATGGGTAAATAGCACAAAATCACTCTACATATCAAAAATATCAAAAATATTATGGAATTGCACTTGTTGAATATATGTAGTAATTCTCTCTTCCACCCTATATTCATGGTGGTGTTAAATTGTGTAATAAATAAGGTTTTTTTCCTCAATTTAAAATTTTTTTTCCACTCCATTATTGTTTCCAGAAATTTTTTAATTTTGGCCTATGATTTGGGATGAGTATGTGTCAGATACCATTCAAAAACTTCAACAATTTTTATATCTTTACTTCAAGCTATCCCTCACTTTCTTCGTTTTCATGTCACTCTTTGGTTTAGGTAGAAAGAATGAGAATATGGTGTAAAATTAAGATGGGTTTAAACCACACAACGACTCTACATATGAATATGGGTTTACCACATAAGCACTCTACATATTCATTTGAAAGATGTTTAAATCCTCAATAATCTAATCCAAAAATTTTCAATTAGATTCCTCGGCATTGCAACCACAATATTCAAAAATAATATGAGGTTGCATTTGTTGTAGATCTATGGTAATTATTTACTTCAAGATATCCCTCATATTCTTGGTTTTCATGTCACTATTTTGTTTGGATATAAAGCATGAGAATAAGGTAATGGGTTTGCCACACAAGCACTCTACATAATCATTTGAAATCTATGTTTATCCTCAATAATATAATCCAAAATTACTTTTCGATTACACCTCCTAGGGGTCCACTATCACCTCACCAACCATAATAACACATCTCGAACTATGCTTCCTCCTACCGTGAAGGCATAGTCAACACATAGATTTCTTTATACATGGTATATGCTAGAAGTGGAACGTAGGTCACCCTTTAATTCTTAATAACACATCCCAAAATACCATGACTAGATGCCTTGATGTATGCATCAAATATTGATCTAGCTATGATGTAGTAAGGCTAGCATTTGTTTCTATTCATTTTCATTTGTGATAAGCTATTATAAAACGTTCAGCTAAATGCAAGGACGATCCTAGTGTTTTTGGAAACCATGTATATCATTTCCTCCATAAAATAAGGCATTTTCAATAAATGAATTTAATATTTTATTGAATTTATCCATCTGAAATTCACCCTCTTCATTTTACCATGGGAAACAAACATCCAACGATGCACATTACAAAAGTGTGAAAATCTTTATTAAAAATTGAAGAAAGATCTTGGGAGTTTGGATCTCCCTTAAGAGTTGGGAAATCTTAGAATTAGTTACGAACTCTCTAAGAACACTTGTAGATGTTTACAAGAAGCTTGGGCCAACCATGGATATCTTTGTAGAAATGACGAGGCAAATAAATGAAGCAATAGTTGGTCCTCATACATGTGTCGATGTTAAGAACATGGTTACAAAACAAATTGAAAAATATATGTTTAATTTCAAAGAAGGGTTGAAAAGAAAGATGTTGAAGGTGAAGTATTTCATGCACCCTAATATAGCTCAACATTTGTATGATAGGAACCTTGCAGCCTATGGAAAATTGGCATGGAATGATGAGGTTCCCATTTATTTTGCAAAATTATTTTTGGGTGTGAACCCCAATTATAATTACCTTCCTTCTGATTTTTTTAGTCCAGGGAAAGGTCAATTATGTGACCGTAAGGGTGCTAAGTGTGATACTGAGTTGATTCACCATGAGCCACCTTTTGTAAGCCGACCTCCTCATGTGTAAACTTTGCGGTCAGAGATGGATGCCACTTCTCAAATTAACTGAGAAGTAAGGGATGCCATCATAGAAAATGTTCATACTAGACTTGGTGGAATTGATGTTGGTCTGAATCGACAAAGAGCATGAGCTAATGCACCTGCTAATTTTGTATATAAAACGGATGAGGAGATAGAAAACACGGATGTTGAGGATCTTCGAACATATGCAAAGGGTTGTCGCAATGGTTGGCAAGACTTAATTCTTCAGGAGGAAGATGGCATGGGATTGGTATCTGTTAATGGTTAGGGTGGATATTTTAATGTAATTTGTAATTTACATATATACATGTTTATTTGTTTGTGTTATTCTAACATAAATGTATCATATATTCACCATTTTCAGTTTACATGCACGTTGAACGAAAATTTTGATAATATCATGGTTTGACATTTAGCTTCTGGAAATCAAGAAGATATTTTGGGAAATGATAGTTTTTTTTAAGAGTTCATAATGTTTATGTAAAATTATTATTCTATTATTATATCAATATTATGAGGACATATTTTTAAGATATTTTTTACACATGTATATAATTAAATGTTAGCATATTCTGCTTCCATCCGATGTTTTTGAAATGGCGCCACCCTCTTCTTCCTTGTTAGGAGATGTGCGAAATAATCCACTGTCACAGGTATTAAATTTTTCACTTATGTTTCAACTTATAAATTGAAGTGCAAGTTTCATTAAAAAATGAGATATATCTTAAGTTATTTTATAGTTTTAAAATGTTTGAATTTTATGTTTCTGGAGATGATTTATGTTCTCCTAGGACTTTAGCGATGGAGTCGATGATGGGGATATGAACATTCAAACAATTTGAAGAAGTAATATAACATTATTTTTAATAAATTCCATGAGCTTATGAGTTTTAATTTGCAAAATTTTAAAATTTTAATATAGATACTTGTACATGTATATCATATAGTTTAGCTAGGAGGGTGCAATGTAGAGAGAACACCACACAGGTACAATGGAGGGGGAACTACATGAGGTATTGCATGATTTTTTTTTCTTTTTTTTCTTTTTTATGAAACTACATTCTCATTTAATTTTAAAACATTAAATTTTAATTTTAATGTACATAAATTTATTATACATGTATATATATGTAATTACACATGTTGTGCAAGTCCCCCATTCTTCATATGAGAGCATGATGAGGATGCTAGAAAATATATTTAAGCCAAATTGTATAAATTGATGCAACATTTTATTTGATAAAATTTTTATATCTAATACATGTTATATTTACTTTCATTGAAAGATATAAATTTTGGACATATTTTAATTCTATAATTCTTTCAATTATGATTTAGTACATCCTAATTTTGGATTTTATCTACATTTTTCATGGTACAAATTTCACGATGCATAGTTTGATGCTTAAAACTTGGTTTTACATATTTAAGTTCATGATGCATGGTTTGACGCTTGAAACTTGGATTTACATATTTATGTCCAATACATTTTACATGATCATGTTTTTATAATGTTAGTAGATGATTCTTATGTTTTGTATAAAACTGTTTTGTCACTTGTTATTTGAAATGAATCTAGATTGAAATTGCAAATTACAAAACATGTGTGGTACATTAGGCATTTGAACATGAATCTTATAATTAGGTGTATATGTCTATTAAAGGTGATATAGTTAGGTACATTTTTCATGATCATGCCATAAAACAATCAAATATGGTTTTAGATATTTAAGTTCATGAATAAGTAGCAATAATTCAAATAAATAGGCATTTAGTTGGTAAAATTTGCATGATCATGTTTTTTTAATGTTAGTAGATGATTTTTATGTTTTGTTTAAAGTTTTTTTGTCACTTGTTATTTTAAATGAATCTATTGAAATTGAAAATTACAAAACACATGTGGTGTAAATGTCTATTAAAGGTGATAGTTAGGTACATTTTGCATGATCATGTCATAAAACAATCATATATGTTTTTACATATTTAATTTCATGAATATATAGAAAATTATTCAAGTAAATTTACATTTAGTTGGTACATTTTAAATGATCATGTTGTTATAATGTTAGTATAGATGTGTCTTATGTTTTAGTTAACTTGTTTTTTTGTCACTTGTTATTTAAAATAAATCTAAATTTAAATTGTGAATTACATTTAACACATGTGGTACATTATGCATTTGAACATGAATCTTATAATTAGGTGTAGATGTCTATTAAAGGTGATATATTTAGGTACATTTTGCATGATCATGTCATAAAATAACCATAGATGGCTTTACATATTTAATTTCATGAATATGTAGCAATGATTCATTTACATTTTCATTTAGTTGGTAATTTTTTCATGTGATCATGTTGTTATATTGTTAGTAGATGATTATTATATTTTGTTTAACTTGTTGTTTTGTCACTTGCTATTTAAAATGAATCTGTATTAAAATTAAAAATTACAAAATGTATGTGTTACATTATGTATTTGAACATGAATCTTATAATTAGGTGTAAATGTTTATTAAAGGTTATAGTTAACTTTTAATATAAAGTTGTAAATGAACATGCATAAACATGTACTATAAAATGGAAGTATAAAACATGCCCATACAATTTGCATGATGTGAATGTGGTTTGATGCTTTTAAAGGTTAAATACATATTGAAGTTCATGGATATGTAGCAATGAAATTAAATTTGAATTTAAATCATACATTTTTAATTTGAAATCATTCTTATAATGTTAATATCTAGTACATAGATGTTTAAAAAAAATCACAAAATTTTAGGTACATAGATGTCTAAAAATATCATAAAATTTTAAAATTGCATTAAAAAATATGGTATAAAACATTTTGAATTAATGTACATAGGAAGGCAACTATGGATGTTAGTGGATAGTTAACTTTTAATATAAAATTGTTTTAATATACACAAAAAAGTACTATATAAAATTGCATTATAAAACATGGCTCACAATTTGAATTCAATGTATGGTTTGGTGCTTTTAAAGGCTTAACATATTTCAGTTCATGAATATGTAACAATGAAAGTAAAATTTCATTTAATTTATTTTCATTTATTTGGTACATTTTGCATTCAATCATTAGATTATAATTTTTTTGTATATGATTCTTAGGTTTCGTTTAGATATTTGTCAATTTATTTAGAATTTGAATCTAGTAAAACTATAAATTACAGAACATGGTGCACGTTTTTTCATTTTAATGAATCTAATAATTAGGTGCAGATGCCTAAAACAATCATAAATTAAAATTTCATTATCAAATATGCTATATACATACATTTTGCATTCATGACATAGAATTAAGTAATGTATTGAAAATTGCATTCATGTATGAAATCGTTTATGACCAGAGAATGTATGTACATATAAATTACTTGTTGTGCATGCAGACATAATATAAATAGAATCAAATCCTCAATACACTTGTACATAACAAGAAATATAAATATAACTTTGAACTCAATACATTATTAAGAATTTATAACTTAAGGGTGCACAAAGAGAAAGGTTAATAATGTACTTAAACTTTAAGTTCTCAAAGATGAATCCAAGGAGAAGAAATTGTTGGGAAGTTAAATAAAAAAATTCTAATGGAATGCCATCCTCAATGATCTGTTCATTGTCATATTTTGACATTTTCCATTTCTTAACTTTCAATTATTACTTTGATTTAAATGCTATCAACTTTATGCACACTGCACACACCAAGTGATTGTATTGAAAACTTATGACATCGATTTGATAGTCTTGAAAGTAAAATATACTCTGACTTTGATGAGTTTGTTGGAAAAATAACCTTTTAGTATAATAGGCCCTCTTTCATATATAAACCCGTTATCATCATATTCTTCCAATAATTACATCTTTCGTTCAGTGGACCGCATCAAATAATACTTGACATTTTCTAGGTTGTTAGCAAGTGCAACCACAACAAAAACATCTCTTGCATAATAAAACAAGTGTAATTTCAGATCATAGTTAACATAAAAAATTAAATTTAAAATTATCATGGAATTTATTTTATTATCTATTTCTAGATCTCTATAATTTGAAGTGAATTGAAATGTTACCTTCTATAACAAGATTAGAAACTCGATCACCTTCATATGATACTATAGTCTGCTCTAATTCTATCTCTTCGGAGTTTGAAACTAGCATTTTCCCCTTTGTATTTAGTTCTGTATGTTGCCAAACTTTTACATACAAATTCTTTTCACAAACATCATTAGATTATGTGTCCTCTATGCAAACAAGACAAAAAGAATAATATTTTCTTCTTTCCAATGCAAACACATTTTCGTACTCCTTTTTTTTAATTGAATACAAATTTTGAGTCCCTTTTACTGTTTCAGCCTCATTTGCAATCAATCTATCTACATCTTGTACTCTAATATGCAAAAAAAAATATATGGAACATTCAAACAAGAATATAAAATACAATTTATATATGATCCAAGATAATCATCGTGATAAATAATATATAAAATTAGAAAATTAATAAAAATTAGATCATATATTAAAGTTATATATATATATATATATATATATATATATATGAGAGTTAATTTGTATATATGTACATATACCTTCGTACTTTCATTGATGGGTTAGTGTCATGGCTTGGTGCAATGATTCACCATTGAATAACTTGTTCAGCTGAGACAATTTGAGTTGAAGAGTTTTCCATTTGATATCTTTGAAGTTCTCATTTTATACATGCCCCTGCAGCATCATGTTCTCCTTTTCCATGACGAATGTCCAAGAAATTCCAACAATGTTTAATGTGGGTTTTCATATGAATATGACACAACCATAAGAATTATCATGAAAATTTGAATTGACCAGTGCATCCATCTGTCCATATCCAATGTTCATTGAATTTTATTCCATGACCTTTCAATGAGCCATAAATCTGATCAAAACAATGTTGTAAAAAATGTGTATCATGTGTACGATCATTGTTGATATAAAAGTGATATTCTTTAATAACATGTCGATTTCCACTGGAGCTTTCTATATGATCAACATTTTGTTTAGTGTGTCTATATAGAATATGGTCAACAATAGAGACTTGGTAAAAATGATAATATTCACTATGTATTTCATTTTGTGCAACAAATGTGTAATTCTATGCAAAATCAACTATTGACAAAATGGTCCCTGGTGGAAAATTTGACGGGATTTTTTGAATTGCAAGCCTTGCCATCAATCTCTATGGGAGTGCTTGGTATATTTATAAATTTCTGTCTCAAACTTAAAAAAAACTATCACAAAAATTTCTTCTTCTTGTAAATCAATCCTTTTAGTTCTTATAGTACGACTTAAACCAATTGATGTATGAATATATTCATGTCTCTTCCATTTCATTTTCATGTTGGAAAATGATTGAACATTTATATCAATAGGATATTTGTTGTGAAATAAAGTCAAATTCCCACAATGATCACATTTTTTACCACCAACACATTTCTTTTGGTAAAATAATTAATGATTTTCTCTTGCACATAGAATTTGGGATACGAAATCATGGATAGTCGAAGGAGGAGGTGAATTTTCAAAAAAAAAAATACCAAAATTAAGGAATGCATCATAGAATAACTGAAATTCCACATGATAATGAAAACAACAAGTGTCATGTATAATGATAGGTTTAACATATCATGGTTTCAGTTGCACTAAAGTATTGATTGAAACATTAATTCCATTATTCTCATCTATGAACTTATTGAACAACTCTATCTGGGTGGCATCCAAGATATGTTTTGCATGTTCTTCGTACTAATTCCGTGTTGTTATTTGTGACATCACATCCCTTAATTTTGGTGAAACACGTGAATGTTTCATCCAATATTCCTATATTATTTTTTTAACATCTTCTCCAAGTCTATCTTTGGATGGTTTCCTACAAATAATTTTCCAACAAGTGAGCTCATCATTTACATCTCTTTGCAATTGAAATTTCCCATGTTTGTGCAATTATTTTCGTGAGGTCCCTAATGCTTTTTCAATATATTTTACCAAACAATTTTCTTTATTACTTGATGAAACCACTACAATTTGTAATTGTCTACATGCATTTAAATCACTTTTTTTTTTCTAGATATTCCAATTGATTCTAGAGCACTATCTATATTTTGTATCACATTTTCCTTCTATTTTTTTTTTCATTGATTTTTGAATACCCAATAGAGTTGTAGCTTATTTTAATTTCTTTGGTGTTAAGATAATTCTCAAAATTTGGGCTTGAACCGCCACATTTTCATCTTTGAATAACATATCAATAATGTGCTTAACATGATATCATATAACATGGTCAACCTTTTTTATCTCCATATGTGTTAGTGTCAACATTTTCTAACATCACATCATTAATATTGATTTCATCTGTAAATATGAGAATTAAGTGTACAAAATGGGTCTAATTATTCAATAAATAATTAAAAATTAAAAAAAAAGAGTTTGAATGAAATTGAAATTAATAAATATGTATAATTTCAATAATACACAATATATTTATATTCGTACGTGGTGATTCAATTTCTTCACTTGAATTTCTTTCAACAGCTTCAAAAAAATCATCAATCATTGGTTTATTATCTTTTTCACTTTGTCTTTCAAAATTTTCAATCTCATCGTCAATGTTATGATTAATGAATCTCTCTTTTCACATTGTAAATTATTTTTTATATTAGTTCATCAAATAGAAATTAAGTTTCACAATACATTAGTTAAATTTTAAATATCATTTATAATATTTACATTTACATATGTGCTTCAACTTCTAATTGAATTTGATTTTCCCTTTCAATATTTGAGCTTTCATCTATCTTTTTTTTTAATATTCTTTCTAGTATTCTCTACGAGCCTCAAGGCTTCTTGTTCTATCATATTTTCTCTTGTCATTTCTTTGATTTCCCATGGTAATTTACTATGAAGATCAAAACATTTCCTTCGAAATCCTGAAGAAAAAAAATTCACTATCAAAATATAGAACAATACTCGCTTTGAAAATTCATAACAAAAGACTTAATTTTAAAAAAAATCACTTTAAAAATTCAGCACAAAAGACTTGCCTCAGCCCAAAACACTTACTTAAAAAAAAAAAAATTCACTTTAAAAAGTCTGTAAAAAAATGTATTTTAAAATTGAAGCTCAAAACAATTCCTTCAAAATCTTGCAAAAAAAACCCACTTTAAATGTTTAGAGGAAAAATCACTTTCAAAATTGATGACAAAAGACTTCCTTTCAAAAAAATCACTTTGAAAATTCTGCACAAAAGACTTACTTCAGCTAAAACCACTTACTTTCAAAATAATTCACTTTAAAAATTCTGCAAAAAAATGTCTTTTAAAAATGAAGCTCAAAAAATTTCCTTCAAAATCTTGCAAGACAAATATCACTTTCAAAATTTAGAAAAACACTCAAAAAAAATTATCATAAAAGACATAATTTAAAAAAAAAATCACTTTAAAAATTTAGCACAAAAGATTTACTTCAACCCAAAAAGCTTACTTTACAAAAAAATCACTTTAAAAGGTCCACCAAAAAATGTATTTTAAAAATGAAGCTCATAATATTTCCTATAAAAATTCAGCGGAAAACATTTATCTTGAAAATTCAGTCCAAATGAAAAAATGTGCTAAAATAATGTTTCCGTTTTCATTTATTTATAGATTTTGCGAATTTTTTTTTTTTTTATGGACATCATTATTTTTTTTATGTCTGATGGAATGAAAAACCAAAATTTTTATTGAACATCTAGAAAAAGGTCAACCGAAATTTTCTGTTGTTAATATTGATGGGACACGACACCAAAAAAAATTTCATCCGAATTACTAAAAAAGTTAGGCTGAATTAAAAAATCTACAACTACGCTGCAGCTCAACTTTTATCACATTTCTTCAACTTCAGAACAGTAAAAAACCATCAAATTTGATGAATTAACCTTCAAAACCAAGACTAGAATTTGTTGAATTAAATCTACTTTCAGTAGATATAAATTTTATGGAATTTCATAGATATTTACTAATTTTAATTCATTTTCTAATAAAATGGGCGCAAAAAATTTCTGAAGGTGTTTTTGATTAAGTGAAATCAAGATTCTGTATCTTCGAAAATACAATATAAAAAAATTGAAAAAATTATGGTGTATTACATTGTCCTTTCCTCTTTAACGGGTAATTTTTATTTATAGTTTATAGCTAATATGTTGAGAAAATTGAAGCTAAACTAAACATATTCAAAATCGGCAAGTTTTTCATATTGGTTCAATTCAAAACATTCTAGTAATTATGATATCCATAAGTTGGTTTCATAAATATAGGGATATCGATGTAGAGTCTCTTTAGATTGTTGCAACGCATTTTTTTTCTCAAAAAAACCAAGTTAACAAAGAATAATCTAGTGCTAAAAGTCATGACTTTTTATGAATCCCTTGATTATTAAAGAACACACACTCAAAGAATTGCTAAGTTGACATATCAAATGTGAATAAAAAAAATCCAAAAAATAAGTATTATATAGTTAATAAAATTTCTGACAACTTTTCATTTTACTATAAAATCAAATTCTAAAAAGAATTTTTTTTTGGCTTGCAGAAATTTGAAGAACTTCTAAAAATTATATTTTGTTTCTCAAAAAAGGGAAAAAAGTGTAACCCAACTCCACATTTTCACCTCATGAATAGGTTTGTGTGAGTACTTTCCCTTGATGGGAGGACCTTCAAAAGCAATGGATCTTCCTTCTTGCATTAAAAAAACACCAATGACATTTCCTGAGGCATCACATTCCATAATAAAGGCTTTTGTGGAGACTGGTGTAGCTAAGCCATGACCTCAGGACATTGCCTCTTGAATATGTTCGAAGGCCTTAGTTGCTTTTGTAGTTCAAAAAAATGCATATTTATTCATTAATGTTGTTAGTGGTGTCGTTATTTTCTAATAACTCTTAACAAACTTGTGATAATATCCTCCCATCCCGACAAATCCTCAAATATGCCTTAAGGTTGTGGGATTTTCCATTCCTTTATGGCTTCAATTTTGTTAGGGTCTACCTTGGCACCCATACAAGATACAATATGAATAAAAAATTCCACTGCCCCTACCCCAAAGAAACATTTTGATATTTTTTCATATAATTGTTTCTCCTCCAAAAATTTTATAACGATGTCAATATATTGAACATGTTATTTATAAGAATTGTTGTACAATATTATATCATAAAAAATACTAACATTGTTTGAAATACTACATGCTCTAACGAAATGGTGTCATTACCTAATGGGAAGATATGTCAAGGTATAAAAAGTTCAAGATAGTCTTAAATACTTCTTGGAACAAATATTATCTTCAGAAGGTAAGCAAAAATGGGGCATAAAGATGTTGGGTTATTCCTTTGTAATCATCTACAAAAAATGGAAGAAAAATTTTGTTTCAGATGCACTCTTAAGAAAGGATGAGGATGTGGAATCACTTCTCTATGCCATCTCTATTACTGAACCTAATTGGATAGCTGAATCAAGGGATGAATGTAATAATGATGAAGAGGTGTGGAGACTCAATCAAAAGTTACAACAAGATATCAGTGCATCTTATACATTTATCCAAAAAAATGATTCACAATGGTACAGAGATCACTTATATTTATGTAAGAACTCCCAACTCAAACAAAAGGTTCTTTTGAAATTGAACACCTCCCATATAGGAGGGCACCTAAGACTTTTAGAAACTTACCACATGGTCACAAAGGATTTTTTTTGGATGGTATTAAATATGATATTTAGAAGTTTGTGGTAGAATGTTTGGTTTTCCAACAAAATAAAGTTGAGACAATAAATACCATGATTCTTTTAAAACCATTAGCCATACCAAGTCAGTGTTAAGAGGAGGTACCAATATATTTTATCCCAGGTTTAACAAAGCTCGAAGGAATGAGTGTCATAACGGTGGTAGTTGATAGACTTACCAAATATGCATACTTTTGTGCATTATCTCATCATTTCAAAGCCATTAAAATCATTATTGCATTTGTGGAAATAGTTCAAAATCTATGATGGAAACCCAAATATTATTGTAAGTGATAGAGACCCATTTTCACTAGAAATGTTTGGATAAAATTATTTTATTTTCTTGGTACTCAAAATATTTTCTAAGGAAGGGTTTGAAAATGGAACTAACCAAACCCCTAAATGTGGAAAGTGAATTAGTATGGAAAAAAGGTACGGAAGAAATTCATAATGACCTTCTTGAGTTCTGAATTTTATTTTCAGAATTCCTTTCGTCATTATTCTAATTTGAAGATATCCTAAACGAAGATCCAACTTAGTGAAGTAAATTTCTCCATGTCATTCATCAAAAAATTCATGAATGACACAAAGGGGGAATTTATCTCTAATAATGAGCTTATTGATATCTCTATAATCTAGACACATACACCATGATCTATCCTTCTTGTGCACCAATACTACTAGATAAGATAAATAACTTTTTCTAGGTTGAATTATACCTACCTCTAGCATTTATGCAACCATACCTTCAATTTCATGTTAGAAATTATATATTACAGAGCAATGAAACACATAAAATATGCAGAAAACACAAGCACACAAAACACATAAAATCAGAGAGACACAGATATACGTGGTTCACCCAGTTTGGGCTACGTCCACCCTGAATAGCTAGTCCTTCCTTTGTATTATCCAACAAAATGAAGAGACACAACCTACAGCAGATCCGCTGTAATATCCTATGTTCTCTCTCACAATCTCCCTATCTGTTTCTCGCACTAAGAATAAACATAAAATACATAGCCGTAATACAATACCCTCATACAAAGTGAGGGTTTCCTTCTAGGGAAAAAAACCCTAAACTAAACATAACTTCTACCGTCAGATCATCCTCCTAATGAACGATCCAGATTGACTAGAAATTACTATACTTTTACAAGGAAATTTTACATCTATTTTTAGCTTTGGGGGAATTACCCCCAAAACCCCGCATCAGGGGGGGGCTCCATAAAGTCGCAGCCACCCCCCCTTGGATCTCCTAGGTAGCGTTTAATTACAGGTGACGTTGCTACCCCATTAAGGTACAAGGTTCCAATGCCATGATACAAAATAAACAAGATAATCAGGATCCACACCCAACAATCTCCGATTTGGAGACTGATTGTAGCAACTCCATCACTTCTTCATTTGCTGGACAATGAATCCTCTTTGGACCTGGATGTTTCACATCTTCATCGTCATCCTTGAAGACTAATTGAAATTGAGCATAATCTCAGTTTCTCCCTGGTTACAACTTTTGATAGCATATCTGCAGGATTCTGGCTAGTGTGTATCTTTTCCAGCTTCAACTATCCATCTTCCAATACTGATCGTATGAAATGGTACTTGAGTTGTATGTGTTTAGTCCTGTAGTGAAATGTTGAGTTCTTTTCCAGATGAATGGCACTTTGGTTATCACTATATAACATGCCCATATCATGCTTCTTACCCAATTCATCCATAAACCTTTGTAACCAAATCATTTCTTTACTAGCCTCTGTAGCATCAACATACTCTACTTCTGTTGTTGAAAGTGCAACAACACTTTGGATTTTTGAAACCCAAATAAAAGTTGTTCCACCTATAGTAAATACATACCTTGTAGTGCTCCTCCTATTATCTCTGTCACCTACCATATCTACATCAACATATCCCTGTAGAGCAATGTTTGAACCACCAAAGCATAATGCTGGATTTTTGGTACCTCTCAAATATCTGAGAATCCATTTCACTACCATCCAATGTTCTTTTCCTAAATTGTTCATGTACCTGCTTACAACTCCCACTACATGTGCAATATCAGGCCTTGTGCAGACCATTGCATATATAAAACTTCCAACTGCTAATGCATATGGAACTTTAGACATATAATCCATTTCTTCTTGGGTCTTGGGGCACATCTCATTTCTATGTTTGAAATGGCTAGAAAAATGTGTACTAACTAGTTTTTCATTCTGCATATTAAATATTTTCAACACCTTTTGTATGTACTCATTTTGAGACAGTGTTAATTTACGATTTTTTCTGTCTCTAGTTATTCTCATACCAAAGATTTGTTTTGCAGCTCCCAAATCTTTCATTGCAAATTAATTTTCCAATTTTCTTTTGGGAACATTTATTTCTTACATGTTAGACCCTGCAACAAGCATGTCATCTACATACAATAACAATATAATATAGTTGCCATCATTTTTCTTTTTCAGATAAACACAATGATCAGAGTGACATCTAGTATAACTTTGTTCAGACATAAACCTGTCAAATTTTAGATACCACTACCTTGGAGCTTGTTTTAAGCCATACAAGCTCCTCTTTAGCCTGCACACTAATTTTTCCTTCACTTTGACCTCATGTCCTTCTGGTTGCTCCATATAGATCTCTTCGTCCAAATATCCATGGAGAAATGTTGTCTTTACATCTAACTGTACAAGATGTAAATCTTCCGCTACTACAATACTTAAAATAGTTCTGATTCAAGTCATCTTAACAACAGGTGAAAATATTTCATCAAAATCAATACCTTTATTCTTCCATGGCTAGCCCCCACTTCTTCCTCGTTTCAACCTGCATTGCTTCTTCATAACATCTGGGTTCACCATAATCAATCAACAATAGATAATATAATGAAGGAGATTATCGTTCAGGGGGTCTACTTATCCCGGTGGATCTTCTGACACCACTTTCAGGTGTTTGAGGTGCCTATTGCTGTTGTGGTGGTTCATGTTGTTGTGGTTGTTGATTATTATTATTTTCAGGAACCTTTACTTTTTCAGTGATCTCATCAAGAATTGTGTATTCCTTGTTTTCTTTTTCCTGTTTCTTTTCCTGCAACTGATCCTTATACAATACCTTTTCATTGAATATCACATACCTGCTCCTAATGATTTTGTGATTTTCATAATCATATAAGCGATAACAAAAATCATTAACACCATATCCAATAAAGGTACATTTCTTTAATTTTTCCTCAAGCTTTGTTCTATTTTCTTTATTAATATGGAAAAAGGCCTCACAACCAAAAGGCTTTAAAAAAAAGTAGTTTACCTTTTTACCTATCCATGCTTCTTCTGGAATACCGCCATCCAAGGAAATTGAAGGCCCTCTGTTAATTGGATAAACAGGAGTATCTACAGCATCTGCCCAAAATTGTAAAGGCAATCCTGCATGAAATCTCATGCACCTTGCATGCTCCATGATTGTTCTGTTCATCCTTTCTGACACACCATTCTCTTGTGGTGTTCTTGGAACTTTCTTCTCTCTGCGAATTCCATGCTCTGAACAGTACCTATCAAACTCTTTGCTGCAATATTCACCTCCATTTTCTAATCTAAGACACTTCAACTTATTTCCTGTCTCTCCATTTCTTGAAAGTATCAAATACATCAGATTTATTGTGAATACAATAAATCCAAGTTTTTCTAGTTGCATCATCAATAAAAGTAACATAATAACGAGAGACACTGAGAGAGGATACCTGAGCAGGTCCCCATACATATGTATGCACAAGCTCTAATTTTTTTCCCTTCTTTTCTTTCCCAACTCTGAGAAATCTGACTCTCTTCTGTTTTCCATAAATATAATTCTCACAGAAATCCAAATCAACATTCTTCAAACCTGACAACAAATTTCTTGAGTGAAGAATCTTCATCCCCTTCTCACTCATGTGTCTGAAACTATGATGCCATAATGCTGCATCTGCTCCTTTGGAAGTTAAAGCATTAACAGAGTTAGAAATAACATTGCATAAATATAATGTACCAACCTTTTCACCTTTTTCTATTACCAGGGACCCTTTGGTGACCTTCGAAGTTTTATCTATGAAAGTTGTCACACAACCTTCACCACCTAACTGCCCTTTTGAAATCAGATTTTTCTTTAGATCTAGAACATGCCTTACCTTCTTTAATAGCCATTGGTTTCCATTTTGTTGTTTTACAAGAACTTTACCCATTCCAACAATTTTATAGGGTTTATCATCACCCAAATGAACTTGTCCAAAATCTCCTTGAACATAGTCATGAAAATATTTCTTATCAGGTGTGGCATGGAATGAGGCCCCTGAATCTACCACCCAAGAATCAGTAACATTTTCGAAAGATAGAATCAAATCATCTTGTAACACATCACCCGTCACATTTGCTTCATGATTATTTTCTTACTGTGCGTCTCCTTCTTTTCTCTTCCAAGATCTACAGTCTTTCTTTAGGTGTCTTTTCTTTCCACATTTCCAGCACACTATCCCCGATCTAGACTTGGATCTGCCTTTCCTTGATTTACTGCGATATCCTAAGCTCTTTCCTCTTTCCATTTTTCTTCCCCTAGAATCTGCACTCAAAGAATTACCCGATGCCTCACCGAAGATTTTCCGTCGCATTTCCTCGCTAAGGATAACAACGACAACATCATCAAACTTTAAAGTACTAGATCCAAAGACAGAGTTACTAATGGCCATAACTAAACCATTCCAACTTTCTAGAAATGATCACATAAATAATAGATCCCTAACTTCATCATCAAAGTTTACCCCTACAGAACTTAACTGACTGGTAACTATATTAAAATCATTTAAATGGTCTACAACAGATACACCTTTCGACATCTTCATATTAAATAAACGTTTGATAAGAAATACCTTGTTTGAGGCTTAGGGTTTTTCATATAGTTTCGCCAATGCCTTAATCAAACCCTCTGTTGTTGTTTCCTTCAAAATATTGAAGGCTACCAATGTCGTGAGGCACAAATGTACTCTTCCGAGTGCCTTTCTATCGAGAATCTTCCATTCTGCGTCTTTCATAGCCATAGGCTTCTTTGTTTTTCCACTCAATGGTAGGTACATATTTTTCTGATACAGATGATCTTCCATTTGCGTCATCCACAGTGGGAAGTGTTGGATTTTAAATTTCTCGACCCTAAACTTACCATCTTCTGCCATTGCTCCCACTCAAACGAGGAACCCTTCTTTCCTGCAAATTTATCAGCCAAATAGACCTTCGGCTCTGATACCAGTTGTTAGAAAATTATATATTAAAGAGAAATGCAACACATAAAATATGCGGAAAACGCAAGCACACAAAACACATAAAACTAGTTTGGGCTACTTCCACCCCGAACAACCAGTCCTTCCTTTCTATTATCCAGAAAAATGAAGAGACACAACCTACAACAGATCTGTTGTAATATCCTCTGTTCTCTCTCACGGTCTACCTATCTGTTTCTCGCTCTAAGAATACACATACAATACACAGCCGCAATACAATACCCTCATAAAAAGTGACGGGTTGCCTTCTAGGGAAAAAACCCTAAACTAAACATAACTTCTATCGTCAGATCATCCGCATAATAAACGGACCAGATTGACAAGAAATTACTATGCTTTTACAAGGCAATTTTACATCTATTTTTAGCTTCGAGGGCGCTGCCCCCCAAAAAACCCTGCTAGAGGGGGGGGGCTCCATAAAGTCGTAGCCGCCCCTCTTGGACCCCCGAGGCAGCATTTAATTATGGGTGGAATTTCTACCGCATTAAGGTACAGGGGTCCAACACTGTGATACAAAATAAACAAGATAATCAAGCTCCACACCCAACATTTCCATCTTTTTTCCATAGGGATATATGTAAGGTTTAGTGTTTGGATGAAAAATTATTGAAATAAAGCGGATATCATGATTATCATCGTGAATAGGTATGTGTTGTGAAACCAGCTCCAAAAAGAGAAGAAAAGAGATATCAACACCTTAGAAATAAGCCACTTCGAGGGGAAAACCTCCAATACATTACATGAGTGAACAATTCTTGGATGATTCAAATTACAAAACCTCCTTTCTATATATAGGAGTCCATGGGGCCACAATGTAATCTTAGTGGGGCCACAATGTAATCCTAGCCGACCTAACAATAATAATTTAAGGGCACAATAATAACAATATGGGGGTTACAGGGGTACAATAATAACAATAAGGGGTTACACTAACAACAATAAGGGACTATACTAGTAATATAGGGACCTAACATGCCCCTCTCCTTCAAAAAAGTGTTGTCCTCAATGCTTGAGTAGCTCTAGGTGCTTCTGTATAAAATTCTCATCCTCCCATGTAGAATTTTCAGTGGGTAAGTTCTTCCACTTGATGAGATACTCTGAAATTGATCGATTCCGTAGCTGTCGAGTTCTTGTTTCCATGACTGCTTCAGGTTCCAATATGATTTTTCCTTCCTCATCAAGTTCTGGAAATATTGTTTGAACCGGAAGATTTTCACCTATAACCTTCTTTAAGCATGAAACATGGAAAACTGGATGTACTCGCGAAGAAGCAGGAAGCTCCAATTTGTATGCCATATTACCAATCTTTTGCAACACCTTGTAAGGACCATAGTACTTTGGCGATAATTTATTATCCTTCTTTGCTTGCTTGAGGGACATTTGTTTGTATGGTTGTAGCCGTAAAAATACCCAATCTCCTACATCAAAACTTCTCTCGCTACGATGTTGATCTGCGTGTTGTTTCATTCGATTTTGTGCCAAATTCAGGTTATCCTTTAAGAGTTGGAGAACTTCTTGCTGATGCTCGATGTGATCTTCCACTGCTTGAACCTTCGAATTTTCCCTTAAATATGATGTAATGGATGGTGGATGATATCCATAAAGTGCCATAAATGGGGTCATTTTTGCTGCAGTATGGAAGGAAGTGTTATACCACCATTCAGCAAGAGGTAACCACTTGACCCATTGTGTTTGTTTATCACATACAAAACAACGAAGATATCCTTCCAAAAATTTATTTACTATCTCAGTTTGACCATCAGATTGAGGATGATAAGATGAGCTATGAGCTAATTGAGTACCCAAACAAGAAAATAACTCCGTCCAAAAATTTCCGGTAAAAATGGGACTGTCGCTCACAATAACCCTTGGGCTTCCATGTAGCTTTTGAATTCTGTCCATAAATGTAGTAGCAACTGTACTTGCTTTAAATGGATGAGATAATGCACAAAAGTGTGCATACTTGGTAAGTCTATCAACTACCACCATGATGACACTCTTTCCTTCGGACTTAGGTAAACCTGTGATAAAATCCATTGAAATCTCCTCCAACGTTGACTTGGAATGGATAAAGGTTGTAGAAGTCCCGAGGTCTTAATTGTCTCAACTTTATTCTGCTGGCAAACCAAACATTTCGCCACAAACTTTTGAATATCAGATTTAAGGCCATCCCAAAAAAATTATTTCTTCACCCTGTGGTAAGTTTTTAAAAATCCTGAGTGTCCTCCTAAACGAGAAGTGTGCAATTCCAGAAGAATCTTTTGTTTTAGTTGGGAATTCTTACAAAGATATAAGCGATCTTTGTACCATAAGGAATCATTTTTCCAACTAAATGTATCAGATGTACTAGGATCTTGCTGAAACTTTTGAATGAGTGTCCATACATCTTTTTCCTTCTTCCATTCATCTCTTGCTTCGGTTATCCAATCTAGTTGGATAATAGAAATGGCACAAAGCAATGCTTCCACCTCTTCATTCTTTCTTGAGAGTGCATCTGCAACAACATTTAGCTTCCCTTTTGATCCAGGTGGATATTGGTGGTCACTCGCCTATTTCACTTGGGGCCCCACCATTGTCTCTTTCAGTTTTTCAGTTTCGGCACAACTTACTATTTTTAGCAGTTTTTTGGGTCCTGAACTTTCGGAGCCATTTTGAGGCCGTAAACGATGTTTTTTTGGGAAAATGGGGAGCAACATGGGTCCATGGACCCCCATGTTTCTCACTCGAAATTTTTAGTCCTGGGATATATCTTTCTAACGAGGTATGGTACACGTCAAACGGAGATCGTATGCCAAAGTTACATCCCCAGGAAGTTGAAACACTAATTTACCAAAACGGGGCCCATAGTTTTGGTGCTTCATCTCCTAGGATTAGGGTTTTGGCTGTTTAGGATTTTCCATTATTTCTAAATAATAAATAGGCACTCGAGCCACATTGTAACTCAGTTCAGAGGCCTGTAGCTGCCACATCTCTTCTCAGAGATAGCTACCAGTGCCCTAGCTAGTTTATTTCCATTCTGTCTGTAAGCAAATTTCAGTTCTTTGATATTAATGAAATGAAGTGATTTTTCCGCTGCATATTTTTATTTATGGTTATATTTTTATTCTGTTGCATTCCTACATAAATCCAGATCAGTGGTATCAGAGGGGTCTGCTTTTTCTCGATCCTTCTTTGCATGTCCCCAACAAGGTTAGGGTATAAGGAGTTAGGGCTCGATCTGGTGGAACCTTTGCAAGATTAACCTCGAAAACCCCAACAGACGCCTATGGGGGATGAAAAGAAAGATGAGGAAGCAGGAGAACCTATCAAAATATTGCTCGAGGAGGCCCTTGAAAAAAAAAGGAATGCGATGATGGATAACTTTGCCCAGATCATTCAACGGCTGCCCATTGGCAGCGCATCTACATCCAGTAGCCACTCTGGAGGTGCGACTCCTTTTAAGGTGCAAGTAAATTTTGATATTCCCATATTTGAGGGTCAAATAGATGCATATGTCGTAGATAGATGGTTGAATCTATTAGAAGGATATCTCTCGGTTCATGACTTTGCCGACCGAGAGAAGATTATTTTTGTACTCCTCAAAGCCACCCCCCATGTCAAGGACTGGTGGGAAACCTACTGTGAGAACAAGGACCAGACAGAACCCTCTCTGTTCTTGGTCGTACAACTTGGTATTCTTTTTGAGACGCCATCAAGGAACAATACTATCCCATGGGGAGCTATGAGTACAAGTACATACAATGGACCACGCTGTGACAAAAAAGGGATCAAGATGTGCATGAGCTGATGATTCTGTTCCATACCCTACGCACAAAGTTGGGTATCAAAGATTCAGAGAAACATTTGGTGTTGAAGTATCGCAGTTGTCTACACAGATAGATTAAGGAGGAAATGGAGTTCCTCGACATCTCCTCGCTTGGTGTGGCATACCGGTATGCTACCAAGATTGAGCAGAAATTCAAAGAGAAGAAGCGAGACTTTGGATCTACGAATCAAAAGCAAGGGAAAGGTGCTCCCAAACCGTAGAACAAAGGATAGAACCAAGGCATGGAAACTCAAGACAACCTGTTGAATCCACAAGAAAATAACAACACCGCAAAGCCAAAGAAGGACATAGGAAAGTGGTGTGAGTTCCATAAGAGCTCCACTCACAACACAAGTGAGTGTCAGGCCAAGCAGTCGCTAGTGGCCAAGATGAGGGCTTCTAAGTCAGATGCATGCTCCGACTCTGAAACAGAACTTGACAATGGGAATGAAAGATGGAAATAGATTATTGATGCAGATCCCAACGCCGCTTTTGCCACTACAAAGATCTAGAAGGAGGAACTGGAACATCCAGAGGAGGAGGAACATCTCTTCCACTCCCAGATGTGGGTAAAGGGCTCCCCAGTATAGTTCATTGTCGATAATGGGAGCCAAAAGAACCTCATTTCAGCAGATGCCATGAAGCGATTGGGCTTTCCGACCACAGCTCACCCACATCCATACACCATCGGGTGGCTTCACCAAGGACGAGATCTCCGCGTCAGCCAGTAGTGTTGCCTTCCCTATAGCATCAAGCCCTTCACAGATGAGGTATTATGTGACATTTCTCCTATTGATGTTTTTGATGTATTATTAGGACAACCATACTTGTGGAAGCATCATGCTATGTATGAGTCTCAGCCTCGCATTGTTATTGTTACTTTGGGAAATAAGTTGTACAGGATACCAGAGGTACCACCTCTTATCGCTATCTCTTTGGTTACTACAAAATAATGCAGTAAGCTATTTCCCAAAACAAGAAATTTGTTTTCCTGATGATCTGCCCCCAGGGCAAGAAGAATAATGTGGCCATGACCTCCAAAGAGGGCTCCTCTGCATGAAAACAATAATGGACAAGGTTGTGGATGAGTACGAGGACATCTTCACCTCACCCACAGGGGTTCCTCTGCACTGTCAGGTCAAGCACCCGATTGATCTGACCCCAGGTGCGCCTACCCAATGGACCGATGTATCAGTGCTCTATTCTGGAGAACAATGAAATCAAGAGGCAAATTCAGAAGCTACTATAGAAAGGTCACATCCGACCAAGTTCATCGCCGTGTGGGAGCCCGATCTTGTTGGTACAGAAGAAGGATGGGACGTGGAGACTCTGTATTAACTATCGGGCACTCAACAAGATCACTATCCGGAATAGGTACCCAACTCAAAGGGGTGAAATATTTCAGTAAGATCGACTTGAAGTCTGGGTATCACCAGGTGCCAATTGAACCCTCCAATGTGTGGAAGACTACCTTCAAAGCCAAGGAAGGCCTTTTTGAATGGCTGGTAATACCTTTCGGGTTGACAAATGCTCCCGCAACCTTCATGAGTTTGATGGACAACATATTATGGCCATTCACCAACTCATTTGTAGTGGTGTACTTGAATGACATTTTTATCTTCAGCCAAACTTGGGAAGAGCACCTCCACCACATCCGACAAGTCCTCCAAACACTACAGCAACACAATTTGTGTGCCAATTTGGAGAAGTGCACTTTTGGCATGACCCAGGTTCAATATCTGGGATATATTATTGATGAAAGGGGGGTGCATGTGGATCCAACCAAGATCCAAGTCATTCAAGATTGGCCAGCCCCAACCACTATAACAGAGCTTCGCAGCTTTCTGGGTCTTGCTAATTTCTATCGTAGGTTCGTGCTGGGGTTCTGTCATATCACTTGGCCCTTGAGTCAAGTCACCAAGGGAGGAGCGAGAGAAAAATTCTTTTGGTCAGAATCTCAACAGAAGGCATTTACATAATTGAAAAATTGCCTCTATTCTGCCCCAGTTCTCACATTACCAGACTTGCAACAGCCATTTGAGATTGAGAAAAATACCTTTGACTATGCTATTGGGCAGTTCTTACTCAACAGGGACATCCAGTGGCATATCACAGTGAGACATTGTCTGACATAGTTCGCAAGTATCCCACTTATTACAAAGAAATGTATTCCATTGTGAAAGCTTGTCGAAAATGGAAGAATTACATTTTGGGGAAGGAAACAATCATCCACATAGACCACCGGCCCCTGCAGTTCATATAGACACAAGGGAAGTTGCAGAATGATCGCCATCATAAGTGGTCCACATATCTGCAATAGTTTCATTTAAACATCAAGTACAAGAAGGGTAGCACTAATAATGTTGCAGACTATCTCAGCCGACCACCGATTGTGGTGCTCACCAGCGTTCTCAACTCTTGTGGGCACGAGACTTATGATTGGTCGCTTCTCTACGAGAGCGACTCAGAATTTGGGCACACATAGAAGGCACTCTTGGGGGGTACACAAGTTCCCAATTTTCACCTCCAATATGCACTTTTATGTCACCTCGGACACCTTTGTGTTCGTTCAAGCGAGTGCGCCAAGATGATATGGGAAGCACACTATAGTTGAGTCGCTGGGCATTTCCGGGTCGAGAAAACAATAGCAGTACTCCAGAAGTATTTCTATTGGCTGAACCTTTGAAAGGATGTCGGGAAGCACATCACATCCTATACTGCTTGTGCCATTGCCAAACCGACCATCAAGAAGCAAGGCCTATATACTACACTACCTACCCCTATCGACCTTGGGAATCCATCTCCCTGGATTACATGTCGGGCCTGCCTTATACTAAGCATGGAAATGATTTTTTTTTCATGGTCATCGACAGATTCTCGAAGATGGCCATTATGGAAACCTCAAAGAAGAATATCACATCAGAAGCCACTGCTAAACTCTTCTTTGAATGAGTGTGGGTGCACTTTGGGATCCCACAGTCTATCGTATTAGATCAGGATAGCAGGTTCCTCAGCACATTTTGGTCCAGCCTCTAGTCAATGCTGGACACCAAGCTCACCAAATCCACAACTCTCCATCCCCAAACAGATGGCCAAACAGAGGTCGTCAACAGAATGATTGTACACATTCTACACATGGACAATTCCAAGCATCCACGCACATGGGACGAGAGCCTTCCCTATGTAAAACACAGTTATAACTGGGCTCTCCATAGATCAATCGGCCATAGCCCCTTTCAGGTGGGCTTGGGATTCTCGCCACTATGTCCCATTGACGTAGCCATTCCATTTGCGGCTACTCAGGCCGATTCATCTCATGTCTATTCAGAAGTTGACAAAGAAAATAGCTTCATCGAGCGCATTCAACACATCTGCCAATAGGTTCATGACATATTGGACAGAGCTAATGCTAAGTACAAGCAACACCATGATCAACATCGGGTGCCACACAACTTCTAGGTGGGTGACAAAGTGTGGCTACATTTGCAGAAGGAGTGCCTCACTGGACCCCACCTGATCAGGAGATCAAGTCTCTTGTAGAAAAATGCTCAAAAATGAAGTTGCTCAGAATTTCTCCGAAACAAATTGACTAGAAAGAGCTCGTCGATACGATCCCAACGCCGTGAACGACACTCAAATCCAACGCCGTATGGAGGAGATATTTCATTTTGAAAACGCCCAATAACTTTCAATTTTGAAAGAAAATTTTTTAATATTATGTGGGAAAATTTTTATTTTTTATTAAGGTTTAAATTATTAAATTATATATATATTTTTATATTTTATATGATTTAAATTAATCATATATTATATTAATTAATATATATTTTAATCAATTTTAAATTATATTTAAACCTTATTAAAATTTAAATTTTAAAACTACACTATATATTAAAAATCAAAATTTCAAATGGCAACGAAATTTTATGAAAACGGTTTAAAAACCCATGAGTCTAAAGTTTCGTAATGGGCACGTGGCTATTTAAAATATGGTGGAGCGGAAGTTTTTAAAACATGTGTTTTGGTTGACGTGTTAAGGCACATGGATTTCAAAACGATTGGAGCGGAGTTAAAACACGTGATTAGTTACGTGTGCAGTGGGTTTTTTAAAATGGATGGCAACATTTATATGTGACCGTAACATGTGAACGTTTAATCCGGCGGGATTTGATATTACGGTTTACAAAACCGTTACCTCCAAACATTATGCCGACATCCATGTGACCACGTTTCAGCCTGCATTAAACTTAACTTCCCGCCGAATTTGGGGTGCCCGAAAAATTTGGTGCAGTTGCCGTTTTTAACTGGAGTTAACTCCAGTTCTCCAGAATTAGCGGAGCTTTTGAAGGGCAAACTTCAGTTAGCCATAACTTTGGCTAGGAAAGTCCTTTTTGGACGATTTTTTTTTTTTATTCTAGGGTAATTGATCATTCTGGAGCTGTTGGAAGTGTTTTCAGAGCCATCAGGGCACTCTAACAGAGAATTTACTGGCATTTTTGGTCGTGGAGCCACCAGGGCCTAAGGGAAGAAGAGCTGTTTTGGACTATCTTCATCCAATGGAGGTGTTTGTTTAGTCATTTTATACTTATTTGAGCCTTCTGAATCTATTTTTGCAGCGTATTTTTCCATTTGAGGCTTCTATATAGTTGTATTCACATTTTGAGCATTTAATCAAAGAGGAAAAAGCCTAATTAGAGGCTTTTGGACCCAGCGGAGGTAGCCCAAAAGAGGGGTGAACCGCTTAAACTATTATTTGCTGTCATACTGTATAATTTTGCTGCATATTTTCAGATTCTGCTCCTTTAAACAGTAAATTTTTATAAGCTATATTTTCCCAAGCAGGTTTAAACAGTGAACAAAACTTATTAGTTCATCTTCAAAACACTACACTTCATTTGCAGAATATGTATACTTTCCTATTCACACATTAAAGTTGGATCAATGAATACTTTGCAGTTAAAAAAATACTTTCATTGATCTGATCTCAGTGATTACTTTTTATTTCTTTAGGCAGAGTCTGTAGAAGGGCCAGGTAGCCTCCGGATTCATCCTTTCTTTGAAAGGTGAAAGATCCGGTGAATGCCCCTACAGTCAATCTCTGTATGAGAAATACTTTGTTCTCACAATTTCATATCACCACCGCAAGCTTTGCCCACTCCGATATGGGTCGCATACCATCACCAAGGCTATAGGGAACAATGCCTTTGAGCTCAGTATTCCACCATTCCTTGGTCTGCACCTAGTATTCAATGTGGCCCGCCTTCGTCCTTACTTCCCACCTCTACTGGACACCTCTAAAATTGCAGAACAACTCACACCAACAGAGTTAAGCCCAAACTGAATGGAACAGGCCACGATATATTGTATCATGTACATGCAAATCATGAACACTCGCCAACACAAGATCCAACTGTATTAGGTTGTCAAAGCTGGCCAACTCCTGCACCAAGGAAAGTGGTTCACCAGGGACCAAGTTTAGCAGAAGTTTCCTCATCTCATGGAGGAACTTAATGCAATGGGGACCATTGATTCCTAAGGGGGGAGGAATGATCCAGGTGGATATTGGTGGTCACCCGCCTATACCACTTGGGGCCCCACCACTGTCTCTTTCAGTTTTTCAGTTTCGGCACAACTTACTATTTTTAGCAGTTTTTCAGGTCCTGAACTTTTGGAGCCGTTTTGAGGCCCTAAACGAAGTTTTTTGGGAAAATGGGGAGAAAATGGATCCATGGACTGACGTTGCTCACTTGAAATTTTTAGTCCTTGGATAGATATTTCTAACAAGGTATGGTACACGTCAAACGGAGATCGTATGCCAAAGTTACGTCCCTGGGAAGTTAGAACACCAATTTACCCAAACGGGGCCCATAGTTTTGGCACTTCATCTCCTAGGGTTTTTGTTTTGGTTGTTTAGGATTTTCCATTGATTCTAAATAATAAATAGGCCCTCGAGCCTCATTGTAACTTAGTTCAGAGGCCTGTAGCCGCCACATCTCTTCTTAGAGATAGCTACCAGCGCCCTAGCTAGTTTATTTCCATTCTGTTTGTAAGAAAATTTCAGTTCTTTGATATTAATGAAAAGAAGTGATTTTTCCACTGCATATTTGTATTTATGGTTATATGTTTATTCTATTGTGTTCCTACATAAATCTAGATCACCTTTTTGTATATTATTTCAAAGTCATAACCCAACATCTTTGTGACCCATTTTTGCAGCTCTTCTGAAGATAGTCTTTGTTCCCAAAAGTGTTTAAGACTATCATGATCAGTTTTTACCTTGAAGTGTCTTCCCATAGGTAAGTTCTCCATTTATTTAGTCCATTTCCAAGACCTGCTGTAAATTAGTATATCATCAAAAAATACTAGCACAAATTTTCTAAGGAAGGGTTTGAAAATGGAATTCATCAACCCTTGAAATGTAGAAGGTGCATTGGTAAGGCAAAAAGGCATGACCAAAAATTCATAATGATCCTCATCAGTTTGAAATGTTGTTTTTGGAATATCTTCAGTCTTCATTCTAATTTGATGATACCCTAAACGAAGATCCAATTTGGTAAAGTAAATTGCTCCATGTAATTCATCCAATAATTCATCAATCACAGGAATGGTAAATTTATCTTTAATGGTGAGCTTATTGAGCTCCCTATAATCCGGACACATGCGCCATGATCCATCCTTCTTGTGTACCAATACTACAGGAGCAGAGAAAGAAATTTTACTAGGTTGAATTATACCCGCCTCTAACATTTCTACAATCATACGTTCAATTTCACTCTTTTGGACATAAGGATATCTATAAGGCCTGATGTTTGGAGGAACACTTCCTGGAAGAAAATGAATAGCATGATCATGATCACGAATAGGTGGGAGTCCTTTTGGAGTTTCAAAAACCTTGGAATGATTGTCCAAGACTTTTTGGAGATCTGCAGAAATAGATGATTTTGATGTTGGAACTTCTAGTTGGCATAATTGTGCAATTATGCGTCGTTGTTCTTTATTTAGAAGCTTTTTCATGACATTATAGCTTATTATCTTTCCCGACTTCCTTACAATACCCCATAATTTGACTTCCTTTTCTTCTGAAAAAAATTTCAACAAAATTTCTTGAAAATTAAAATCTACTATCCCCAAAGATTGTAACCATTGTACTCCTAGTACAACATCAGCACCTCCCATAGGAATGGAAAACATTGGACTATTCAATACATATTCCCCCATGGTTAGCTTGATATTATGGAATTTTCCAGATAAATTTATAGTTCCTCCATTTGCAACCATCACTTGACATTCTGGTGTTGGGTATAGGAAACAATTCAATTCCTTGGCTACCTTACAATGAATAAAATTATGGGTACTACCTAAATCAATGAACACTATTACCTTTTTCTTCTTGATATGTCCTTCTATCTTGAGAGTTTGAGGAGTGTTAATTCCTGCCAATGCATTACACGATATGGTCGGACTCATTTATTCCTCTTCTTGGTTTGGTTCCTGGTGTATATCCTTTTCTTGTTCATTTTCTTCTTCCTCTTCACAATCTATGTAAAATAATTTCTTCTCAGCACACTTATGACCTTTAGTGTATTTTCTATCACAACTGTAGCAAAGCCCTTTTTCTCTTTTTCCTTCCAATTGTTGTGATGTCAACCTTGTAGGTTGTGGAAATATATGAGTAGCAACACTTCCCTCTTTATAGAAGTGATTAGTACGCTTCCTTGTCGCCATAATTTTACATTCAATTTTTCTTGCCAACCTGAATGCCTTCTCCAATGAATCAAGTTCCAAAATGCAAACTTCATGTTGGATGTTATCCTTTAAAGTACCTATGAAGAGATCAATCCTGTGTTCCTTTGGAATATTAGTTACCCTTATATTCAATTTTTGAAAGTCCTCAATGTGCTCCCCCATTAAACCTTTTTGTTTGAGATTTATCAATTGGCTAAAGAAGGTGTTTCTCTTTGTATCCTCATAATGTGCTATCATTTCTTCCGTAAAAATTGACCAAGTGACAATTTTTTTATGGGAGCAAAGCCATCGATACCATACAAATGTATTTTCTTCTAAATGTAAAGTTGTAATGCGTACCTTTTGTGTGTTTTGCACATTATGGAGATCAAAATATTGCTCCATCTATAGTATCCATGTTACAAGATCATTTCCATCAAACTTCCTCATATACATTTTTGGAATATGGTGGTTCTTCCCGCCAACATTAGATTTTATGAAATCAAAATTAACATTTATTTTGTTCTCATCATGAGTATCTTCTACTATCTTTTCACCTTTAGGAAACATTTCTTGTATCAACTTTGTCAAACCTTCCATGTCTGCTTTTAGATCATTCTTCATGTTTTCCATTTTCTCTTCCATGTCATCCATCTTAGATTCCATGCTAGCTTCCATGCCATTCTTCAAACCATCCATCTTAGATTCCACACCTTTCTTCAAACCATCCATCTTAGTTTCCACGCCTTTCTTCAAAACTTCCATGTCATTTTTTGTTGCTCTTTGCAAGAGCGAAATTTGTTGCACTTGCTCTTGTAATTTTAATATGTCATGTTACCATTCTTCATCTTCATGAATCATACTAGAGATTTCTAAAGGCTTAATGGGTGTTGAATTATTTTTAGGGGCCATTTTAGAATCCAATACTGATATCTATTCTACAATATGCCCTTGGAATCAATTCAACTTGATTCTTCAAACAATACTTATGTAATTCAGAAAAAACAAAATACACACCTTTTACTTTATTTTAAGGAGATCGATATTGAAATTGAATTATCTCTATAATTGCAAATCCTAAATATCTGAAATTTCGCTTTATATTAGCCCTCTGAAGCTTCTTTCAAATGCCACAGGTCCAATCTGATTTGGATTTTTCAAGACAAAGTTATGTCTAATCTCCCACAATGACACAATTTTGGATTGGTTCAGTAGAGCAAACTTTTACGAATTGCCACGTGTCATTTTTTTCCTTCTTTTTCTCTAAAATTAATAGAAAAGAAACTACAGTCTGTGTAATTGTGGCCACTTTTTACAGCATTCCAATCTAATGCTCAGAGAGAGAGCTATGAATATTTTCCCACGATCACCTCTTTGAGATGAAATTGAGAAGCCTCAAAGAGCCCTAAATTCCACAGATCATATCTCCAAAAATATTACGAACCAATATCTGAAATTTTGCAACGATGTTCCTCAGAACTGCGGCTTCGCACTGTAAATATTTCAGCTTCTGAACCTTCGTAGAAAAAAAATTATTACGAAAATACCACGATGACCTGTTTAGGTTAAATTCAAGAGCTTGTAAAGTGACCTAACTTGCACAGATCATATCTCCAAAAATATTGTGAACGAAGCTCTGAAAATTTGCGACGATGTTCCTTAGGATTTTGTCTTCGCACTGTAAAATTTTCAGATTCTGAATCATCGTAGACAAAAAATTATAGCGAAAATGCCACGATGACTTTTTTGGAGAAGCGAAACCCTAGAATCTCAAACCTCTGATACCAAATGTTGTGAAACCAGCTCCAAAAAGAGAAGAAAAGAGATATCAACGCCTTATAAATAAGCCACTTTGAGGGGGAAACCTCCAATACATTACATGAATGAAAAATTCTTGGATGATTCAAATTACAAAACCTCCTTTCTATATATAGGAGTCCATGGGGCCACATTGTAATCCTAGTGGGGCCACAATGTAATCCTAGTCGACCTAACAATAATAATTTAAGGGCACAATAATAACAATATGGGGGTTACAAGGGTACAATAATAAAAATAAGGGGTTTACACTAACAACAACAAGGGACTATACTAATAGTATAGGGACCTAACAGTGTGAGACCATTGGGAGCCTCAAAAACCTTAAAATAATTGTTAAGGACTCTTTGGATATTTTGAGAAATGGATGACTTAGATGTTTGAAAATATAGTGATCATAATTGTGCAATTACCCGTTCTCATTCTTTATTCAAAATATTTTCCATGGCATTAGAGTTTGTTATCTTCCTAGGTTTCCATACGATGACCATTAATTCAATTTACTTTCATTCCATAATTTTTTTAGGAAGAGTTCTTGAAAATTAAAATATATTGTCCCCAAATATTGTAACCATTAGATTCATAATACAACATCAACACCAGCCATTGGAATGGAATGGATTGGAATATTCAATAGATATTACCACATGGTTAGGCTCATATTATGAAAATTCCTTAAGAAATTTATATTTCCTCCTTTGGAAATGACCACTTGATACTCTGGTGCTAAATATAGAAAGGAATTCAAGTCCTTGACTCTCTTACAATGAATAAAATTATGGTTATTGTTGGGTACCAAATATGCATACTTCTTCCCTACATTTTCACCTACTCTTTCACTTATTTGTATCATTAATATTCATTAAATGCTCTAACACACAAGGTAAACCCCCTTCCATTGTCTTATCTAGAATGCTTAATTAATGAAATAATAGTCATGGGAATTTTTCCTACGCGAGTTACTAATTCTGTCATTTCCGCAGATCCGGTGGTCAAAGGATCGTATCTACAGATCATAGGAGAAAATTTGAGTTTACAACACTATTTCGATATCGCTGTAACAACATACTAGATTCCAGACCAATATCATACCTTTCTTGTTTTTTTTAAACAACTGGTTTGGCCATTGTAACAATTGTATATGTATAGAAATTAGTTTTCATATTTGAGAAATGGGGTTTTCTAAACAACTATATAAGAAGGGTTTGAAGGACGTGAATAAGGTTAGCCATGCAAGAGATCAAGTTTGTAATAGAAGACTATTAATTAATTCAATGAAATTCATTTTGTTTTTCTATCTGTAAGTTGTGGATCTATCGTAGCCATGGTCAGAGAGTTGGGGCCACTCTTCAGACCAGGTGCTCCATTATTTCTGTGTGTTGTTATCTCATTTATGTTTGTAAATTTTAACTATTGTTATGGTAATTTTCTTTAATTTTTTGTGAATTCTTTTATAATTCTGCACTTTATCTTTAATTACTATTACAGGATTTCATGCTTATTTTAGTTGTAAAATCTGTGATTAATGTTGGATTGTGCGATTTCTACTGCATATACCTTGTGTGTCACCTTGAAATAATCTACGCACTCGGATTGATAAGTTAATGTGGAAAATGGTTGAATAGTTTATTAACACTCAGACACCTACATTTTGGCGTTGTTGTCGGGGAAGGCTAACAAGGTGCAAGAACAAGGTCCACATTGATCCAAAGACCAATCTCTCATCTTAGCGAGGGAATTTTTTACCCTGGTCTAAGTCCTGAGTGTAGTGTTCTGTTTTTTATCTTTTTGTTGTTTTTTTGTTCCGACTATTTTCCTAGGGGTAATTTCTCGTCCTAGGGAGGGTATTTGACTACCCTACTTCAGGTCCTGAACTTCAAATTTTCAAGTTGTGTGATTCTCTGTTTGAATCCAGCCTTAGGGGCCAATTTCTCTTCCAAGGGAGGGTATTTTACTACTCTACTTCAGGTCTTGAACTTTAACTTTTCAATTTGTGTGACTTTCTGTTTGAATCGAGCATTCATTTTTAAGTTTGTTTGATTTTCTGCTTGAGTCCAACCTCTCGTCTTGGGGAGGAAATTATTTTTTCCTACTCCAAGTCTTGAGCACTGTTGTTATTTTAATGATTTATTATCACAATTTGTATGAACAAAGATTCGAATAACAGGGGCAGACGAATACCCCTAAAGAAAGGAAGGAATGTGGGAAGGAATACTTATATCCAAGATATCATCGCAAAAGCTGAATCAAAAGCATATTCTCATGTTTTTGTTAGGGTAAGGATTCAAATGAAGTCCGAGGGGGGGTCAGTATTGCAGTAAGTGCCATCCATGGTACCAGAAATAACCCTTCCAATGGAAGAGGAAGAATTAAACGGAGTACCAGTAAATGAAACACCTTTATTTCTGACAAAAGAAGAAGAAATTTCAAGAAGGGGATCTAAGGGATTGAGAAATTCCAATGGGGAAGAGAAACTTTTGAAGGATTTTGCGTCACCATGAGACTGACGAAGTGTTGTGAAACCTCCTGCAATTGAATCACCCCAATTATCAGTTGCCGAACCAGTTGAAATCTCAGGTGAGTATTGGAGGATATTTATGACACCTACAAATTCCTCTATTAATTTCTCAATTGGGGACATCAGATTTCATGGACCAATGAAGCCCATAAATCTAAGAAAATTTCCTAATTTTCATGGGCTATCCTCTGAGGACCCTGATACCTTCCTCTTTGAATTTGACATTTTCTGTTGGGGGAATGACTATATCGCTGATACTTAGAAATTAAAGATATTTCCTGCTACCTTAAAGGGAACAACTATGTGATGGTTCATGGGTTTAGGGGGAACGAATATCTCCTCATGGGATGTAATGAAGGAAATATTTTTAGAGAAATACCAGGATTACTGTGAATCCCGTGATATCAAGGAGGAGATTTTTAAGTTTGTGCAGAAAGAAGATGAGTATATGGAATATTTTGTGGAGCGATTTAAATATATACTGCAGAGGTCAGGCCATAGTGACCTAGACAAAGATATTTTGAAGATCGTTCTTCTTAGGGCACTAAGGGAAGATTCTCTGAAGCTTTTAAACATATCAGGAAATGGGGACATATCAGAGGAAGTCTTCGATACTATCTTTGGGCTATGCATCAAATGCGCGCGAGGGGCTGCAAGAAATGGACAAGGAATTCAGTCATCAAAAAATTCTGGTGGAGGGGTCGCAAAGGCGGAAATCGAAAATCTATGGGATAAACTGAGCATTGATATCATAAGTACATTATCTACCCATATGGACACCTTGTAGGTGAAACAAAAGAAAATGGAGTTGGAGAAGACTATGGCTATATTCTGCCCTTAGTGAAAAAAGAAACATCCACTGAAGGAATGTGCATTGAGTATAGTTGAAGCATGTGCAATTTCCGAACAGGCCCATGCAACCAGCTCGTGCCCGACCTTTCTAGGATTGAAGGCAATTTTTCAAGGAGAAAGTGAAGAAAGCATGGTGGATCAACTGTATTTCATGGGATCGAAGAAGCCATGGCAACCCTGACCACCGAGAATGAATTAAGGTATGCCTCGTGACCTGTCTCAAAATTTTAATAATTTTGATATGGGTCCCCAGTCTGTACCTTTTTCACCAGTATGGTCTCAATATCAATGTCCACCGTGGAAAGAGTGGTTTCCCTAGACTAGGTCGAATCCTCCATGGGCTCAGAACTGGCGTGGCCCATCTCCTACTAGACACTTTCACCAATCAATTGCACAACAACAACTTCAGTTTCCTTACAACTTACCTCCAGGTAATCCACCCCTTTGACCTCAACTTCCTATCCAACCCAACCCAAATCCTAACAATAGAGGGGTTCAACAAGCTAACACTCTCAACCTTCCATCATATAGAATTTTTTCCATAGGGCTTAATGAAATAAACTTACGATTTGGGTGGGTATTGAATGCTCCAGCTTAACCTATTATTATTGAAAAAATTGAAAATGAAGTTATGGGACCAAAACCAAAAATATTTGGGGATAAATGAGACCAAAACATTGCAAATCAAACACCTCCTCAACCTATTGTTAACTAGGGATGTCCATTCAATCCACCATATCCTGAAGGATTGGCCCTGAGTAAACAGAGCTCTCAAGTAGAATTTGATTTTCTAGGGGAATTAAAAAATATGTTTGTTTAAATTCCCTTTCTTCAAGCTATGAGGGATGTACCTATATACACAAAAAATATCAAATAATACTTCTCCAAGAAACCCAGAAAGAAATCAAGGGATCCATTGACCATCCATGTGATGGGAAAATTGTATGACATCATGATGGGGAAATTCATGCCTGTAAAATATGGGGACCTAAGGAATCCAATTCTAACGGTACAGATTAATGGGGTTGAAATCCAAAATGTACTTGTAGATTTGGGGGCTGCCATAAACGTCACTACCTTTGAAACAATGAATGCATTGGGTTAGATATCATTTTTGGATTCAACTACATTAAGTAAGTCATTAATCTATGACCATTTCCATGAGAGGTAGTCGTAACTGACTAATTTCCCAGGATTTTTGAATAGTCCACTTAGCACTCATTGCATCGGGTGATGCTCACAGAGGTGAAGAAGTGGGATTGAAACTAGCAAAATGAATCACATAGCATCAATCATCACTTCTAGGGCTTTTACCCAGTAACCAAGACTTCCCAAGAAGTCACCCATCCCAGAACTCCTCTAGCTCAAGTGTGCATAACTGTGGAGTTTTCTCCACACTCAAGCCCACTTAGCTTGCTACCCTTTTTCCAAAACCTTAGCAGTATTGTGACTCATGAAACATTAAAGTAGCGATCCCTTTACTCTTTGTATTTTAAGTATGAGGGGTTTCCATAGTGCATTATATTATTCAACTCCGTTAAGTAAGTCATTAATATATGACCATTTCAATGAGAGGTAGTTGTAACTAACTAATTTCTCATGATTTTTGAATAGTCCACTTAGCACTCATTACATTGGACGATGCTCACAGGGGTGAAGAAGTGGGATTGAAACTAGTGAAATGAATCACATACCGTCAATCATCACTTCCAGGGCTTGCACCTGGTAGCTAGGACTTCCGGGGAAGTCACCCATCCCAGAATTCCTCTGGCTCAAGTGCGCTTAACTGTGGAGTTTTCTCCACAATCAAGCCCACTTAGCTTGCTACCCCATTTTCAAAACCTTAGCAAGTATTGTGCCTCATGAACCATTCAAGTAGAGATCCCTTTACTCTTTGTATTGGGTCTTAGAAACATTAAGCCGACCCCTACTGTCTTGGAATTAGCAGATAGGTCTATAATCAAACCAGTAGGCAAGTTGGAAGACATTAATATTTAGCTAGATTCATGGCACTATCCTGTGAAACTCCTTGTATTACAAACACAATCTCCAACTAGTTGTCATCCCTTGATTTTGGGAACACCTTGGCTTGTAATCGCGGATGCCTATATTGGGTGTCGATATGGAAATATGGTTATATAAAATAGGATGGTCATAATGAACCTCACTCTCCATCCTCCTGCAGAACCAAGCCCATCAGAGAAACCATTAGCCAAGTAGAATTCTCTACCAATGGAAGAATCTGAACCTGAAAATGAAGAAATTTGACCGGTCCTTACCATTACGTAGGCCCTTCAATTCAAAACAGAAACTGAGGATGATTTTTGTGAAACCACCTCCAAAAAGAGAATAAAAGAGATATCAACTCCTTAGAAATAAGCCACTTTGAGGGGGAAACCTCCAATACATTACATGAATGAACAATTCTTGGATGATACAAATTACAAATCTTCCTCTCTATATATAGGAGTCCATGGGGCCACAATGTAATCCTAGCCGACCTAACAATAACAATGTAAGGGCACAATAATAATAATATGGGGGTTACAGGGGTACAACAATAACAATAATGGGGTTACACTAATAATAATAAGGGAATATACTAGAAATATAAGGACCTAACATGCTCCTCTCCTTCAAAAAGTGTTGTCCTCAATTCTTGAGTAGCTCCGGGTGCTTCTATATAAAATTCTCATCCTCCCATGTAGAATCTTCAGTGGGTAAGTTCTTCCATTTGATGAGATACTCTGAAATTGATTGATTTTGTAGCTGTCAAGTTCTTGTTTCCGTGACTGATTTAGGTTCAAATATGGTTTTTCCTTCCTCATCAAGTTCTGGCAATATTGTTTGAACTAGAAATTTCTCACCTATAACCTTTTTTAAGCATGAAACACGGAAAACTAGATGCACTCTCAAAGAAGTAGGAAGCTCCAATTTGTATGCCATAGTACCAATCTTTTGCAACACCTTGTAAGGACCATATTACTTTGGCAATAATTTATTATCCATCTTAACTTGCTTGAGGGACATTTGATTGTATGGTTGTACCCACAAAAATATCCAGTCTCCCACATCAAAAATTCTCTCACTGTGATGTTGTTCTGCATGTTGTTTCATTCGATTTTGTGCCAAATTTAGGTTATCCTTTAAGAGTTGGAGAACTTCTTGTTGATGCTTCATGTGATCCTCCACTACTTGAACCCTCGAATTTTCCCTTAAAGAATATGTGATGGACGGTGGATGATATCCATAAAGTGCCATAAATGTGGTCATTTTTGCTGCAATATGGAAGGAAGTGTTATACCACCATTCAGCGAGAGATAACCATTAATCTTAGTTTCCACGCCTTTCTTCAAAAATTCCATTTCAATAATAACAATATGGGGGTTACAAGGGTAGAAAAATAACAATAATGGGGTTACACTAACGACAATAAGGGACTATACTATAAATATAAGGACCTAATGATGATACCATCAACACTTTTATTAATGACCCAAGTTATGTTTTTGATTCAACTCGTCAGATTCTAGAATCTTCCATGAGCTGTGAAACACAGGAAAGTATTGAACCAAAAGATTAAATTGAGATAATCCTTGCAACTTCATCCCATGATAGTATTCCTATTGAAAATGCAACATGAAAAACATTGAACATCAACCTGAATATTTCAGAATCACAGACAAAAAAAATCGTAAAATTTATTAAAAATCATAACGCAACCTTCACCTAGGATTATATCGATATGAAGGGGATTCCTGCTAGTTTATGTACTCATCATATTTACATTAAGGAAGACTTCCGTCCTATGAGACAACCCCAAGGGAGAATGAATCCTGCTTTAAAGAACATTGTCAAGGATGAACTTAAGAAATTACTGGATGTAGGATTCATTTACCCCATATCAGATAGCCAATGGGTGTCCCCGCTGGTTATCATTCCCAAAATGAATGGTAAATGTTAGATTTTCATGGACTATAGGGAATTAAACAAAGAAAATCACAAATACCATTTCCCTTTGCCATTCATTGACCAAGTCTTAGACTCACTGTCTGGGAAGAAGTTTTTGTCTTTTCTAGACGAGTTTAGAAGGTATAATCAAATCCAGATAGCCCCACAGGACCATGATACGACATCCATTACATGCCAGTGATGGACCTTTTCATACATAGTTCTTCCATTTGGTTCGTGTAATGCACCTATGACATTCCAGAGGGAAATTCTGGGAATTGTTTCTGATTTAGTTGATGACAGTGTTGAAATTGATGACAATGTTCAAATCTATATGGAATATTTTACTCTAGATGGAAATTCATTTGAAAAAGGATTGGAAAATCTGGAAAAGGTACTCGAAAGATATAAAGAGGCCCATGTGTCTCTGAGTACAGTGAAATGTCACATGATGAGGGAAGAAGGAAGAGTATTGGGACATTTTCTCTTGGCTGACGGAATTCGAGTTGATCCGGCCAAAGTAGAGGTAATACTACATTTCCCCGTATCTAAGACACCTACATAGGTATGTAGTACCTTTATCGGTTACGCTGGTTATTATAGACACTTTATACAAAATTTTGCTAAAATAACACATCCACTTTTTCAGTTGGTAACAAAACATGCAGAATTTTTGTGGACAGAGGACTATGAAATAGATTTTGTGAAGTTCAAGGGATTGGTTTGCGAAGCTCTGATCCTTTGAGGACCTGGTTGGGCATTACCATTTCATATACATGATAATGCCTCTCAGACAGCAATAGGAGTAGTTTTAGGACATTAGGTAGACAAGACACCATATGCAGTTTACTATGCTACTAAGAATTTGATTCCTGCTGAGTTAAATTACGCGGCGACTGAAAAAGAATTCTTGGTTGTCATCTATGCTATCAACATGTTTTGACACTATATCACCGATTATCCTACTTTTTTACATACTGATCATGTAGTAATAAGGTATTTGATGAACAAACCTATCACTCCTGGTCGCATTACAAGATTGGTACTATTGCTTCAAGAATTTGATAATAAAGTAGTAGATAAACCAGGTAAGGATAATGTAGTCACTAATTTTCTGTCTAGATTGGATAATAATGATGAAGGCACACCCATAGAGGATAGTTTTCCGGATGAGAATATATTTGCAATTTCCACTAATCCTCTGTGGTATGTAGATATTTCTAGCTATATTTCTATAGGGAAGGTTCCTCATCATTTGTCATATAGGGAACAATGGAAAATTATTCATCGTAGTCCTCGATATTCCTGGATTGCAGCATACCTTTTTCATATAGGATTTGATCAACAAGTTCGACACTATGTACCTGAGGATGATTGTAATATCCCAAAATAGGGACTACAACAATATATGAAAGTTATGCAGTAAAAATAACGCATCTCATCTATATTATAGCAGGAGGGAAATATGGAGACCCTTCTTTAACATTTACAACAAAAAATGAGATGTACAATTAGGCACATAAGATGTACAATAGGAAATAGAAGTCTCCAATGGAAAAAAATCCTCAAAAAGAGGTGCTGCAATCACATATATGGACTGAAACTACTTGGAAATTGTTATTTTATTGATCATACAGGAACTATTGATTACATCTTAGATCCAGAGAAAAATAATGCATGAAAATTCAAATCTATGACAAATCCATACACTATAAAGACTCTTCTTCAAAATTCCCTTGGGGTTTTCAACAATACATGAAGTACATGGAGTAAATCAAAGATCTAAAGCTACATATCTACAAAAATCTTCAGATATTCAAGAATATTTATATCTAATATGATATATAAAATATAATGACCCTCTGCAATGGATCTCAAAGGTGAAGGGCAGATCCCCAACGCATTAAAATCACTTCTCCAAAATGTTGTGCCAAAATTCCCTGCAACAACATCTACAGAAAAACACAGATGTAGAAGTAAAATTGCAGTGTAGGGTTTAAGATATGTTTGGCCACATGCCAAGATCTGAATCTGATGCTCCAATGATCCAATACTCACTTGCCAATGGGATAGAAGGATTTCCCACTAAAAATAAGCACTAGAATGGTCTAGATCTCAGTAGATCTAGCCTCCACTTGCTGCAGCTTTCAAAGACAACCAAACCCTCAATTGGATCTACATTGTAGTTGGAAGAAGAAGCTTGACCTCAAGCCAGATAGTGGACTATTCAATACAAACTCTCCCAAGAGATACTCAATGGGAAGAGGTGGGATTCCCGATCACGAACACCCAATGCTAAACAACATTTTCAATCTAGGCTAAAGAGCCAAAGAAATCTTGTATGCCTAAACATACAATAATTCAGAAATATGATATCATTCAACAACCTTTTCATGCTTCCATCCCCTTCCTTATATAGATTAAGAGCTTCTAAACCCTAAAACACCTTCAATGAAATAGTTTCTTTCATACAAGCTGTATCCATCTAAAAATGTGTTGTGCCTCATTGATGGCCACTCCTCCAAGACAGCGTTGTAGATTTGGTCATGGTTGACCTAGTCAAAAAATTCAGCCCCTTTTTGTAATATTTCGAATTAGCCCAAGCTAATGGGAATGTACAATTTTGTTTCATTTTTCTTGTTGCATGAATAAATTGTAAAGGAGGATCAATAAACTCCTAAAACAACAAAATAAATTAATGCCCCATGTGAACAAGGCTAAATCTAGGCTGCCTTAGAAAAACACTCTTATGTGTGAAAGGGATTAAGTCATTTGACTGGGTCAACTGGAGCAAATCAACAGCACTAGCTAGATACATTGAATCACGTAGATGAACAATGTAGTTTTATTTGGAGACTAATCATATGAATGAGGCTAAATCATTGAGATGGTTTAGGGTTTGGCAAGGTTTCCATCTTATTTAAGGACGAGGAGGACAACATGAGAGGGGTTGCTGATGATATTATTTCTGAAGGATTTTTCTACTTAGGCACTTCTCATTCTCTAGATATTTAGCTGAGAATAGTGTTGTTTAGCACTAGGGTGTTCCTGATCGAGAATCCCACCTCTTCCTTAAGAGGCCTCTTCGAGGAGTCTTGCATTTCTTGACCACTATCAGGAATTTTTCCAAGCTCTTCTTCCAACTACAACGCAGATCCTATTAAGGGTTTGGTTTTCTTTGTAAGCTACAGCAAGTGGTGGGTAGATATGTTCAGATCTAATTCATTCTAGTGCCTCTTTTCAGTGGGAAAGCCTTCAATCTCGCTCTCAAGAGAGTATTGGATGAGTAGAGCTCACGTTCAGATCTTGGATTGAGGCCACATCATGTTCTAGAGCCTAATGCGCAGTCCATATTTCAGAACTACGTTATTTGCAAGGATAAATTTCCAGGGTCTTTTGGCACTTCAAGGAGGAGGAGAGATATCTAGTGTTGGGAATCTTCCCCTCAATGTGGTGATCCATGGATTACAGATCTAATCCATGTTCCATTCAGATATGATCTGAATACTGATGTATTTTCTTCAGAAATTCTGAATCATTCTGCAGATCAGCTGCATTATATCTAAGATCTACTCCATGTACTTCACTTTCTGCTAAAAACCCCTAGGGGCATATAAAGAGGAGACTCTATGTTGTACATATATGATATATATCTATATTTTTGTACACATATCTGCTCTAGATCTAAAGTGTAAAATACAACCCTTTTCAGCTAATAAAATAACGCTGTCAAGCTTGTACAGTCATATCATATGGTTATATCCTCTTACTTTGAGCAAATATTCATGTAAATTCTATTGCTTTCTGTTCTATAATGAAAGAGCTTCAATATAGCTCTGATTTACTATTATAAACAATCATATTGAGCCTCCATATTGGCCTCTTTCATATATTTAGCTGAACTACATTATTTTCTGAGCAGTTTTGTCACATAGAGTTGCAGTCCCATTCTTTGGTATTTTTCAATTGTACTAGGTGTGGGAGATCTGTTTAACCCACCTAGAAATATTTGTTTATGATCTCCTCTTGGATTTGGGTCTTATATTATCAGATATAATGGATCCAAGGGATGATTTCTAGTTTTGTAGTATACATTCTTGAAAATGCGTTTTTCAAGCATGCCTTGCTAGCAGTCTCTATTTTGGGATATTACAGTGGTATCAGAGCAACTATCTTGGCACAGCCTATGCTTGATTATTGAAGAGCCAATATGTATTTTCATGGAAAGTAAAGACTGATAAAGAAGTGTAGTTACATTGAAGACACAGAAGTAAAGGGTCCAAACCCTTTATCTAGAATATTGAAAGGGAAATAGTTCTCAAAAACTCTGTTCCAAACTATGCATGAGCTGGAGAAAGAAATCTGGGGAATGAGGAACAAAAGACCAATAGATCTCGCAGAGATGTTTGCACATGAAGGAAGTCACACTACTTCATATGATGTGTGTGAGCATTCAGCCATACAATCTGATCTAAAACGTTGTAGCATGCCTACATTCCTTGCAAGAGGAGAAGAAGAAGGAGAGACACCAAAAGAGGAGACTCTTGGTGACTATCTCCAAGAATATGAATCTCGGTCTAAGAGATTCAAAGAGCATCTGAGCTTCCTAGAGTTTTTTCAACTCAAAGAAGAAAGAAGATCCAGCAAAAATATGAGAAGAAGAGGGTGCATGCAGCACACCTTGGGTAGAACTTCCCTCCTACATTTGATGGATCACTTGAAGACTCAGCCAAGTCTTGGGTAAAGAAGCTGGAAAAATATTTTCAGATGCATCAAGTTTTTGAATAAGAAGCCATAAGAGTAGCAACATTGCACCTCCAAGGTAAAGCTTATGCCTAGTGGTTATTTGAGTCTTCTTCATTAAAAAATGTAAACATCTCTACTTATGCAAAATTCACTATGATTTTAGTGAAAATATTTGATTCTATGCCATCTGAAATTTCTATGGGTAGAAAAACCAAGCACAATAAATCAAAACCTTTGCATGAGATGGAAATATCCATGAATATAACTCCATTTCAGAACATTGTTGAAGGGGTTAAAGATCTGCTACATGATTTTCCAAGGGCAAAGGCCCCACTTCAGCAAGAGCATTCTTCTCAAGAAGAAGACATGAGTGTTCCTTTTCAAGGAGAGATCAAGATAAAGGATATCTTATTGATGAGGCATACTCCATTGATGAGGAGAACAAAGGAGAAGAAATGAAAGGTTCCTCCAGCGTTGTGACAATAGGAGGAGATCTATTTTTATTGAGAGATGGAGATGAAGCCATTGCTTCCACTAAGAGGGCTCTTGTATCTTGGAAAGAAGGCCCCAAGTATCCTATACATGAAGGGGATGAGCAACATGTGTCTATGATGATAGAAAAAGAGACAAAAAAATGGAGGAAATGTGTTCCAACACTCCATCCAATTTTTGGAACACATACTAGGATGGATTGGTCCTTTGTGATAAAGACTCTTGACACCAAGGAGATGATGGGTGTTCATGAGTTAATTGCCTCTAAATGGAGAACCTTAGACTGTAAGATCTTGCAGAATATGGGTGATGAAGAAGAATATGGGGGAGTTTCTCCAACTTCTCCTTATCATGATACTTCCACACAGCAATCAAAGATGGATTTGTGGAGTGGAAGCAATCATAATATGTTCCAATTTTTTGTTCACATGGGAATGAGCCATGAGACATCATTATATTATGGTATACCACATGGGAGACCACCTGATTGTGATTTGATGAAAGATGTTTCATTCATTGAAGCTCCTTTCATAAGATCCAAGGACGGAGGGAGCATTAGAATACCATGCTTCAGCGCTAAGAATATGGGGAAAGTACAAGGAGAAGGAAAACATTTTTCCCTTAACATCACTATCCATTCTCTCATCTCATACTGCGCTGAGAAAAGATGCTACAAGAATGAAGGATGACACCATCATGAACCAAGGAAGCCAATCCTTGAATCAAAAGACAAACTTGTTCGGAGTTTCCTCTTCCATACATGATGAGAGATGGTGGTCACACATGCATACTTTGGAAAAACCAAGGAGGTTTTGGATAGATGATAGCCTTCCATGGGAGACTAATTTCCAAGAAATTCTATTTTCTTTTGAGCATGTGCATGAGTAAGGAGGGTAGCAAGGAAGGACTGGAAACCTTCCACCTTGTACCTTTGGCATGGGAGATGTCAAGGAGGAGGAAAATGGGAAGCTTGGCTTTCCAACATACTCCTTTGACGTGGGATATGTCAAGGAGAAGAAAAAAAAAATGGTAGACACTTCAGATTACACACTCAGCATTGTCATTGTTGGGCACATTAGATCCCTATTGGAAATCCCAACTGTTGGTGGAATATTCCAAGTATCTTCATACTTGCATGATTCTTGATGACTGGCTACATGAAGAGGGCTATTCAATCCTCTATGGAGTCATCTATAATCATGGTAGGATATTCTTGTCTAGAGCTTCCAAGCTCAAGTAGAAGTTACTACAGAGGGCTTATGAATAGTTCAATTTCAGCCACACCTATTCTATGAAGCTCAACAATATTATTTTGATGAGTTATTATTGGGAGGGCTTTGAAAGATAAATATATCAGAATTGTCAGAGATGCATGGAACTTATGGAGTTGGAGTAGAAACATGACTCTAAGGAAGAGTTAAATCAGCCCTCTCTTTCTTCCCTTGAAGGAGAGAGTAGATCTATGCACCACTCCATTGATAGGAGGAGGATTGTTTGTGAAGATCATGCTCTTATTACATCTGTTTTATATTCTGATTTCGTGCATTATTACACCATTTTTTTGCAAGCCATGACTCCAAGGAGGAGTAATATATTTTTTAAGCCTCATGGCCAATATTGGGTCCCAAAATATTCTGAATTGGGCCACTCCCTTTGAAGAACAAGGGATATTTTTCATCATGATGGGTGCTTCCCAAAGGCACCAAATATATCTCACACTTTCAACTATGGTGAGATGGTATGGGCAGAAATTAAGTGGTGGGAAAACCACTTACCACATCTTGGTTTGATGCAGGTAGGGGATGCTCTGCGCTAGTTCCATATGTGGGACTATGATCCACCTTCATGTGCAAAAATTTATGTTTGTTTGTACATTGTTTTGATCCCCTATATTGATGTTGTACTTGTAATTTTTATGGGGATGTATGGAGGAAGGAGGGAAGGCATGCATGTGCCCTATGGGATGAATACACTCGTACCTTTTTCCTTATATTTCAGGGAGGGCATCAGGAAAACCATGATTGTTTCATGTGATTCATTGTTTCCTTATGGGATGAGTTGTTTGCATCTCATGAAAACGTTGTTGGAACTAGCCATGGATGGATGGATTGGTGATCACTTAGCTTATGGTAGAGGCTTATCATTTTTTTGTGTCACCAATAGAGGAGGAAAGGAGTTGCAACAGTCACCTTGTCAGCTGATAAAGGACAAGCAACATTTTGGAGGGGAGGACTGTAATATTCCCAATTAGCCCAAGCTAATCAGAATGTACAATTTTGTTTCATTTTTCTTATTGCATGAATAAATTATAAAGGAGGATCAATAAACTCCTAAAACAACAAAATAAATCAATGCCCCATGTGAAGAAAGATAAATATGGGCTACCTTAGCAAAACACTCTTATATGCAAAAGGGAGTAAGTCATTTGAATGGGTCAACTGGACCAAATCAAGAGCACTATCTAGATACATTGAATCACCTAGATGCACAACACAATTTTAGTTGGAGGCTAATCATATGAATGCAGCTAAATCATTGAGATGGTTTAGGGTTTGGCAAGGTTTCCATCTTATTTAAGGAGGAGGAGGACAACATGAGAGGGGTTGTTGATGATATTATTTCTGAAGGATTTGTTTTCTTAGACGCTTCTCATTCTCTAGTTGTTTAGCTGAGAATAGTGTTGTTCAGCACTACAGTGCTCCTGATCGGGAATCCCACCTCTTCCTTGAGAAGCCTCTTGGAGGAGTCTTGCATTTCTTCACCACTATCAGGCATTTGGCCAAGCTCTTGTTCCAACTACAATGTAGATCCTGTTGAGGGTTTAGTTCTCTTTGTAAGCTGCAGCAAGTGGAGGCTAGATCTGTTCAGATCTAAGCCATTCTAGTGCCTCTTTTCAGTGGGAAAGCCTTCTATCCCCCTGGAAAGAGATTATTGGATGAGGAGAGCTCATTTTTAGATCTTGGATTGAGGCCACATCATTTTCTAGAGCCTACAACATAGTCCATCTTCCAGAATTGTGTTATTTGCAAGGAGAAAGTTGTAGGGTGTTTTGGCACTTCAAGGAGGAGAGATCTCTAGTGTTGGGAATCTGCCCTTCACTATGGTGATCCATGGATTATAGATCTAATACATGTTCCATTTAGATCTGATCTTAATACTGATGTATTTAATTCAGAAATTCTGAATCATTCTGCAGATCAACTCCATTAGATCTTAGATCTACTCCATGTACTTCACTTTTTGCTGAAAACCCCTAGAGGAATGTAAAGAGGAGACTCTATAGTGTATAGATATGATATAGATGTATATATTTGTACACAGATCTGCTCTAGATCTGAATTGTAAACTACAACTATTTTCAGCTAATAAAATAACGTTGTCAGGCTTGTACAGTCATATCATATGGTTGCAGCCTCTTACTTTGAGAAAATCTTCATGTAAATTCTATTGGTTTCTATTATATAATGAAAGGGCTTAAATATAACTCTGATTTACTATTATAAATAGTAATATTGAGACTCCATATTGGCCTCCTGCATATATTTGGATGAACTACATTATTTTCCGAGCAGTTTTGTCACATAGTGTTGCAGTCCCATTCTTGGGTATTTTTAAGCTGTACTAGGTGTGGGAGATCTATTTAACCCATCTAGAAAGATTTGTTTATGATATCCTCCTGGATCTGGGTCTTAGATTATCATATCTAAGGGATCCAAGGGCTGATTTCTAGTGTTGTAGCATACATTCCTCAAAAATGTGTTTTTCAGGCATGCCTAGCTAGCAGTCCCAATTTTGGGGTATTACACTTTCACACCTGTGGGTGCTTGCTTACATAGCCAAGATTTAGCATTTTTCACATTTGGAATTGATGTATTTTATTTTTATAAGTTTTTTCATCCTCCTTTACATTTTTATTCATGAAACAGAAAAATAAAACAAAATTGAATATTCCAATTAGCTTAGGAGTAATTAGGAATATTACAGTCCTCCCCTCCCAAATATTTCTTGTCCCCAAGAAACTATAAAGACAGAATTGAAGATGTGGGGAACCTTCATTCCCATATGGAGCTCCAATCTCCAAGCTATCATCCATACAAAATGAATCACCCTCTAGATTGGTAATGCATAACAAAACTCCTCCCATGTGAGAGGCACCTCCCAAGTGCTCAAGTTACCCAAATGGATCATCCCATAAGGAAACAAGAGGCCTAGTGTAGCAATCATGGATGGTCCAATTCTTTCCCAAACTTATGAAACATAATAACCATGGAGAATCTCTCTCCCAAAGGACACATCCATTCCTTGCATCCTCCCTCCAATCATCCCCATAAAAAGTACAAGCACATCATCAATGTAGGGGACCAAAACAACATGGATATCAACAATTTTTTGTGCATATGGAGGTGGGTCATAGTCCCATAAGTGGAACCAATGCAATGCATCTCCTAACTACATTAGATCAAGATGTGGTAATTGGTTTCCCCACCACTTACTTTTTTTCCATATCATCTCACCATGGCTGAAAGTGTGATATATATTTTGTGCCTTAGGAATGCACCCATCATGATACAAAATCTCCCTTTGTATGTTCAGAGATAGTTTTGGCCCAAAGTTGGCCATGAAGTTTAAAAGGTACAACATTCCTCCTTGGAGTCGTGTCCTACATATACATGGTACAATAACACATACAATCAGAAAATGAAACATGGTTTACATAAGTATGCTCTTCGCCAATAATCCTCCTCAAACAAATGGAGTGGTGCATAGATCTGTCTCCTCTTTCAAAAGTAGAAAGAGAAGGCTAAATTAACTCTCATAGAGTTATGTTTTTACTCCATCTCCACATGGTGCATGCATCTTTGATAATGCTAATATAGTTCTCCTTCAAAACCCTCCAATAGTAGCTCCTCATGATGATGTTGTTGAGCTTCATGGAATATGGGTGGCTGAAACAGAACCCTTCATAAGCCCTTTGTAGCAACTTCTCCTTGTTCTTGGAGGTTCTAAAAAAGAATATCCTACCATGATCATAGATGACTCCATCTTGGCCTAAATAGACCTCATCATGTAGTTTGTCGTCAAGAATCATTCATGTGTGAAGATCCTTGGAATAATCCACCAATAGTTGGGATTTCCAATATGGATCTAATTTTCCCAACAATGACAACGTTGATAATGTGATAACTGTAATGTCTGCCATGTTTTTGCTCTTCTCCTTGAAATTTCCCATGCCCAAGGTGTATTTCGGAAGGCCATGCCTCCCATTTTTCTCCTCCTTGACATCTCCCATGCCAAAGGTATAAGATGGAAGGTTTCTATTCCTTCCTTGCTACCCTTCTTGCATATGCACATGCTCAAAAGAAAATGGAAGTTCTTGGAAGTTAGTATCCCATGGAAGGCTATCATCTATCCAAAACCTCCTTGGTCTTGCCAAAGTATGCATGTGTGACCACCATCTCCTATAATTTATGGAAGATTTCTCTCCAAAGGAGATTTTCTTCTGATTCTTCACAATCAAGGATTTCCTTCCTTGCTTCATGATGGTGTCATCCTTCATCCTTGCAGCATATTTTATCAGCGCAGTATGAGATGAGAGAATGGATAATGGTGATAAGGGAAAAATATTTCCCTCTCCTTGAGCTTTTCCAATACTCTCAGTGTCGTAGTATGGTCTTCTAATGCACCCTTCCTTTTGGATCTACGAATGGAGCATCAGTGCATAAAACATCTTTCACCAAATCTGAATCAGGTGGTCTCCCAGGTGGTTTACCACAAGATAATGATGTCTCATCGCTCATCCCCATGTGCATAGCAAAGGGATCATCATATCACTCCTTCCACTATGCAAGTCCATCAATTATTTTTGTGTGGAAGTCTCATGATAATGGGGTATCAATCTTAAGGATGAAAGAGTGCTTCTAGTTGGAGCAATTTCCCCATCTTTCATGTCAATTGTGTGATCCTTCCTTTTTTCTTCTTCTCCTACCTTCTAAAAGATATCACAGTCTAGGGTGCTTTCCTCAGATGTAATTAACCCATGTACACCCAACCTCTCCTTGATGTCAAGAGTCTTAATCACAAAGGAATGATCTAACATAGTGTGTGTCCCTAATAATGTATCCAATGCTGGAACACCCTTCCTCCATTGTTTTTTCTCATTGTCTATCATCATAGAAACATCTTGCTCATGATATTTATGTGTAAGATCCCTTGGAGCTTCTTGCAAAGACACAAGAGCGCTTGTAGTGCAAGCAATTTCTTCACCTCCATCTCCAAATAGAAATAGATCTCCTCCTACTGTCACAACGCTGGAGGATCTTTCCAAATCTTCCTTTTCCTTCTCTTCATCAATGGAGAATGCCTCATCATTAAGAGATCCTTTTTCTTGATCTCCTCTTGGAAAAGGAATCCTCATGTCTTATTCTTGAGAAGAAAGCTCCTGCTGAAGTGGGGCCTTTGCCCTTGGAAAATCATGTAGCAGATCTTTAACCCCGTCAAGAATGTTCTAAAATGGAGTTGGCTTCATGGATCCTTACAACTCATGCAAAGGTTATAATTTCTTGGGCTTGGTTTGCTTACCCAAAGAAGTTTCATATTTCTTAAAATCAAATCTTTTCACTAACCTCCTAGTGAACTTTGCATAAGTAGAGATATTTGCATTTTTCAATGAAAAAGATTCAAATAACCACCAGGAATAAGCCTTACCTTGGAGATGCAGCGCTGCTACTCTTATGGCTTATTCTTCTGAAATTTGATGCAACTCAAAATATGTGTCTAGCTTCCTTACCCAAGACTTGGCTGAGCTCTTTGGTGATCTATCAAAAGTAGGTAGAAATAATATACCCAAATTGTGCTACATCCACTCTCTTCTTCTATTGTATTTGCTGGATATTATCTCTTATTTAAGATGAAAAAACTCTTGGAAGCTTAGATGCTCCCTGAATCTTCTAGACTGAGATTCATATTCTTGGAGATAGTCACCAAGAGTCTCCTCCTTTGGTGTTTCTCCTTCTGCTCCTTCTCTTCCTAGGAATGTAGGTATGCTACAACGTTGTAGATCTTATTGTGTGGCTGAATTCACACACACATAATATGAATAATCGGAGATTTTTTTGGGTGAAATTATTCTTGAGGGATCTTCAAGTCTTTCCCTCCTCATTCCCCTGATTTCTCTTTTAAGTTCATGCATAGTTTGGAAAAGAGTATTTGAGATCTCCTTCCCTTTAATTCTTCCAGATAAAGGGATTTTATCCTTATTTTCTTTGTCTTCTGTGTAATCAATCTTCTTATTTTGTCTTTAATTTTCTTCAAAATACATATTGGCTTCTTAGAATGCACAGGCTGTGCCAAGATGATGCTGTAATACCACTGTAATATCCCAAAATAGGGACTGCAACAATATATGAAAGTTACGCAGTAAAAATAACGCAGATCATCTAGGTTATAGTAGGAGGCCAATATGGAGACTCTTATTTAACATTTACAATAGAAAATCAGATGTACAATAGGAAATAGAAGTCTCCAATGTAAGAAAATCCTCAAAAAGAGGTGCTGCAATCACATATATGGATTGAAACTTCTTGGGCAATGTTATTTTATTGAGCATACAACAGTTGTTGATTACATATTAGATCTAGAGAAAAATAATGCATGAAAATTCAGATCTATGACAGATCCATACACTATAAATACTCTTCTTCAAAATATCCTTAGGATTTTCACCAATACATGAAGTACATGGAGTAGATCTGAGATCTAAACTTGTAGATTTGTAGAAATCTCCAGATATTCAAGAATATTCAGATCTGATATGATATATACAATATAATGACCCTCTGCAATGTATCTAAAAGTTGAAGGGAAGATCCCCAACACATGAAAATCACTCCTCCAAAATGTTGTGCCAAAAGTACCTGCAACAACACCTATAGAAAAACACAGATATGGAAGTAAATCTGCTCTGTAGGGTTTAAGATATGTTTGGCCACATGCCAATATCTGAATCTGATGCTCCAATGATCCAATACTCACTTTCCAATGTGATAGAATACTCCCCACTGAAAAGGAGCACTAGAATGGTCTAGATCTAAGTACATCTAGCCTCCACTTGCTACAACTTTCAAAGACAACCAAACCCTCAAAAGGATCTGTGTTGTAGTTGGAAGAAGAACCTTGGCCTCAAGCTAGATAGTGGATTATTTAATACAAACTCTCCCAACAGCTACTCAATGGGAAGAGGTGGGATTCCTGATCACAAACACCCAATGCTAAACAAAATTTGCAATCTAGGCTAAACAACCAAACAAAGATTTTATGTCTAAACAGAAAATACTTCAGAAATGTGATATCATTCAACAACCTTTTCATGCTTCCATCCCCTTCCTTATATAGATTAAGAACTTGTAAACCCTAAACCACCTTCAATGAAATAGCTTCTTTCACATAAGCAATCTCCATCTAAAATTTCGTTGTGCCTCATTGATGGCCACTCCTCCAAGACAGTGTTTTTGATTTGGTCATGGTTGACCTTGTCAAAACATTCAGCCCCTTTCACATCTAAGGGTTCTTGCTTACATAGCCAAGATTTAGCCTTTTTCACATTTGGCATTGATTTATTTGTTGTTTAGGAGCTTTATGATCCTCCTTTACATTTTTATTCAGGAAATAGAAAATAAAACAAAATTGAATATTCCAATTAGCTTAGGACTAATTAGGAATATTACAATGATATTTACGAAGTGTTTAAGGCTACCCATGATGGCCCTTGTGGAGGGAATTTTGCAGATAAAAGAACATGCCATAAGGTGTTACATATGGGATATTACTAGCCTTCTATCTTCCAGGATGCAGGAAATTATCTCTGAAGGTGCGACAGTTGCCAGCGCATGGGGCGGCCCTGTCAATCCGATAAAATGCCTTTATAGCCCCAAGTAGTCCTCGAACCTTTTGAGAAGTGGTCTATCAATTTTTTTGGACCTTTTAACCCACCTTCCTAGAAAAAGTTTCACATTCTGGTCTGCACCGATTATGTGACTAAGTGGGTGGAAGCCAAATCTATTGTGAAAGTAATAGAACAAGTGGTTTCATATTTTCTATTTGGGGATATTTTTTAACGTTTCAGTACTCCGAGGGAGATTGTTTCAGATGGAGGAGCACAATTTATGTCACACATGATAGTGATGCTTATGCAGAAATATGGGGTCAAGCACAGGGTGACATCTCCATAAAAACCCCAGGAAAATGGACAAGTGGAAAGCACAAACAAGGTATTGGAAAATATCTTGACAAATACTATGGAAAACCATTGCTAGGATTGGGCTCAAAAATTGCCCGAAGCTCTCTGGGAATATAGAAAAACATGGTAGAACACAAGTGGTTTTTCATAATTCGAGTTGGTTTATGGGAAATACCCCTTGTTCTCTATAGAAATTGAGATCAGTACACTCAGAATAGCTCGTGAAGTAGGGTTGGACCTATTTGATGCCAAAAAACCCTAGCTAGATCATCTTAATGAATTAGATGAAATCCATTCAATGGTTTTCCAGAAGACTACTTCTATTGAACAGCAGAGGATGAAATGGCACAATAAGTTTATAAAAAATAAGGTGTTTCATAAAGGGGATTGGGAATTACTCTAGGAATCCCGTTTTAAGGATTTTAAAGGAAATATTTACACTCGCTAGATGGGGCCTTATGAAGTGGATGTTGTATTTGATAATGGAACAGTCAAACTGGTCACAATTGATGATACACGTGCTTATTTCATAGCAAATGGACATCATCTGAGACTGTATCACCATCCATCTTCTAAGGATGCCTTCATTAAACATCTCTCTGAGAAATCTGGTATGAAGGTTGTGAGTGCAGAGAATTCCTCCTCTGCATCCTCGATCTAATAATATATATATATATATATATATATAATAATAATAATAATAATGTTGTTACTATTCACTTGTTTTCATTTTTGCAAGAGCTACTACTAAGGTGCAATTTTGTGGAGTTGGAAATTTCCTAAGTAATGAAAGTTGTTACTTTCGGGGTGCTATTACTCTGCTACTACTATTACTCCTTGGACGCTGCTACTCTATGTTGTTGTTACTCCTTGGATGATTCTACTCGTGATGTTGTTACTCCTTGGTTGCTGGTACTCTGTAATGTTATTAATCCTTGTATGTTGTTACTCCGCAATGTTGTTACTCCTTGGGTGCTATTACTATGTCAACGCCATCACTCCGTCACTGTTGTTACTCTGTCAACGCTGTTACTTCGCTGCTATTATTCCATCACTCTAACAACTATCACTTCCCTCAAGTAGGTCGCCAGGTATGTCTCCATTGTCTCTTATGGATTAATTTAAATATTTCATCAATAAGACATTGACATCGTGGATGAATTTTTTTAAGTTGGGGGGGGTGTCGTCATAATTAAATGACAGCGTAATTAAACCACAACAATGATTATCCTAAAATCATTATTAAACCTCATGCCAATGGTACGCTCCATGATCTTCACCATATTCGATATAATAATTAACATGTATTGGGACTGGAAACATGCACATGTTGCCAACCGATAAGTCCCTTCCAAATTAGGAAAAATAATTACCATCTCATCCATTGTACTTACCATAATCCGCCATGCTTTTATTCATTTCATGAGAAATCACCTGTCATATTTACCGTTATTCCACTTCATTTTTCATGATGTTGTTATTGTTGGAATTGGTAGCCGTCACTCCTTCCAACGGTCTGCTGCGTCCGAAGTACTGTTAGAATCTCTACAGGATGCGTAGATTGGTTGTGCAGCTTGAAACCAAAGATACAACTTTGGTCCGTATCAATGCAAATGTGTGGCAAGTTTTCATCGACGCGGGATGGGATATATATTTTAATAGATTGTAGGGATTCAATGAAGGGATCAAGACAGAATTTGTGCTAAATTTGGATGAAAATAGCTATCGGGTCAGAGGAGTAGAAATCCCCGTCACAAAGGAAGCCATTATATAAGTTAGTGGGCTAACACAGCGAGGACAATAGTGGTTCTCTCGGAGGACTCCCCTACCAGAATTTCTTGAACTGCTTTTGTAGGCTGGAGAAAGTGATGTCCAGAAGGGGAGAGGGTATGATCGAATATCCTTACCCTACACATGGAATGAGGTAGTAGGATTTATTATGAAATATATAACATGTGAAGGGCAGTTTACCACTTTCTTCAAGTACCATTTCAAAATCCTAACACATCTTTGATTCCCACAGGCACAGGTTCACTCTTTAAACATGCCTTTCTTTCTAATCAAGAATCTCCAACTCATGGCGCAGTCTTCTTAGTGTTCGTGAAAGGTGGTGGCAGCCCTTACCAATCACGGACTGGCTCATTTGTTGGTTATGCATGCAATGGCTCGATTCCAAGTCCCTTGGGCACGACTCTGTGAATTATCAGAAGAGGGAGTAGAAGATGTCATTTCTTCTAGGGAGGAAGAACCAAAATCTCTGGATGATTTAGAAGAAGAGGAAGATCTGGAGGAAATGGAGGAATAATCACCACCTCCAGCTGATTCAGTAGAAGAGGAAGAGCCGGAGGAAATGGAGGAAGAACGAACATATCCTATTGATTTAGGAAGAGAAGAAGAAGAACCAGAGGAGTTGGAGGAAGAAGAGCAAGAGCCGGATGAAATGGAGGAAGAACCAACACCTCTATATTATTCAGTAGAATAGGAAGAGCCAGAGGAAATGGAGGAAGAACAAACATCTCATGCTGATTAAGCAAGAGAAGAAGAAGAACCAGAGGAGTTGGAGGAAGAAGAGGAAGAACCGAAGGAAATGAAAATAGAAGAAACAATTGGTGATACAGTTGAGGATGTCACACAAGAAAAAGCCTTGCCTATGGAACCTATTGATGAAGGAATCATGGAGATAGGGGATGAAGTTGATACTATTATAGAGGAATCGAATTTCATTAACAAAGAACAAGGAGAATAAATACCAGTCAGGGGTCTGGAAAGTGATGATGTCACAACAGAACCAACATCACTTGCCCAAGTAGAGTTGGATATTGAAATGGGTAGGGGTGTCACACAAGAACCACCACTAACCTAGTCAGGATAGGAAAATGTGGAGAATGATCCCCGAGGTTGACACTGCTCCACAAGAGCCAGTGTTGATCACAGGTTAGGAAGCAATGCATGAGGAAGGTTCGGCCCAATTAAGAATTGAAGATAATGGTGAAAAGGAATCAGAGGAGGAAAACAAGACTAACATAGACCAGGCAAAGAATACTTTCCATTATCTTTTTCAGATTATAATTCCAAGAGGACCAAGGGGGTTTCTTTCTTCCCAACATTTAATAAAAGAGATTGATGTCCTGCCCATACTGAATTTTTTCGATTCAAAGAAAGATATGGCTATTTTCGATCCATTTCTCGCTGATTCTCAACAAAGGCATCCTGAAGTTGAGACTGAAGAAGGGAATTTTGCAGAAGAACTGGAGTAGAGAATAGCCAATGAAGGAAAAATCCAGGTGAGGGAAAGTCCTGAATTGTGAAAAGGAGGAGAGGAGAGTGCTCCTGAAGAAAGGAAACCGAGTAAAGAAGACCTGGTAAGGAAGCCAGTTGATGCTGCTAACAGCAGCCCACCGCCTTCTAGACCTATTGCACGACCGAGAGAAAAATTTACGGTTAAACAAGAGTGGATAGAACAATGTGAAAACAGGAGACCACCTCTCAAAGAAAGGTATCGACTTTAATTTAATGAGACCATGCGGTTGAAGAAATAAGTTCAGAAGATGAGAAAGAAAGAATCTCGATTAAAGAAATAGGTAAAAGAATATAAATGGAAGGCGGTGAAACCATAACCATTTACCTCTGTTTTACCTCCTTTATGCACCCTCATCTTGCACCAGTCCGAGCACGGTGACATATTTCGTATAAAATTAATTTTTCATATTTTTAATTCAACTTAGAATTTATTTATTATTTATTACATGTTTTCTTACTTTTGATCACTATTTGTAACTCATTGATATCTCCTATGTTTGTTTGGTAGTTAGAGCACTTACGGTGACTGCTGATCCTAGTGCAGGATCGGATCTTGCACCATTGCCAACATAGGAAATATTTGTAGCAAATCCAAACCTCCTTGATGACCACCTTGTCTTGAGTCACTTCAGCCATGACAGTAGAGTGATCTAAAGGCAGCCAAGACCAATCCATGAAGGGTGAAAGCTAGTTAGCTACGGCCAGTTATGCTAACTGCCTAATTCGAAGAAGGAAGCTAAACTCTGCATTTTGTTATGTAATCAGTTAAAGGATCTATTTTGGCCTTTGGCCAAGGCTCCATATAATGTAAAATGTAAGTAGGACTAAGGGGGAAGTTTTTGATATTTGAGGAGAACAGGAACATAGCCGAAAGGCGGTAGAGGGTCTTTGTATTTTGTTATCGCCCAAATATAGGCTGGACGATGCTTTAATGTATGCACTTGCCTCAGTAAATTAATAAAATGAGCTCCGCCTCATGTTTTGAAATTTATGTTTCTATATTGAGTTGGTGAATTAATTAAAGTACTGAGCAATGTTTCCATTTAAAAGGAAATGTGTTGGTTGGCTAGTGCACAACCAACCCAGCATGTTTTCCCCATCTCGTGTTTTCTTGTAATTTGTGTTTACCTTGTCAAGTGTGATTTAATATTAAGCACATGTATTGATGTCTAAGTGAAAGAGGATCCGTTGTGTGAAGTAGATAATTTTTCTTTTCCTGCAATTTCTGTTCTTGCACTTAAATTCATATTGGTTTCCCTGCCTGGACCAAGCAGGAGAAACGAACCTGCACTAGTGCATGTTGGTGTGATATTTTTTTTTCTGCAATTATGTTTGACTGGTTTCCCCACCTGGTCAAAGTAGGAGAAATGAACCTGCACCAGTGCACGTTGGTGTGATGCAGCAAGCTTTCTTAGTCTACTTTCCACAATATTCTTTCTTTCATTAAATACTTAAGATAAGATAGATTTATGTTGATTCCTGCACTTTTTTAAGATAAAAAACATTCACTTTTTATGTGTGCAATTTAATTTAACAGCATAATAGCACTTGCAATAATCAAACACTCATTTTAAGAATTAAATGCTAAGTGCAGGAAGCTTTGATCCGGTGCAAGAACTAGTTTCTTGCCACGCGATCTGAGTGCTCTGAACCTAGAAAATTTCAAGCCCTTGCATGAAGCAGAAAAGCCTTTAGTAAAGACACCATCTATACCTTTTTTGCATAAATATATGTTCCTACACTAGTGCAAGAAAACTGCGATAGTGCAGGATAGATTAGTGCAAGAAGGAAATCTCTAAAGGAGCAGGTTTAAGGGCCCATCTGATGAGACTACTAAGTGTCTCTAGTAAAGAAAAAAACACATACTCAATATTTAAACAATAATCAACTGGAGTGATTGCCTTTTATTTCCCTCTTGCAAATGCATTCTTTTTTGTTCCAGTCTTACACTATTTTTGATGAGTTAAGTTGCCTTTCTTTTCTCTTTTCAATTTGATTCTGAAATATTTCCTTTAAACAAAGTAGGGATTTATATTAGGAAGATTCATACCATCTCTGGCATTTCCTGTGCTTCGTCTCTAAGTTTACGAATCCCCCGGCTTGAAAAATTAAGTGTTGACGAGTTTTCTTAAGTTTAATTCCTGCACCCAATAGTTTCCTCAGTAGCCATACAAATGGAAGATGTTCCTACAACCTCTGTTGCCACACAAACTGGCCTATTGAACATCTGTTTGAGGCCCGAGAATTCTTCTTGGCTGCTGAAATTTAGAAGTGGAAATCTCCCATGAATTAACATAAGAAGGAGACGAAGAGTGTTCAGGATCAGGCCGTTGGGATTGTTACTAGATATATAGACTAGTTGGACAGATCAAGGCGAAGGCAAGTGTTGGGTGCAAGAATTACACTTAAAAAACCCCTCAAAACTTAATTTTTCAACCCACGGGATCCATAAACTTAGAGACGAAGAACAGTAAATTCCAGATATGGTATGAATCTTCCTAATATAAATCCGTAAATTCTTTAAAGGAAATATTACAGAATCAAATTAAAAATAGAAAAGGCAACTTGAACCATCAAAATAATCTAAGACTGGAACAAGGAAGAATGCATTTGCAAGAGGTAATTAAAGATAAAAGGCAATCACTCTAGCTAATTATTGTTTAACTAATGAGTGTGTGTTTTTCTTTAGCAGAGACACTTACCAGTCCCATCAGATGGGCCCTTAAATTTTCTCCTTTAGAGATTTCCTTCTTGCCCTAATCTGTCCTACACTTTCGCAGTCTGCTTGCACTAGTGCAGGAACAGAGATTTATGAAGAAGGTATAAATGGTGTCTTTACTAAAGGATTTTTACTTCATGCAAGGGCTTGAAATTTTGCAGGTTCAAAGCACTCAGATCCCATGGAAAGAAACTAGTTCTTGCACTAGATCAGAGCTTCCTGCACTTAGCATTTAATTCTTAAAATGAGCGCTTAATTATTGCAAGTGATATTATACTGTTAAATAAAATTGCACACATAAAAATTGAATGTTTCTAATCTTAATAGAGTGCAGGAATTAAGAAACAATCAATATACATTTATCCTGTCATAAACATTTAATGAAAGAAATAATATTGTGGGAAGTAGACTAAGAAGGCTTGCTGCATCACACCAACATGCACTGGTGCAGGTTCATTTCTCCTGCTTGGACCAGGTGGGGAAAACCAATCAAACTGAATTGCAGAAAAGGAGATATCACACCAAAGTGCATTGGTGCAGTGTTATTTCTCCTGCTTGGACCAGGCAGAGGAAAACCAATCTGAAATCAAGTGTAGGAAAAGAAATTGTAGGAAAAAGGAAATTTATCTACTTCACACAACAGATCCATTTTCACTCAAACAAGAATGTATGTGCTTAAAATTAAATCACACTTGACAATGTAAGCACAAATTACAGGAAAACAGAAAATGGGGTAAACATGCTAGGTTGGCTGGGCCCTAGCCAACCAGCGCATTTCCCTTTTAAATAAAAACGATGCTCATTACCTTAATCAATTCATCAGCTAAAATATAGAAACACAATTTGTGAAACATGAGGTGGAGCTCCCTTTTATTAATTCACTGTGGCAAGTACATACATTAATACATTTTCTAGCCCAGATTCGGGCAATAACAAAATACAGCAACCTGTTACCGCCTCTCTGGCTATGTCTCTGTTCTCTTCTGCTATCAAATTTTTTTTCCCTCTAGTCCTATTTACATTCTACATTATATAGATCTTTGGCCAAAGGCAAAAATAGATCATTCAACCGATTAGATAACCAAATGCAGAATTTAGCTTTTCGGCCTTCAAAATTAGACAGTTAGCAAAACCGGCCATAGAGAATCTCCAACTTTCGTCCTTCACAGATTCGGTCTCGGCTACCTTAGGATCGATCTTGCTGTCATGGCTGAAGCTACTCAAAATGAGGCGGTGATCAAGGACGTTCAGAACTGCTGCAAGGATTCATTGTGTTGGCAACGGTGCAAGATCCAATCCTGCACTAGGATCAGCTGTCATGCTAAGTACTCTAACTACCAAATAAACATTGGAGATATCGATAAGTTAAAAAGAGTGATTAAAAATAATAAATCATGTAATAAATAATTAATTAATGCTGAGTTGAATTAAAAATATAAAAAATAAAGTTTATACGAAATATGTCACCATGCTTGGACTAGTGCAAGATGAAGGTGCATAAAATAGGTAAAACAACGGTAAATGGTTATGATTTAGGAAGGGGAAAATGGAAAAAAAGAGAGAAAATTAGGGGACTAACATCCTCCCATCCCTAAGCTATTGTGTGTCCTAAAACAACTCTTTACCTTTGCAAAAAACTTCAAAAATTTGAGCATTCCAGCTCAATCCTGCTCTGACATACTGACATTCGCCTGCAATGTTTCAGACTTCTTCTTTCTGATGTTCTTTAGTTTCTTGTCACCTTTTTAAGTCGCTTGAAACATTGCGTAGCTCGATACTTCCAAACTATAACTTCTCCTTTCTTTTTCTGTATCTCTGCAGTTAATTCTTCTTTACTCTGTTCTTTATCCTCCTGCGCTTTAGCTATGAGTTGTTCTAAGTTCTAAACTTGAAGCTCTAGTTCAACAATCTGAGCAGCAGGAGTTACCAAATCTTCTTCTTCTTCTGTCTCGACAGGATCTGTGTCTTCCTTAGGGACCTCAGTATCCCTCACGGTTTCAGCAAACACGTCTTCCTCTTCTTCATCTTCTTCTTCTTATGGTTCTTCTTCTTACACTGGTGAAGATAGGGATTCAATGTCCTATGGGGACTGTGATTCTTTGCTTGCACCAGATTCTTCATTCTTTTTCTGGGGCCTTTTAATGAAATTTTCCAACAGAGTGTCATCTTCGACCTCTACAAATTTTGCTGTGTCCGCAAGGACTGACAGGTTGTCTTCTTTGGGGGTCTATGACTGTACTGGTGTCGTAGAAGGAGTCTCTTCAATAGGTGCTCTAGCTTTCTTCTTATTTGGAGATGGGGCCATTTTTTCTGTTGATTTTTTAGGTCGTTTCCTTTTTTCACTAGTGCAAGAAGGACTCCCTTTGAGATTCTTACTCGAACCCTTGCTTGTGCTAGCGGGGTCCTCTGTCTCCTTTCCAGCAGATATTTTTTTATGTAGCTATTTTAACAGCACCTCCCAGGTCATGCCTTTAACTTCTAATTGTTTCTGGACCAAAATATTTATCAGGTTGTGGTGATATATCTTCTTATTGGCCTAGTCTACTCATCCGTCCCACACACCCTTGGCCATTTTTTCCAAGCTCTTAAGCAAAAAATGGGGGAAATTAATCCTCCACCGGGCGTGCCGGCCAGCTTCGAAATGCTGCAACATCCTAAAATGGTACACAAAAGTGAGGGAGTACCATCCCTCATAGGTTATGAATTTATGTAGGATGAAAATGAGGTGCTGCTACTGTCCGAGTAGGGCACTGCGCGGAATTCCTTTCTTCCAATCTACCTTCATATTCTTGTCGACGACGAAACGTTGTCATCGCTTCCTTTCTAGTTTTTGATTTTTAAACCACTACTCACCAGTATTTTCCAAGCCTATCTCTACTACTATAAACTCTTCTGTAACCTCAAGTTTTAGAGGCCCAATTTTTACTCGGCCATTTTTGAAACTTCTGGAAAATGTAGGGCCACTTCACTATTGTGCCCATCAAACTTTTGCAAGAATTGAAGAAAGCCTGAGTCTCGCAATAGTGCAAGACTATTGCGATACTCAACAGTTTGTTCTACCCTACTAAGAGATGAAGGTTCGCTTTGAACAAGTGGCATCGCTGCTTAACGGTTATGAACAGTCAAGAATTTACATGCAACACCGGGAAAATTGGTTCTTATAGATAGGGATCCAGCCGTCCACCATCCCTTCCATCTTATCACCCATTCATTCCATTGAAATAGCTGTGGATGTGCGGCATCTTTGAGATCGTGCCGGATTGGTACTTGTGGTGGCGTTTCAACGACTAGGTGAGGTAATCATTACGAGTGAAGGAAATCTAGGATTATGGCGGAAAGGGGCAATTATATCCAAGCAATGGTTAAACACTTCCGTGCTCCTTCATAATTCAAAAAAATAACTTTAGCATTCATTAAAAAATGATCATGATTCTTAACTTAAAAACGCCTTGTACTTCAAATAATTTTCTCCTAGTTAATATGATAACACAAGTACTCATCGACTAAGTGAAATTACTTCTCATAAAATTTCATGATGACCACTTTCCTATGACGTATGCTATGAAAAGTACAAATTATACTATGTTTTTGACAAGGTTCATGTGTAATATCCCTTTTTTCAGGAATATCAAGATTATATTCCAGAAATTGACTACAGTGGCATTTACTAGATATGTCACCTTTGAAAAAGGATGAGATCCAGAGGCTACTTAGCCATCTGCAGACTCTGTCTATACAGCTTGAAATATTTCTCCTTCAGGGATTCAGAAATACATAAACATGAGCTGGAAAATAGTAGTGAATGGATTAAAACCAAAGTGCCAGAAGATCCACATAACCATCACACTAGATTATATCAGCAAAAAATGTATACAACATATTGAGGAAATTATCTCTCAAGCTAGGCAATGCAACCTCAATGAAGCATGTACATGAAATATGGAGAAATACTACCATATAATAGAGGCCCTGGCTATGATTGTGCAATCCTTAAGGAGGAACTACTGAAAAATGTCAATAATACATAGTTGTGACAATAATGGCTCAAATAAAAAAGGGGGAGCAAGATCTCAACCCCTGAAAACATGCAATACACAATCCTCAAAGGGATTGGCTGAAATATACACAAAATGGAAAATCTGCAAAAATGTCAGAGTTGTTGGGTAGCTGCAGCAACTAAGGAATTGGAAATAAATGGAGAAGACTGAAGATGTTGCAATCAAATTACAAGATCTCCTCCAGTGGATCTCTAGAATGAAAGGTTGATCCTCTCATATAAGATCTCACCCTCCAAACATGTGGAGCAAGTCTCCACTGCAAACACACTCAGAAATAACGTAGTCTAGAGAAGGGATTGCATTTTTGGTGAAGAGAAATGCTTGGCCTTGAAGCTAAAGTGTGCAATAAGCTCCAGAATATCTCCAATCTGATATCTCAAAGGAAAGAGGGGCTCCTCCTCTGAAAATAGCTTATGTAAGTGATGTAGTGAACCCTAACTGCAACACCCAACAACACAACATTACTCTTCTGTAGAAATAATGCTGTCTTGATGGAGGATGCTTGGCCACAAGCTTGGATGTGAGGAAAATCTGAGAAATCCCTCAAGAGGCCTCTCAAGAAGGTGAAGAATCCTAAAAAGAAATTCCTCCTGGTAATTTTTGCTAAACAGCAGAGAATGCACAATTTTCTGAATAGACAATGAAATGAATAATAAAAAGCATGAGAAACAATGGTTTCCTTGCCCTCCTTTTAAACAAGTGAAAGCTTTCTCTCCATGGGCCCCATCCATTAGGGCTTCCTCCACCAAATATCCTCTTCCTCATTCACACTGCGTTGTCTTCTAAAGTAAGCCACTCCTCCTATGGCAGCACTATTGGCTTGGTCAAACCTGACCTTACCTTCATGTATTTTCCCCTTTTCACACTTGAGGGTGAAAAATAAAGTTCTTATGTCTATCCCCTTTCACATGTGAGGGAATTTATTCATGTTTTAAATAAACATGGGCCTCCTTACCCATTTATTTTGCTGCAAGATGATAAAAGAAAAATTTTAATATTCCATTTAGCCATGTGCTAAAATGGGAATATTACAGTCCTGCCCTCCCAAATGTTTCTTGTCCTCAAGCAACTACAAGGATAGAACTGAAGAATCTCCACCCAAGGCATGGAGTCTGAAATATGTTGAGGAACATGTTCCTCATGTAGACTCTCCATCCCCCAAGAAATGAACCATACAAAGTGAGTTACCTCCCAACATGGAAACTCATACAAATCATCCTCCACCTTTGGCTCCTGCAATATAGGTGGGCTGAAAATATAATCTTGGTAGAAAAAATAGTCTACCCCACACTGTCCTCCTCTCCCCTTAGGATAAGTGTAGAGTATATGCTGATATTGGGCTGCAACGATGTTGCCCTCAAGTCGCAAAATGAATACTAGACCTCCAAGGATATCTTCTCCAGCTTTATGAAACATGCTATCCCAATCCATCGCATATGTGATGAGTTGGAAGTCATCATCATATGGCATCCAATCAACCATATGGTTCACCTCAAACGGAAACAAAGGTTTTTCTGTAGTGGCCATATGTGCTCTCATGCTCCCATTAGAACATGCAATGCAAATAATGTGGGATATATTTCCCCCAAGGGACACATCCAACCAATGTGCCATTCCCCAAATCATGCTCTCAACAAACATAAAGGCAACAGCAACATAATGAACCATAATGAGAACAATTCTTGATGCAATGTGTGGCAAGGGAGAAGGATAATGGTCCCTCAATAGTAACCAATGCAGTTTGACCCTCAACTACAAAACAGTATGACAAAAAGTGTGGCTTTTCAACCACTTTCTTGTTGTCCTACTCTCCTAAAATATATGGAGAAAGTGAATGATGTATGGTGCAAGGTGAGTATGTTCTCCAAAATACATTTTCCTCCCAAGTCCTCCTAGGGAGTGGCTACCAATAGTGCTCTTGGCCTCAAGTGGACCATGGGGTCTAGAAAGAAGAATGCTCCCCCTAGGAGAAACATCCTGTACATATATGGTTAAGGGATGAATATACAAATCATCATGCAAATAAGCAATACCCTTACCATAAGTTCTGCTCATGCAAATGGAGTGGCTAAAAAATGAGTCTCCTCTCATCCTTAAAAAGGAAAGAGGTGGTTGTGCTAACTCCTCCAAAGAGATATGTATCTTCTCCATCTGCACATTATCTATGCATCTCCTCATATGTTGATATGTCAATATCATGCCAGCAAGATGATCCTGGGAATACTCCACCAACAACTCGGAGCTCCAACATCGATCTATAATCCATAGTGACAGTGTTGATGATTCCTCATGAAGGACATCTGTCATATGGTTATCTCCCAAGGTCTCCACTCCTCTGAGATCAAATAATGGTGCCTCATCATGTGAAGCATCCCTCCTCCTCTGTTTTTCCAGTGGTCTCCTCGGCAAAATGTCTCCATGCAATGAGACATCATCATCAAAAGGTGACTGCATATATAAATGAAAAATTCTATCCATGCTTCCACTATGTAATCCAATCACCTCCTTAGGTGCATCAACCTCATAAAATACACAGGGATGTGTGCTCCTCATCACACCATGATGGTTATCCTCCCTATCCCCTCCTTGTGTCTCCATGGTTCCACACCTCCTAAAAAATGGCACATGCAAAACATGAGTTGTGCCTTGATCTCTACTCATGAGATCCTGGGGACTTCCTTGCGAAGATGCAAGAATCCCTCTACCTATAGCATGAGCTCCTCCTTCCTTTGCATGAGGCACTAGATAATCTCTAGGTGCCACAACGTTGTTTCCTTCGGCTTCTCCAAAATAGATGGGAAATCATCTAATAATGTTTCTACAACTATGTAATTTCTCCCAAGGTGGAAGTAATTCCTGATCATCAAAGGTCAAGGAATATCCCCTCTTCACCATGATAGTGCCATCATACAATAAATGAGAGAAAAATTTTCCTTGCTCTCTAAAGAGTGACCCCAGCAACAATTGTTTTTGCTGCCTCCTTATGCTCTCATCATACAAGATATGTGATGAAGACATAGTGAATGACATGAATGTTGCATCATCACTATGCACCCATACTATTTGCTGCTCCATGATGCCAGCATCCCGCCACATCTCCATCCTCATACCCTTGGAAAGAGTGTATGCCAAGTGATGGCCAAACTCCTTCAAGAGTAACCAGCGTAGCCAAGCCTCCTGCTGCCTGGTATCATAAATATGAAAGTAGCTTACCACCTTCTTTCTCTCCATCCACATCCACTCAACCAATTGTGGATGTCTCATTCCATCCTTCATCTTGGTACTCTTCCCATGAGAGCTGCCATCATCCAAAATCAGATTGTTGCACTTCATGGGATCTTGAAATGCAATCTTTTCGAGGATCAATTTGACCCTATGAGGATCCAAATAGGTGGTAGGAAAATACCTCCCATCATGATGTGCATGGTTCAATGGATGTCCAAAATAGTCATGAGAGATGTTATCCATCTGAAGATGTCCTCCATCTACTATCTGTTCTTGTGATAAGGGAAGTTCCTCCTCAAACCGATGAAGAATCTTGCACTCCATGATGTGTGGGAGTGCACCTCTACTGAAATCTCTCTGGGAGATCTCCTCCTCATGCATTTCCTTCCAAAACCAAAGAGTCTTTGGATTTTCTGCAAGTAGAAGTCTCTCTTTGAGTTGTGGCATGCTCATTGAGAGAGTGTCACCTAGAGAGGAGAAAGAGTTTCTTATCTCTAGATGTCTACTCTTTCTCATTGCTTCCTTCATGGCTCCCTGAATGAAGCTTCTCTCTGAATGCTCACATGAGGAGTGATTCCTCCTTTCTCCATCATTGCTTAGCACAGTGTTATTCTATTACCATAGATCAATTGCATGCAATGATATAGACCCATCCAAAATTTTTGCTGAAATGACAAGAGATGGATTTTCAATCATACCTTGGTGAAATGTGGAAGCTCCTTGCAAGGCTGCAAGAGTTTCCTCCTCATGAGTGTTTTCCTCCCAAACTATTGAAGGTTAAGGCTACTCCTCCATGGACTCAACAACGCTGGTACATGCCTCATTAACTGGTGGTGAGGGTTCCTCCCTCCTTTTTCCAAATCTCCCGATCAATCTTTGAGAAAACTCAACAAGAGTAGAAACCCTTGTGTGGCTTATATGGCTGATCCACCTATCCTTTTCTTCACCTTCAAGGTGTAGCACTGTAATTTCTACAGCCTCTTTGTCTACTACAAGATGTAGAAGGAAGAAAGCCTCTAGCTCCTTCACCCAAACTTTCGCTGCACATTTGAGTGATCCATCAAATGTGGACAATAGAAACCTATTTCCTCTCATTATCCCATAGATGAGGGGTATTCTTCCTTATTTCTGCTGAATATATTGTGGCAAAGTTAGAGATCTAGGGTTTTCCTGGTATTCAGCAAGATACTCACTTAGAATTTTGAATTCCAAGTGTTCTTCATGCTTCTGGCCTTTTTCTCTGTGAGAATAGGAAGTGCATGGTCCCTCCATTTCTCCTTCTTCATTCTTCTCAACCTCCTTAGAGATGTTCTCTCTGTATCTGAAAATAGATGAGAGTAAACTCATATTTTTTATCATATTGATCTTATTTGGCTTAGAATCACAGGATGAGCCAGAGATCATGCTCTCATACCATAGTAATATCTCTTTTTCAGGAATATCAAGATTCTACTCCAGAGATTGACTGCAGGGGAATTTACTGGATATGTCACCTTTGAAAAAGGATGAGATCTAGAGGTTACCTAGCCATCTGCAGACTCTGTCTATAGAGCTTGAAATATTTCTCCTTCAGGGATTCAGTAATACATAAACATGAGCTAGAAAATAGCAGTGAATGGATTAAAACCAAAGTGCCAGAAGATCCACATAACCATCACACTCGATTATAGTAGCAACAAATTTATACAAGATCTTGAGGAAATGATCTCTCAAGCTAGGCAATGCAGCCTCAATGAAACATGTACATCAAATATGGAGAATACTACTATATAATAGAGGCCCTGGCTATGACTATGCAATCCTTGAGGAGGAATTGCTACAAAATGTCAATAATACATATATGTGACAATAATGGATCAAATAAGGAAGGGGGAGCAAGATCTTAACCCCTGAAAACATACAATACACAATCCTCAAAGGGATTGGCTAAAATATACAGAAAATGGTAAATCTACAGAATTTCCGGAGTTGTTGGGTAGCTGCAGCAACTCAAGAGCTGGAAATAAATGGAGAAGACTGAAGATGCTGCAATAAAATGACAAGATCTCCTCCAATGGATCTCTAGAATGAAAGGCTAATCCTCTCATCTAAGATCTCACCCTCCAAACATGTGGAGCAAGTCTCCACTGCAAACACACTAAAAAATAATGCAGTCTAGAGAAGGGACTGTGTTTTTGGTGAAGAGAAATGCTTGGCCTTGATGCCAAAGTCTGCAATAAGCTCCAGAATATCTCCAATCTGATATCTCAAAGGAAAGAGGGGCTCCTCCTCTGAAAATATCTAATGGAAGTGATGTAGTGAACCCTCACTGCAACACCCAACAACACAACATTAATTTGCTGCAGAAATAACGTTGTCACGATGGAGGATGCTTGGCCACAAGCCTAGATGTGAGGAAAATCTGAGCAATCCCACAAGAGGCCTCTCAAGAAGGCGAAGAATCCTAAACAGGAATTCCTCCCAGCAATTCTTGCTAAACATTAGAGAATGCACAATTGTCAGAATAGACAATGAAATGAATAATCAAAAGCATGAGAAACAACGGTTGCCTTGCCCTCCTTTTCAAAAAGTGTATTCTGCAACCAGCTCCAAAAATATAATAAAAGAGATATCATTGCCTTAGAAATGAGCCACTTCAAGGGGGCAACCTCCAATATATTACATAAATGAACAATTCTTGGATGATCCAATTTACAAAAACTCCTTTCTATATATAGGAGTCCATGTGGCCATAATTTAATCCTAGTGGGCCACAATGTAATCCTAGCCGGCCTAACAATAATAATTTAAGGGCACAATAATAACAAAATGGGGGTTACAAGGGTACAATAATAACAATAAGGGGGTTACACTAATAATACTAAGGGACTATACTAGTAATATAGGGACCTAACATGCCCCTCTCCTTCAAAAAAGTGTTGTCCTAAACGCTTGAGTAGCTCTGGGTGCTTCTGTATAAACTTCTCATCCTCCCATGCAGAATCTTCAGTGGGTAAGTTCTTCCACTTGATGAGATACTCTGAAATTGATCGATTCCATAGCTGTCTATTTCTTGTTTCCGTGACCACTTCAGGTTCCAATTATGATTTTTCCTTCCTCATCAAGTTCTGGCAATATTGTTTGAACTGGAATATTTTCACCTCTAAACTTCTTTAAGCATGAAACATGGAAAACTGGATGCACTCGCGAAGAAGCAGGAAGCTCTAATTTGTATGCCATAGTACCAATCTTTTGCAACACCTTGTAAGGACCATAGTACTTTGGTGATAATTTATTATCCTTCTTAGCTTGTTTGAGGGACATTTGTTTGTATGGTTGTAGCCGTAAAAATACCCAATCTCCTACATCAAAACTTCTCTCACTGCGATGTTGATATGCATGTTGTTTCATTCAATTTTGTGCCAAATTCAGGTTATCCTTTAAGAGTTGGATAACTTCTTGCTGATGCTCGATGTGATCTTCCACTGCTTGAACCTTCGAATTTTCCCTTAAAGATGATGTGATGGATGGTGAATGATATCCATAAAGTGCCATAAATGGGGTCATTTTTGCTGCAGTATGGAAGGAAGTGTTATACCACCATTCAGCTAGAGGTAACCACTTGACCCATTGTGTTTGTTTATCAGATACAAAACAACGAAGATATCCTTCCAAAAATTTATTTACTATCTCGGTTTGACCATCAGATTGAGGATGATAAGATGAGCTATGAGCTAATTGAGTACCCAAACAAGAAAATAACTCCGTCCAAAAATTTCCAGTAAAAATGGGATCTCTATCACTCACAATAACCCTTGGGCTTCCATGTAGCTTTTGAATTCTGTCCACAAATGTAGTAGCAACTGTACTTGCTTTAAATGGATAAGATAATGCACAAAAGTGTGCATACTTGGTAAGTCTATCAACTACCACCATGATGACATTCTTTCCTTCAGACTTAGGTAAACCTGTGATAAAATCCATTGAAATCTCCTCCCAACGCTGACTTGGAATGGATGAAGGTTGTAGAAGTCCCGGGGTCTTAATTGTCTCCACTTTATTCTGCTGGCAAACCAAACATTCCGCCACAAACTTTTGAATATCAGATTTAAGGCCATCCAAAAAAATTCTTTCTTCACCCTGTGGTAAGTTTTTAAAAATCCTGAGTGTCCTCCTAAAGGAGAAGTGTGCAATTCCAGAAGAATCTTTTGTTTTACTTGGGAATTCTTACAAAGATATAAGCGATCTTTGTACCATAAGGAATCATTTTTCCAACTAAATGTATCAGATGTACTAGGATCTTGCTGCAGCTTTTGAATGAGTGTCCATACATCTTTGTCCTTCTTCCATTCATCTCTTGCTTCAGTTATCCAATCTGGTTGGATAATAGAAATGGCACAAAGCAATGCTTCCACCTCTTCATTTTTTCTTGAGAGTGCATCTGCAACAACATTTAGCTTCCCTTTTTTGTAGGTTATTTCAAAGTCATAACCCAACATCTTTGTGACCCATTTTTGCTACTCTTCTGAAGATAGTCTTTGTTCCAAAAAGTGTTTAAGACTATCATGATCAGTTTTTACCTTGAAGTTTCTTCCCATTAGGTAAGTTCTCCATTTCTTTAGTGCATGCAGTATTGCTAATATTTTCCTTCTCATAAATAGGTTTCTGTAAATACTTTCCTTTGATTGGACGACTTTCAAAATAAATAGGTCTTCCTTCCTCCATTAAAATAGGACCAATTCCATTTCCTGAGGCATCACATTCCATAATAAATATTTTTGTGAAGTCTGGCGTAGCTTCAGGAGTCCATGAAAATGCATCTTTCTTCAATAATGTTGTTAGAAGTGCTGCTATTCTCCCATAATTCTTAACAAAATTGCGATAATATCCTGTTAACCCGAGAAATCCTCGCAACTGGTTTATGGTTGTGGGGACTTTCCATTCCTTAATGGCTTTAATTTTGTTAGGGTCTACTTTAACACCCTCGTGAGATACAATATGACCCAGATATTCCACCTCTTGTACTCCAAAGAAACATTTGGATGTTTTTGCATATAATTGTTTCTCCTACAATAGTTTGAGCACCCTGTCAACATGTTCAACATGATCCTTCCAAGACCTGCTATAAATTAGTATATCATCAAAAAATACTAGCACAAATTTTCTAAGGAAGGGTTTGAAAATGGAATTCATCAACCCTTGAAATGTAGAAGGTGCATTGGTAAGGCCAAAAGGCATGACCCAAAATTCATAATGACCCTCATGAGTTTGAAATGCCTTTTTTGGAATATCTTCAGTCTTCATTCTAATTTGATGATATCCCGAATGAAGATCCAACTTGGTAAAATAAATTGCTCCATGTAATTCATCCAATAATTCATCAATCACAGGAATGGGAAATTTATCTTTAATGGTGAGCTTATTGAGCTCCCTATAATCCGGACACATTCTCCATGATCCATCCTTCTTGTGTACCAATACTACAAGAGCAAAGAAAAAACTTTAACTAGGTTGAATTATACCCACCTCTAACATTTCTGCAATCATACGTTCAATTTCGCTCTTTTGGACGTAAAGATATCTATGAGGCCTAATGTTTGGAGGGATACTTCCTGGAATCAAACGAATAGCATGATCATGATCACGAATAGGTGGGAGTCCTTTTTGAGTTTCAAACACCTTGGAATGATTGTCCAAGACTTATTGGAGATCTGCAGAAATAGATGATTTTCATGTTGGAACTTCTAGTGAGCATAATTGTGCAATTACACCTCATTGTTCTTTCTTTAGAAGCTTTGTCATGACATTAGAGCTTATTATCTTTCCTGAATTCCCCACAATACCCCTTAATTCGACTTCCTTTCCTTCTGAAAAAAATTTCAAGAAAAGTTCTTCAAAATTAAAAGCTACCGTCCCCAGAGATTGTAACCATTGTACTCCTAGTACAACATCAACACCTCCCATAGGAATGGAAAGAATTGGACTAGTCAATACATATTCCCCCATGGTTAGCTTGATATTATGGCATTTTCGAGAGAAATTTATAGTTCCTCCATTTGCAACCATCACTAGACATTCTGGTGCTGGGTATAGGAAACAATTTAATTCCTTGGCTACCTTACAATGAATAAAATTATGGGTGCTACCTGAATCAATAAACACTATTACCTTTTTCTTCTTGATATGTCCTTCTATATTGAGATTTTGAGGAGTGGTAATTCCTGCCAGTGCATTACATGATATGGTCGGATTCATTTCTTCCTCTTATAGGGCTGGTTCCTAGTGTATATCCTCTTATTTTTTATTTTCTTCTTCCTCTTCACAATCTATGTAAAATAATTTCTTCTCAACACGCTTATGACCTTTAGTGTATTTTATATCACAATTGTAGCAAAGCCCTTTTGCTCTTTTTTCTTCCAATTTTTGTGGTGTCAACCTTGTAGGTTGTGGAAATCTAGGCGTAGCAACAGTTCCTTCTTTATAGAATTGAGTGGTAGGCTTCCTTGTCGCCATTACTTTACATTCAACTTTTCTTGCCAACCTGAATGCCTTCTCCAATGAATCTGGTTCTAAAATGCGAACTTCATTTTGGATGTTATCCTTTAAAGTGCCTATGAAGAGATCAATCCTGTGTTCCTTTGGAATATCAGTTACCTTCATATTCAATTTTTGGAAGTCCTCAATGTGTTGCCCCACTAAACCCTTTTGTTTGAGATTTCTCAATTGGCTAAAGAAGGTGTTGCTCTTTGTATCCTCCTAATGTGCTATCATTTCCTCCATAAAAATTGACCAAGTGACAATTTTTTTATGGGAACAAAGCCATCGATACCATAAAAATGTATTTTGTTCTAAATGTAAAGTTGCAATGCATACCTTTTGTGTGTTTTTCACGTTATGGAGATCAAAATATTGCTCCATATGTAGTATCCATGTTACAGGATCCTTTCCATCAAACTTCCTCATATCCATTTTTGGAATATGGTGGTTCTTCCCGCCAAAATTGGAGTTTCTGAAATCATGATTAACATTTATTTTTTTCTCATCATGAGGTTCTTCTACTATCTTTTCACCATTAGGAAACATTTCTTGTGTCAACTTTGTCAAACCTTCGATGTATGTTTTTAGATCATTCTTCATGTTTTCCATGTTGTCTTTCATGTCATCCATCTTAGCTTCCATGCCAGCTTCCATGCCATCCATCTTATCTTCCACGCCTTTCTTCAAACCATCCATCTTCGCTTCCACTCCTTTCTTCAAAATTTCCATTTCATTTTTTGTTGCTCTTTGCGAGAGTGAAATTTGTTGCACTTGCTCTTGTAATTTTGATAGATCATGTTGCAATTCTTCATCTTCATGAGTCATAGTAGAGCCTTATGAAAGCTTAATGGGTGTTGAATTATTCTTACAGGGCATATTTTAGAATAAAATACTGATATCTATTCTACAATATGCCCTTGCAATCAATTCAAATTGATTCTTCAAACAAGAATTATGCAATTCGGAAAAACAAATACACACCTTTTCTTGCTTTTGAGGAGCTTGATATTGAAATTAGATTATCTCTGTGATTGCAGCACTTCAATATTTTAATTTCAGTATTAACGTATCTCTCTAAATTATCTTTCGAATGCCACAAGTCTCTCCTGATTTGGATTCTCCAAGACAAAGTTGTGTCCAATCTCCCACAATGACCTAATTATGGACTAGTTCGGTAGAGCGAACTGGTATGACTTGCCACGTGTCACTGTTTCGTCCTTCGGTCTAAACTTTATAGCCAAGAAACTATAGTCCGTGTACTTGTGACCACTTTATACGGCACTCCAATCCGATGCTCAGAGAGAGAGTTATGAAGATTTTCCCACGATCACCTCTTTGAGATGAAATTCAGGAGCTTGAAAAAGCACTACATTCCACAGATCATATCTCCGAAAATATTTTGAACCAAGCTCTAAATTTTTTTGATGATTTTCCTTAGGATTTCGGCTTCGCACCCTAAAATTTTTAGCTTCTGAACCTTTGTAGAAAAAAATTTATAGCGCAAATGCCACGATGACCTGTTTAGGAGCCTGAAAAAAGACCTAACTTCCACAGATCATATCTCCAAAAATATTGTGGACCAGGCTCTGATATTTTTCGATGATGTTCCTTAGGATTTCGGCTTTGAACCCTAAACATTTCAGCTTCTAAAACTTCGTAGAAACAAATTTATAGCGAAAATTCCATGATGACCTGTTTGGAGTAGCAAAACACTAGAATCCAAAGCTCTGATACCAAATGTTGTGTAACTAGCTCCAAAAATAGAAGAAAAGAGATATCAACTCCTTAGAAATAAGCCACTTCGAGGGGGAAACCTCCAATACATTACATAAGTGAACAATTCTTGGATGATCCAATTTACAAAACCTCCTTTCTATATATAGGAGTCCATCTGGCCATAATGTAATCCTAGTGGGCCACAATGTAATCCCAGCCGACCTAACAATAATAATTTAAGGGCACAATAATAAAAAAATGGGGGTTACAAGGGTACAATAATAACAATAAGGGGGTTACACTAATAATAATAAGGGACTATACTAGTAATATAGGGACCTAACAAAGTGAAAGCTTTCTCCCCATGGGCCCCATCCATTAGGGTTTCCTCCACCAAATATCTGCTTCCTCATTCACATTGTGTTGTCTTCTAAAGTAAGCCACTCCTCCTATGGCAGCGTTATTGACTTGGTCAAACTTGACATTGTCTTCATGTATTTTCCCCTTTTCACACTTGAGGGTAAAAAATCAAGTTCTTATGTCTATCCCCTTTCACATGTGAGGGAATTTATTCATGTTTTCAATAAACATGGGCCTCCTTACCCATTTATTTGGCTGCAATATGATCAAAGAAAAATTTTATTATTCCATTTAGCCATGTGCTAAAATAGGAATATTATAGCATGCTTGCACCGGTCTTCTTGCACCACTTAAACTATGCTATTATGCTGGTACCATTCTGCTTGCACTTATTATATAGGATGACATGCTTTCACTAGTGCAAGAATAATATTTGAAAAAAAGAACAGGGAATTTAAGTAAAATATAGGCTGGACTTCCAACATGGCTTCCTCAACTTATACTGGAAATTTTCTTTGCCCTTTCTTGATGCTCCAGAGCATATCCTTTTGCTCTTTGTGAGTGAGATCTTGCAATGAATTCATGAGGGAACAAAGAAGTGGGAAAAGGGAAATTTTAGAATGGGAAGGAACTCTATTACAGGGATTCTATTAGGTCCCTATATTACTAGTATAGTCCCTTATTGTTATTAGTGTAACCCCCTTATTGTTATTAGTGTACCCTTCTAACCCCCATTTTGTTATTATTGTGCCCTTAAATTATTATTTTTAGGTCGGCTAGGTTTACATTGTGGCCCTCTAGGATTACATTATGGCCACATGGACTCCTATATATAGAAAAAAGGTTTTGTAAATTGTAGCATCCAAGAATTGTTCATTTATGTAATGTATTGGAGGTTTCCCCCTCGAAGTGGCTTATTTCTAAGGCATTGATATCTCTTTTCTTCTATTTTTGGAGCTGGTTACACAACATTTGGTATCAGAGCTTTGGATTCTAGGGTTTCGCTGCTCTAAATAGGTCATCGTGGAATTTTCACTATAACTTTGTTTCTACGAAGTTACAGAAGCTGAAATTCTTAGGGTGTGAAGCCAAAATCTAGAGAAACATTTTCAAAAAATTTCAAAGCTTGGTTCGCAATATTTTTGGAGATATGATTTGTGGAAGTTAGGTCTTTTTTCAGGCTCCTAAACAAGTCCTCACGGAATTTGCGCTATAAAAAAATTTCTATGAAGTTTCAGAAGCTAAAATTTTTAGGGTGCGAAGCTGAAATCCTAAGTAAATTCAACAAAAAATTTCAGAGCTTGGTTCACAATATTTTCCGAGATATGATCTATGGAAGGTAGTGCTTTTTCATGCTCTTGAATTTCATCTCAAAGAGGTGATCGTGGGAAAATATTCATAACTCTCTCTCTGAGCATCGGGTTGGAGTGTCGTACAAAGTGGTCACAAGTACACAGAATTTAGTTTCTTGGATATCAATTTCAAAGCTGAAGGATGAAAACAGTGACACGTGGCAAGTCGTACAATTTCACTCTACTGAACTAGTCCATAATTAGGTCATTGTGGGAGATTGGACACACATTTGTCTTGGAGAATCCAAATCATGTCAGACATGTGGCATTCGAAAGATAATTTAGAGGGCTACGTAGGTACCGAAATTCAAATATTGAGGTGCTGCAATCACAGAGATAATCCAATTTCAATATCGAGCTCCTCAAAAGAAAGAAAAAGGTGTGTATTTTTTTCTGAATTGCATGAGTCTTGTTTGACGAATCAATTTGAATTGATTCCAAGAGCATATTTTAGAATACATATTAGTATTGGGTTCTAAAATATGCCTCGTATAAATAATTAAACACCCATTAAGCCTTCAGAAGGCTCTACTATGACTCATGAAGATGAAGAATTGCAACATGATCTATCAAAATTACAAGAGCAAGTGCAACAAATTTCACTCTCACAAAGAGAAAAAAAAAATGAAATGAAAGTTTTGAAGAAAGGCGTCAAAGTGAAGATGGACGGTTTGAAGAAAGGCATGGAAGCTAAGATGGATGTCATGGAAGCTGGCATGGAAGCTAAGATGGATGACATGAAAGACAACATGGAAAACAACATGGAAAACATGAAGAATGATCTAAAAGCAGACATCGAAGGTTCGACAAAGTTGATACAAGAAATGTTTCCTAATGGTGAAAATATAGTAGAAGAACCTCATGATGAGAAAAAAATAAATGTTAATCGTGATTTCATAAACTCTAATGTTGGTGGGAAGAACCACCATATTCCAAAAATGGATATGAGGAAGTTTGATGGAAAGGATCCTGTAACATGGATACTATAGATGGAGCAATATTTTTATTCCATAACGTGCAAAACACACAAAAGGTACGCATTGCAACTTTACATTTACAAAAAAATACATTTGTATGGTATCGATGGCTTTGCTCCCGTAAAAAAATTGTCACTTGGTCAATTTTTACGGAGGAAATGATAGCACATTATGAGGATACAAAGAGCAACACCTTCTTTAGCCAATTGATAAACCTCAAACAAAAGGGTTTAGTGGGGCAGCATATTGAGGACTTCCAAAAATTGAATATAAGGGTAACTAATCTTCCAGAGGAACACAGGATCGACCTCTTCATAGGCAAGTTAAAGGATAACATCCAACATGAAGTTCGCATTTCGGAACCAGATTCATTGGAGAAGGCATTCCGGTTGGCAAGAAAAGTTGAATGTAAAATAATGGCGACAAGGAAGCCTACCACTCAATTATATAAAGAAGGAAGTGCTGCTACGCCTAGATTTCCATAACCTACAAGGTTGACACCACAACAATTGGAAGAAAAAAGAGCAAAAGGGCTTTGCTACAGTTGTGAATGCAAATACACTAAAGGTCATAAGTGTGCTGAGAAGAAATTATTTTACATAGATTGTGAAGAGGAAGAAGAAAATGAACAAGAAGAGGATATACACCAGGAACCGGCCCTAGAATAGGAAGAAATGAATCTGACCATATCATGTAATGCACTGGCAGGAATTACCACTCCTCAAACTCTCAAGATAGAAGGACATATCAAGAAGAAAAAGGTAATAGTGTTGATTAATTCAGGTAGCACCCATAATTTTATTCATTGTAAGGTAGCCAAGGAATTAAATTGTTTCATATACCCAGCACCAGAATGTCAAGTGATGGTTGCAAATGGAGGAACTATAAATTTCTCTGTAAAATGCCATAATATCAAGCTAACCATGGGGGAATATGTATTGACTAGTCCAATGCTTTCCATTCCTATGGGAGGTGCTGATGTTGTACTAGGAGTACAATGGTTACAATCTTTGGGGACGGTAGCTTTTAATTTTTCAAGAACTTTTCTTGAAATTTTTTTCAGAAGGAAAGGAAGTCGAATTACGGGGTATTGAAGGGAAGCCGGGAAGGATAATAAGCTCTAATGTCATGACAAATCTTCTAAAGAAATAACAACGAGGTGTAATTGCACAATTATGCTCACTAGAAGTTCCGACATCAAAATCATCTATTTCTGCAGATCTCCAACAAGTCTTGGACAATCATTCCAAGGTGTTTGAAACTCCCAAAGGACTCCCACCTATTCATTATCATGATCATGCTATTCATTTGATTCCAGGAAGTGTTCCTCCAAACTTCAGGCCTTATAGATATCCTTACATCCAAAATAGCGAAATTGAACGGATGATTGCAGAAATTTTATAGGTGGGTATAATTCAACCTAGTCAAATTTCTTTCTCTGCTTCTGTAGTATTGGTACACAAGAAGGATGGATTGTGGTGAATGTCTCTAGATTATAGGGAGCTCAATAAGCTCACCATTAAAGATAAATTTCCCATTCCTGTGATTGATGAATTATTGGATGAATTACATGGACAAATTTATTTTACCAAGTTGAATCTTCGTTCAGGATATCATCAAATTAGAATGAAGACTGAAGATATTCCAAAAATAGCATTTCGAACTCATGAGGGTCATTGTGAATTTTTGGTCATGCCTTTTAGCCTTACCAATGCACCTTCTACATTTCAAGGGTTGATGAATTCCATTTTCAAACCCTTCCTTAGAAAATTTGTGCTAGTATTTTTTTATGATATACTAATCTATAGAAGTTCTTGGAAGGATCACATTGAACATGTTGACAGGGTGCTCAAACTATTTCAGGAGAAACAATTATATGCAAAAACATCCAAATGTGTCTTTGGAGTACAAGAGGTGGAATATCTGGGTCATATTGTATCTCACGAGGGTGTTAAAGTAGACCCTAACAAAATTAAAGCCATTAAGGAATGGAAAGTCCCCACAACCATAAAGCAGTTGCGAGGATTTCTCGGGTTAACAGGGTATTATCGTAATTTTGTTAAGAATTATGGGAGAATAGTAGCACCTCTAACAACATTATTGAAGAAAGATGCATTTTCATGGACTCCTGAAGCAACTAAGGCCTTTGAACATCTTAAAGAGGCAATGTGCCTAGCACCAGTCTTAGCTACGCCAGACTTCACAAAAACCTTTATTGTGGAATGTGATGCCTCAGGAAATGGAATTGGTGCAGTTTTAATGCAGGAAGGAAGACCCATTGCTTTTCAAAGTCGTCCAATCAAAGGAAAGTATTTACAGAAACCTATTTATGAGAAGGAAATGTTAGAAATACTGCATGCACTAAAGAAATGGAGAACTTACCTAATGGGAAGACACTTCAAGGTAAAAATTGATCATGATAGTCTTAAAAACTTTTTGGAAAAAAGAATATCTTCAGAAGAGCAGCAAAAATGGGTCACAAAGATGTTGGGTTATGACTTTGAAATAATATACAAAAAAGGAAAGCTTAATGTTGTTGCAGATGCACTCTCAAGAAAAAATGAAGAGGTGGAGGCACTTCTTTGTGCCATTTCTATTATCCAACCACATTGGATAACCAAAGCAAGAGATGAATGGAAGAAGGACAAAGACATACGGACACTCATTCTAAATTTGCGGCAAGATCCTAGTACATCTGATACATTTAGTTGGAAAAATGATTCCTTATAGTACAAAGATCGCTTATATCTTTGTAAAAATTCCCAACTAAAACAAAATATTCTTCTGGAATTGCACACTTCTCCTTTAGGAGGACACTCAGGATTTTTAAAAACTTACCACAGGGTGAAGAAAGAATTTGTTTGGGATGGCCTTAAATCTGATATCCAAAAGTTTGTGGTGGAATGTTTGGTTTGCCAGCAGAATAAAGTTGAGACAATTAAGACCCCGGTATTTATACAATCTTTATCCATTCCAAGTCAACGTTGGGAGGATATTTCAATGGATTTTATCACAGGTTTACCTAAGTCCAAAGGAAAGAGTGTCATCATGGTGGTAGTTGATAGACTTAGAAAGTATGCACACTTTTGTGCATTATCTCCTCCATTTAAAGCAAGTACAATTGCTAATACATTTATGGACAGAATTCAAAATCTACATGGAAGACCAAGGGTTATTGTGAGCGACAAAGATCCCATTTTTACTGGAAATTTTTGGACGGAGTTATTTTCTTGTTTGGGTACTCAATTAGCTCATAGCTCATCTTATCATCCTCAATTTGATGGCCAAACTAAGATAGTAACTAAATGTTTGGAAGGATATCTTCGTTGTTTTGTATCTGATAAACAAGCACAATGGGTCAAGTGGTTACCTCTTGCTGAATGGTGGTATAACACTTCCTTCCATACTGTAACAAAAATGACCCCATTTATGGCACTTTATGGATATCATCCACCATCCATCACATCATCTTTAAGGGAAAATTCGAAGGTTCAAGCATTGGAAGATCACATCGAGCATCAGCAAGAAGTTCTCCAACTCTTAAGGGATAACCTGAATTTGGCACAAAATCGAATGAAACAACAGGCAGACCAACATCGCAGCGAGAGAAGTTTTGATGTAGGAGATTGGTTATTTTTACGGCTACAACCATACAAACAAATGTCCCTCAAGCAAGCTAAGAAAGATAATAAATTATCGCCAAAGTACTATGGTCCTTACAAGGTGTTGCAAAATATTGGTACTATGGCATACAAATTGGAGCTTCCTACTTCTTCGCGAGTGCATCCAGTTTTCCATGTTTCATGCTTAAAGAAGGTTATAGGTGAAAATCTTCCATTTCAAACAATATTGCCAGAACTTGATGAGGAAGGAAAAATCATATTGGAACCTGAAGTGGTCATGGAAACAAGAACTCAACAGTTACGAAATCGATCAATTTCAGGGTATCTCATCAAGTGGAAGAACTTACCCACTGAAGATTATACATGGGAGAATGAGAAGTTTATACAGAAGCATCCAGAGCTACTCAAGCATTGAGGAAAACACTTTTTTGAAGGAGAGGTCCATGTTAGGTCCCTATATTACTAGTATAGTCCCTTATTGTTATTAGTGTAACCCCCTTATTATTATTATTGTACCCTTGTAACCCCCATTTTGTTAATATTGTGCCCTTAAATTATTATTGTTAGGTCGGCTAGGATTACATTGTGGCCCACTAGGATTACATTATGGCCACATGGACTCCTATATATAGAAAGGGGGTTTTGTAAATTGTATCATCCAAGAATTGTTCATTTATGTAATGTATTGGAGGTTTCCCCCTCGAAGTGGCTTATTTCTAAGGCATTTATATCTCTTTTCTTCTATTTTTGGAGTTGGTTATACAATAGATTCTAGGAATAGTACCACAAGAGGTGATAAACAGAAGTGGGATAGGAAAAAAATTTAAGGGTAAAGTGGGGTTTTTACGAAATGGACAGGGTAAATTCATAAGAATATGGGAAGGTTAATCATTCTGGGATTGAAGAAGAAAACTAAAGGAATATTACAAAAGTGGAATATGAAGAAAGGAAGAAAATTTTCTTAAAGTTCTGCCTGCACTGGTGTAAGAAAAATAACTATAGCGAGAATTAACCGTTACTTGAATAAAAATATCCATGCTAATTACCCCTATTGTATAAATTTTGGTTCTGCTGAACCTTCTTTTACTTGGTGGTCGCTCGCATATCTAAAGATCAAGAAACATTCTCTTTTTATTAGAAATTTTTTATCTTCCTACTAGAAAGATGGTTTTTAGGTTGATCCTTCTGCAATCATGTTAGTGAATTGATTTTCATAATTACAAGTAAATATTTTTTCTTTACTTTTTATTTAAAAGAAATTGTATTTTAATTTTTTTTATTTTTTTATTTTATTTTTTAAGAAGAAGAAGAATTCATGTTTTCAAAAGGTTGGTATTACCATTCACCACCACCGTCCCGAATTGCTGTTGGACTTGCTGTGTAAAATATTTCCCGGCAAGTGGCTGAAAATACTTCTTTAATCTGTGTCCATTTACCAAGAATACTGAATTTTTTCCATCAATATTTTTAACTTCTACTATTCCATTCTCGAATACTCAGATCACTTCATAAGGTCCCATCCAACGTGTATGGAATTTCCCTTTAAAAATTTTAAATCTAGAATCATAAAGGAGCACCCAATCACCTGGTTGGAATTTCTTTTTCTGAATAGACTTGTCATGCCACCTTTTGCGTTGTTGCTGAATTAATATGTTCTACTGAACAACATCTCTACGAAATTCATCTAACTCATTTAATTGGAGAAGACGTTGTTGTTGTGCCTCAGAGAGATCTAGTCCTAACTGAACTGCAGTTTTAAAAGTTTTGATTCGGAATTCAATTGGTAACAGAACCTATTTTCCAAATACCAGATCATATGGTGTATGTCCCGTGCTATTTCTCCAAGTGGTTCTGTATGCCCACAAAGCTTCTAGTAATCTTTCAGCCCAGTCTTTCCAATGCATTTTACTGTCTTTTTAAGAATGGACTCGATCACTTTGTTTGTTGATTCCACCTGGCCATTTGCTTGCGGGTGATACAGCGTGGATTTCTTGTGCCAGATCTCTTATTGCTCCATCACACCCTATACCAGATTATAAATAAACTGCAGACCATTGTCAGAAACAATTTCTCTAGGCACACCAAATCTAGTAAATATTTCAGTAAAAATAAAATCAACAACAACTTTTTCTGTAGCAAAGGAAACAACTTTAGCTTCTACCCATTTTGTAACAAAATCTGTATAAACCAAAATATGATTTTTACTTAATGACGTTGGATTTACTGGCCTTATAAAATCAACAGCCCATTTTTCAAATGGCTAAATCATAACTTTGGGGCATAAAGTCATTTCATTGGTTTGATTAGGCTGGCCCACTTGTTGACAACTATCACATCACCTAGCATACTGTTTGGCATCCTTAAACAAGGAAGGCCAAAAGTAACCAGCACGCAATACTTTATATGCAGTCCGCTTATCAACAAAGCGACCTTGAAAAGGTTCATCATCAGCATATTTCAATATGTCAAACACTTCCCTCTCTCTTACACATCTACGAATAATCATATCTGGACCAGTGTAAAAGAGATCTCCTTGAATCCAGAATTATGCAACACTTTTCTCAATAATATTCCGCTTTTCACGAGCAGACAAGTGGGGTGGTGTTTTCCCAATAACCAAGTAATTAGCAATGTCAGAAAAACACAGAGAATCTGTTGACATAGAAAAAATATGTTCATCCAGAAAACCATCATTAACAGGAGTTGCTTCACCAGGATTATCTAATCTAGAAAGAAAATCTACTACAGCATTAGATTTTCCTGGTATATCAATAGTAGTAACATTAAATTCCTACAACAATAGCAACCACGTAGTCACTCTACTTCTAGTCAATGGTTTTTTCATCAAATATTTAATCGCGGAATGATCAATATGTACAAATACTTCATATCCTGTAATATAGTGCCTGAACTTATTAATTGCAAAAATTACAGCTAAAAACTCTTTCTCTATAACTGCATAATTTAATTCAGCGGAAGAAAAATTCTTACTAATATAAAAATAACATAGTATTTATTATTTTCCTCTTGTCCTAAAGCTGCGGCAATAGCCAAATATGAAGCATCAGAGGAAATGTGAAAAGGCAGGGACCAGTTAGGACCTCTCAAAACTGGTGCCTGTACTAACTTTTCCTTCAATGTTTCAAAAGACTGTTGGCAAGCTGTGGACCAAGAAAATTCACTATCCTTAGCTAGAAGTCAGAAAAGAGGGGAAACTATCTTAGAAATTTTTTGAATGAATCCTCTATAGTAACTAGCATGTCCTAAAAAACTTCTTAGTTCCCCTTGAGTTTTGGGTGCAGGAAGATGCAGAATGATTTCAATCTTTGCTGGATCAACCTGGATAACTTTACCAGAAATCAAAAGGCCAAGTACCACTCCCTCTTTGCACATTAATCTACATTTCTTGTCACTCAAGGCGATATGGGCTTCCTGACAATGAAGAAGTACTTTCTCCAGATTTTTGAGAGCTTCCTCAAAAGAATCACCAAACATAGAAAAGTCATCCATATAAATTTCTAGAAATTCTGGATCAGCAAAAATGGCCAGGACTACCCTTTGAAAGGTAGCTGGGGAATTACATAAACCAAAGGGAAGCACTTTATAAGAAAATGTACCCCATGGACATGTAAAAGTAGTTTTATCTTGATCATCGGGTGAAATCTGTATCTAGTTATAGCCACTAAAGCCATCCAAAAAGGAAAAATATTTATTTCCTGCAAGGGTATCAAGCACCTAGTCAATGAAAGGGAGAGGGAAGTAATCTTTGAGAGTGGCTTTGTTTAATTTTTGATAATCAATAAAAATACGCCATCTTCCATCTTTCTTAGGTACTAGCACTAATGGAGAGACCCACTGACTGTCAGAAATAGGATAGATAAAACCGGCATCCAAGAGTTTCTGTACTTCCTCCTTCACAATATCTCTTAGAGATGGATTCATTTGCCTTTGGGGTTGTCAGAGAGGTCGAGTTCCTTCTTGAATATAGATATGATGTGTACAAGTTTTAGGAGGAATACACTTCATATCTTCATAGCCCCAAGCAAAGGCACTAAAATGGTTTTGCAACAAATTCAGAAGTTGATCCTACTGAGATGAGTCCAAATCTAAACTAATATGCAAGGATTTGCTAGGGCTAATCTCAACAAGAGTAGTGTTAGGCTCAGGAGTACTCAAGGGAGTGGTCAAATGCAGCTATACAAAAGAATGAGAATCATGATTGTCTTGAAAATCTAGGCTGAAAATATGGCTCAATGGCTCAAAATTAGGCATAGTGTCTAGATTATTCAGGAAATCTTGAATCTCATCTTCTTGTGAAGACCCAGTATAATGATGGATAAGGGAAATGGGTTGAGTCTCCTCTGATTTAATACAACCATACATTATCTGGAAGGTCCTGAATGGATCTGGCACGGGGGTATAACGTAACTTTCGTCCTAGAATCTCCATGGGAAATATACATATCACCGGAACGACATCCAATATATGCATCGGTCGTAGCAATCAATGGTCGACCCAAGATCAAGGGATGTCCTCCTACTAGGTTCTTTGGCTCAAGCACAATGAAATCAACAGGATATTCCCAAGAATCTAATTACATGATCACATCATCCACTACTCCTTCTGGCTTAATTTTAGATATATCTGCTAATTCAAGCACACTGGGAGTAGGGAAAAGATGAGATAACTGAAGTTGATCCATGGTTTGCTTAATCATGACAGTAATGGCTGCCCCAGGTTCTATAACAACATTAGAGACAAGGACATTACCAATATGAACTGAGACAACAGGGTTTTCGGGATCAGTATATGTTTCCATAGACACACAGCCTGTCATCAAATCTGCTGCCCTACCAAAAAATTGAATGGTTTGGCATTCCAATCTCTTCCTCCTAGGTTTCTTGAGATATATTTCCTTAATAATCTTTGTACAAATGGGGATCTGTTTAATGGCTTGAAGCAAAGGTGTCTTAATGAAAATATTTCGAAGCTCGGATGCCAAACTAGTCTCAGAAATAGGCTCACTTCTTTCCATTACTAGCCTCTCTGGGAAGGGAGGTTGGTTGGAAGAAGATGGCAAGGATTCAGAGGCTAAGGGCTGCTTAGCAATAGATTTTGAAAAATGGTTAAGAGTTTCCTCTTCTCCTTTCTCTTCAACAATCACTATAGGTTGCTTCTGATTTTCTGATGTTACAGTCCTTCCCGATCTTAATTGAATATCATGAACCCCATTTGGAATAGACTGGTACTTGAATGGTAAATGTGGGTTTCTTACATAGATAATTTTCACTGCATTATTATTGTTAGGATTGGGCATAGGTTGAGCAGGAAACTAAGGAGGTATAAAGGGTGGAGGTAAAGGCAACGGTGGAGTAGACTGACTCGGAAGTTGAGGAACTGAATAAGGTGTATGCATAGATGGATATGACTGCATAGGTGGCTGGTAGGAGTATGGAGAATGATTTGGCCCTCTCTAGCATTTTTGCCATGGTTGAGAAGGTTTCCCATGCTAATAATGATTCCCATACTGCCACTGTTGATTAGTGTTAGGATAAGAATATGCATGTGAATTATAACCAAAATAGTGTGGAGAAAATTCAGGAGCCATACCTGCACCTACCTGAGGCCAATTCCTTCATGCTCCCATAGCATACAAGTATTCAGCTTCAGGCTGCCCCCCTGTAAATATAGCTTTAAGTCTTGGTATAGAGGGACATTTTTCTATGACATGGTATTCTACACAAATAGCACACTTATTATTTTCTTTCAAATTAAGAGGACACTCTTTAGGAGGATGCTTGTCTCTACATTTAGGACATAAAATAAATAATGACTCTTGTTCCCTCATGAGTTTTTGATGAAATTTTAAAGACTCTAATTGTTTGGTAACAATATTCATTATATCAATTTTCATGTTTTCCATTTTGTTTTCTAGTCCAATAATCATAGCATCAGTAGATTCAGTTTTTCTATTTCTATTTCAAGTTCCTCTACTAGATCTATACTGATTTCTTGAAAATTTCCTGCATAATTCACAAATTTGTTCAAAATTTTGCTAAGAAATATCACCTTCGCCTAATAGATTTAAATTATTTCTAGCATTATCACTAAGTCCTGTTAAGAACAAGGTTCTAATAGTACTAGGATCAAAATTAAGTTTCGACCTTTTTAAAATATACAGAAATATTTCTAGGTAATCTTCAAGAGTTTCATCATCATCCTGTATGATTGTAAAAATCTCATCCTGCATGTCCCAAGTTTTGCAATATTCTTGATATTTAGATAAAAAAACCCTCTTTTCATTTGATCCCAAGAGGTTATAGTGTTTCCTCCTAACCCCATAAACTAGCGTAGAGCTGATTCCTTAAGAGTAGCAAGAAATAATCTTAACTTCTGAGTGTCAGTTGAATAATCATAACTTCTACATAAAATATCAAAATCAAATAGAAAAGAGTCAGGATCTTCATGAACTTTACCATGAAAATGAGGGATAGCTGATGGTGGAATATTCTTTATTTGTGCCACAGTATTAGGATCCACAATTGGAAACACAAAAGTGGATTGTCCTTCACTTACCTAGTTTTCACCAGTCCCTTCCAAAAGATCTTCATGGTCCACCATTTTTTCCCTTTTACTTGTATCTCTCTCAACAGGCTGAACCACACCTGAGCTGTTGTCACCAAATCTAGGTGGATTGTTCCTGCGTGATGGGTTTGAATTGGATTTGGCTTCCTTCTTGTAGAAGGAGACCCAATATGAGAATTGTTTTCAAAATTCTTTTGGCCCTTAGTGGGCTTCGAACCCTTACCTTTTCTAGGCATTCATTTCAATAAAAAAGAAAAATAACAAATAAATTCTAGTAAAAAATGCTATTAGAAATCAATTAACACCAGTAAAATTCCTTCAAATAATATTTTCCAAACAATACTGCAAAAAAAAGGAAAAATTACTTCCATTGCATAATCAGAAAATTCTTACCAAATCAAATCACCTCCCCTGCAACGACGCCAAAATGTCGTGTGCAGGAATTACACTTAAGCAAACTCCTCAACACTTAATTGGTCAAACTGGGGGATCCGTAAACTTAGAGATGAAGCACAGGAAATGCCAAAGATGGTATGAATCTTCCTAATATAAATCCCTACTTTCTTTAAAGGAAAGATTGTAGAATCAAATTAGAAAGAGAAAAAGGCAACTTGAACCATCAAAATAATCTAAGACTGGAACAAGGATGAATGAATTTGCAAGAGGGAATTAAAGATAAAAGGAAATAACTTTAGCTAATTATTGTTTAACTATTGAGTTTATGTTTTTCTTTCACGGAGACACTTAGCAGTCCTATTAGATGGGCCCTTAAACCTGCTCCTTTACAGATTTCCTTCTTGCCCTAATCTGTCTTGCACTTTCGCAGTCTTCTTGCACTAGTGCAGGAACAGAGATTTATGCAGAAGGTATAAATGGTGTCTTTACTAAAGGCCTTTTACTTCATGCAAGGGCTTGAAATTTTCCAGGTTCAAAGCACTCAGATCTCGTGAAAAGAAACTAGTTCTTGTACCGGATCAGAGCTTCCTGCACTTAGCATTTAATTCTTAAAATGAGTGCCTAATTATTGCAAGTTCTATTATACTATTAAATCAAATCGCACACATAAAAATTGAATGTTTTTTTATCTTAACAGAGTGCAGGAATAAATAAACAATCAATATACATGTATCATGTCATAAGCATTTAATGAAAGAAAGAAGATTGCGGGAGGTAGACCAAGAAGGCTTGTTCCATCACGCCAATGTGCACTGGTGTAGGTTCATTTCTCCTTCTTGGACCAGGCAGGGAAAGCCAATCAAACAGAATTGCAGAAAAGGAGATATCACACCAACGTGCACTGGTGCAGGGTTATTTCTCCTACTTGGACCAGGCAGAGGAAAACCAATCTCAAATCAAGTGTAGGAAAGGAAATTGCAGGAAAAGGAAATTTATCTACTTCACACAATGGATCCAATTTCACTCAGACAGTAATCCATGTGCTTAAAATTAAATCGCACTTTACAATGTAAACACAAATTACAGGAAAAAAGGAAATGGGGTAAATATGATGGGTTGGCTGGGCCCTAGCCAACCAGCGTGTTTCCCTTTTAAATAAAAACGATGCTTAGTACCTTAATCAACTCATCAGCTCAAATACAGAAATTAAATTTGTGAAACATGAGGTGGAACTCCCTTTTATTAATTCACTAAGGCAATTACATACATTAATACATCATCCATCCCAGATTCGGGCGATAAAAAAATACAACAACCTGTTACCGCCTCTCTGGCTGTGTCTCTGTTCTCTTCTGCTATCAAAATTTTTTTCCCTCTAGTCCTATTTACATTCTACATTATATATATCTTTGGTGAAAGGCCAAAATAGATCATTCAACCGATTACATAACCAAACGCAGAATTTACCTTTTCGGCCTTCAAAATTAGATAGTTAGCAAAACTGGCCGTAGCCAATCTCCAACTTTCGTCCTTCACAGATTCGGTCTCGACTGCCTTTGGATCGATCTTACTGTCATGGCTGAAGCTTCTCAAAATGAGGCGGTGATCAAGGAGGTTTGGATCTGCTTCAAGGATTTTCTGTGCTGGAAACGGTGCAAGATCTGATCCTGCACTAGGATCAACGGTCACGGTAATTACTCTAACTATCAAATAAACATTGGAGATATCGATAAGTTACAAAGGGTGATTAAAATTAAGAAATCATGTAGTAAATAATTAATTAATGCTAAGTTGAATTAAAAATATGAAAGATAAATTTTATATGAAATATGTCACCGTGATTGGACTGGTGCAAGATGAGGGTGCATAAAAGAGGTAAAACAGTGGTAAATGGTTATGATTTAGGAAGGGGAAAATGGAAAAAACGAGAGAAAATTAGGGGGCTAACAACAAGAGAAACAACAGGGTAATATGGAGGAATTAGAGGAGCAGGTACAAGTGCTAAAGGCAGATAAAGAGGAAATGTTTACCTTGGTGCAACGGGTGATGGCCAATAGACCTCTCGCCCATAGTTATGCTCTATTTATTCAAGAGAATTTATTTTTCTTCTGCCTGGAAAGTATTTTCAAGGAAATCAGCCATGAGATTGATGACCAAATATAGTTCCTTCGTATTTTGAAAATCCATGATATTGTGGATCAACAGTTGATGTGTGATATTTACATGCATAATTATTTCTTGAAGAATGATCAGACCTTCAATCCAGTTACATTTGTGGGAGACGTTCATCTGCGATATTTCACCTCCTATACTATTGACCAGGTTAAATGGAAGAAGGCCTCTGATACTTTTGAGGAAAATGAAGCTGAAGGACCACTGATGATAAGGAGGGAGTATGGTCAGTCAATGAATATTTATAACAAGCACTCTACCTTTTTGCAGATTGAGGGAAATAAAGAACATACGTTCACAACACAGAAGTGGTGTTCTGACCTCTGTGTCATACAAGTAGTTGCTTTTTAGGATGAAGCTCTTGACAGTTGTCAAAGGAGATGGATTTTGTCATCATTAGCTATTAGAAACTGGGAACCAGGGAAAATTTTAGGCACTAATATTCGTAGGTGGGCTAATTTTCCATGTTTTTTCCAAAAAAAAGATTCGTCATTTTCCATTTTTAAAAAAAAATTATTCGCGCAAATTTTATATTATAAAATTATTTTACCTTAAAAATCTCCAATTTTTATATATACTAATATAAAATGATTATAAAACTAAATATTTTTACAAAAATAACATCAAAAAATTTACAATTTACATATTGGGGACTACTAAGATTCGCCAAGGTTTCTAAAATTTAATATAAATGTCCATCCTTAAAATTTTCCTTGCCGGGAACCTTTTGGGGCACCCAATTTTTCACGGGAATTAGAAAGAGTGCCACATTTTGTTGCATGCATTCAGACTTGTGGGGTCTGGTGGATGGGGCTGAGGTTTCAATTCCCCCTCATTTGGTTGCCAGCAGATCAAGATACTCCTGCATACAATGTAAGTGAATATTGGTGGATGGATATCCACCTCACAGAAGGATATAAACGCCTAGGAACAAAGATGGCTGCAGAATAAGACCTCTCTCAGTTTCATGTTGCCCACAGCCGATCCAACCCAGACCTGAAGGGACGGAAAGTTGCATGAGGACATGCATAAAGACCATTTGGGGGGAGATTTTTGGTATCAAATCTGTGTTGGGAAAAATACTAAGAGGGGGGGTGAATCAGTATTTAGAGCTGACTGCAAACTTTTCAATTTTTGTTTCTCTTAAACCCATACGTTACTTTACTGAACCCAACTCTCATATAAATGTGGATATCCTTAAGAAGACTTGCATATGTCTAGAGATCTTATTATACATTTAATTCTTTACTTAGATCATTGCATCATTCATTCATCAGATGTTTAGTAAGTAGTACGCATGTGCAGTAATAACAGAATAAACCATCACACATAAGCAACACACATGAACACCAGTATTTAAGGTGGAAACCAAATTCGGGAGAAAAACACCGTTGTTGTCGTCTCTGTCTTCAATATTTATTATAAAGAAAACTTCTTACAATATTGGACTGGCATAGACTCATGCCAGCATGCAGGCACCCACCTGCAGAAAGGCTGCAACCTTCTCTCATTCTCCAGCCACTACTGGAAGGGAGCTCCAACCCCCTGATTTTAACACCAGCTTCTATGGGCAGGATACTTCCACTTTCATACAGAAGGCTTCAACCCTCAGATCCACCAGATTTCTTCAATTTCTTCATCAAACTTCTGTCATGTTTTCATCATTTCTTTTGCCGATCATCGTAGAGATTCATCATTTCTAGATCATATCCATAGGTGCATCATATATGTAGATATCTCTTAAAGAGATTTATTTATTAACAACCCTTCCACATGCACACCCTATATTATGATCCTCTTCTCCTTATATAGTTTAGCCTTTATCAATACCATGAGTCAAAACCACTCAACTTCTAATGGTATTCCTGGATGGGATCAAAATAGGTAATCCAGCGGGGTCTACCCAAGCCCCAAAAAAATTTTCATTGTTTTATTTTCTTGATCTGGAAATTAATTAATCTAAGGCTTTTTAATATCTCAATCTGAGATTGAGATATTAATCCAATTCCCCCTTTAATTGTTACAAACATTAACGTGCCACTGACTTATATAAAAACCCAGCAGTAATATATATCCATATAACCTTTCGAACCCTTTAATAATATTTAATCTTCGACTTGGGGGTGAAGATCTCGGCATAACACAACAACGTATATTGAACGAATAATGTGAATGGAAATCGGGTCACACACCCTTGATACACGACATGATACTTTGGGTTAAACCCGCAAACCTCAATATATGCGTATGGGCCCCAACGTTAATGGTCGTCTCCATTCGACAGTTTTTATCGCGTCACGCCGCCTCATTTGATCAGATGGATATCGCTCGAAGAAGACACGCGAACAATAACGCGCGATGGCCACCGTAATTTGGTTAACCTTCGCGCATCTTCCTCATACGACCACCATCCGATGGCTTCCCTCTAGATCGACGGTGCTCAACAATATCACGCGGCATCCTTGGTCGAACGTTAACGTGCGATGGTGCGTAGTGATGGCAGTTTTGTAAATATGCTCAGGGACGCATGTTGCTCGTTCTATGGAATCTCTCCCAACCTCTTGAATACCGCTTGCCCATCGAGAGTGGTGCGATGAAAACCGGAAACCCCCTTCACTATTTATTCCGCTCGTGGTTCCTCTCCTTCTCTCAAGGTTCTGTTTGTCTTTATTCCATCATTGCTACGTTTCTCCACGAAAGCATAACTTTGTTTTAATTGTTTTTCCTCCACGTTATCAGTTCATGTAACCATAATACTTTTATACAGCTCTGATGAAATCCTTATGGACTATTCGACTCGGTTCTTTTACATTCAACAGGGACACCTTTCTTTTTATTGTCTAACACATGCGGAACACACTATTACTTTGACCGATAGAGATTATGTACCCTACACACACAGAGCACGTCTGTGGCTCACTCTCCCAACAGGACTTCACACAGAGTTTCAGGGCATTCTGTACGAGAATTGAACCAATCAATACCCAAATACTCTCGGTATTCTCCACCCATCAGAGTATCACCAGAACTCAATCATACACAAGATTTCGTTTATCCTCCATCAGGATGCATACATACACCGAACTTATTCAAGAAAATCTTCACACATGATTTAACTCGTCCTTATTTACATCGAATTTCCCATTAAATACAGAGCTTCGTTCAATTTAAATTCAGTCGTATATTCTGCTTGTATAGAACTACTGATGGTTTTCTGAGTTCTTTATACAGTTTGCATCCTTTGTCAGAGAGTTTCCATCAAGGAAAATCAATTCAATATACTAGGATACCAGAAATGCCAGCAATAGAACACATGGTATATTGAATATACCTCTCAGTATCCATAAGAGGGATATGGCTAGATGAACCTGATAGGGACGATCGTTTAGCGATGGCTGAAAAATTCTTTAAACTAAATGCTGACAAGATGTGCCAGCGAGATGTTGATTCTTCCAGCGTCTTGCGTCACTGCGGGGGCTCTCGAGGTATGGATGAAAATTTTTGGCTAGTGCCCCCACACTCAATCTCTGCCATTCATCTTTGTTGTCCCCGCAGTCAACTCGGTCAACTGTGAAGGCACTTGTCTCGATATCCAGTGCACTAGTTGCGTCCGCGGGTTGGGCCTTTCGATAGGAACTTTAATTATCAGCGCAGAAATGCCAACAATCTCCCCCTTTGGACTTGATGGCAACCATGACCAGAAATTCATTCAGAAATATTCTCCCCCTTTGACATCAAGGGCAAAGGATAGATCAAGATCCTTTGTACCGACAATACCATGCTCCCCCTGAGATCATGTTGCATCTTCAAACATAATTAGAATGCCAACAATGCATCCTTTCCACAAGACCAATGCTCCCCCTTAACCTGTGCATCCAGAGATACCTAACAGCACCGCAGCTGTGCTGAAGAATGCTGACATAGAAAAAATTTGTCAGCAACTACCCATACACGATTTTCTGTCCTTCAGGAAATCCGCGTATCTAATTTAATCTTATATATTTAAGTAGATCTGATCTTCTTCATGGCAGAGACTACTCCCAGCTTTTGTCTGAGATATTCGAACGCTTCCCTGGGTAAAGGTTTGGTAAATATATCAGCAACTTGTTCTATGGAGGGCACATATTCCAATTTCACCTTTTTTTCAAGCACTTGTTCACGTAATAAGTGATACTTTATGGGAATGTGCTTGGTCTTGGAATGCATAACAAGATTCTTTGAGATACTGATGGCACTTGTGTTATCACACATAATGGATATAGGAGGTGAACATTTGATTTGAAAGTCTTGTAAGGTTTGCATCATCCAGAGAAGTTGAGTGCAACATGATGCGGCAGCCACATATTCTTCTTCTGCTGTAGATAAGGCAATGGAGCTTTGTTTCTTGCTGAACCAAGATACTAACCGGGGCCCCATGTAGAATGCACCACCACTAGTGCTTTTCTAATCATCAACATTTCCAGCCCAATCTGAATCAGTGTAATCATGAAGAGTGAGATCAGCATTCTTTGGATACCATAGTCCAAAGTCTTGAGTTCCTTTTAGATATTTGAATATTCTTTTGACAGCCTGAAGGTGAGACTATTTTGGATTAGCTTGGAATCGTCCAACAATTCCAACTGCATGCATAATTTCTGGTCTAGTCCCAATGAGATAAAGTAGAGTTCCTATCATAGATCTATATTCTAGTTGATTCACTATGGGAGAATCATCATGAGAACTGAGATTACATCCGGTTACCGTTGGTGTACATACAGGTTTGCACTCTTCCATGCCATACTTCTTTAGAATTTTCTTAAGATATTTTGTTTGTGATAAGAATATGCCATCTGTTGCTTGTTGCACTTGCAAGCCAAGAAAGAATGTTAGTTCTCCAAGTAAAGACATTTCAAATTCTTGCTGCATATCAGAAGAAAATTTCTGACTCATAGATTCTTCATTACTTCCAAAAATGATATCATCAACATATACAACCACAATCAATAGTTTTTCATTTTCATTTTTTGTGTATAAGTTGCTATCAGCAGACCCCTTTGAAAATCCTTGTTGATGAAGATATTTGTCAAGACGATAATACCATGCCCTTGGAGCTTGTTTGACACCATATAGAGCCTTTTTAAGTCTACAAACAAGATTTTCATCATTTCCCAAAATTAATCCTTCTGGTTGTTCTATATAAACTTCTTCTTCTAGATCTCCATTTATAAAATAAGATTTAACATCCATTTGATAAAATTTTATTTGTTGGAAGCTTGAAAAAGAAAGAAACATTCTTATGGCTTCAAGTCTAGCTACAGGAGAAAAAGTTTCTTCAAAGTCTATACCTTCTTGTTAAGCATACCCCTTGCAAACAAGTCTAGCTTTATTTATTATAACATCCCCATTCTCATTTAACTTGTTTTTTAATATCCATTTAGTTCCAATGACATTTTTGTCATGAGGTCTTGGTACTAATTCCCAAGTGTGATTTTTTTCAATTTGATCAAGCTCTTCATTCATGGCTTGAATCCAACATTCATCTTTGCTAGCTCGATTGACATTGTGTGGTTCAATAGTGGATAGAAATGCCAGATAGCTAGAAGATCCTACAAGATTACTTCTTGTTTGTACACCTGATCCATTTTCTCCCAAAATTTGAGATTCTGGATGATTCTTTTGAACATATCTAGATGGAGCCTTTTCAGATAAATCATCTTCGGGTTCTTCATTGGGTTCACTGTCTACATCATTCCCATTTGATGTAGAAGGATATATGTCATCATCATCTTCTGTTGTTTCTTTTTCTTCTTTTGGAGCTGCAGGAGACTCATCAATAACAACATCAATACATTCAACAATCTTCCGAATTCTTTTATTGTAACATTTATATGCTCTACTTCTAGACGAGTAACCAAGAAGTATTCCTTCATCTACTTTGGGTTCAAACTTGCCAAGTTTTTCATCATTATTTTTGATAAAGAATTTTCTTCCAAAAACTCTAAAATGCTTCACAGTGGGAGGATTACCATACCATAGTTCATATGGAGTTTTATCACTATTTACATGAACATGTGCCTTGTTAAGAATATTTACCGTTGTATGTGCTGCTTCTCCCCAAAATGTGTCAGGTGTTCCGGAATCATCAAGCATAGCTCTAGCCATTTGTTGAACTGTTCTATTCATTATTTCTGATAATCCATTTTTTTGTGGAGTACCTGCTACCGAAAACTGTCTTTTTATACCATGTTGTTCACAAAATTCAAGGAATTCATTTGATGTATATTCTCCTCCTCGATCAGGTCTAAGACACTTGATTTTTAGATCTAATTCATTTTCAAATAGTGCTTTGAAGATATGAAATTTATCGAATTCTTCATCTTTGTGTTTAAGCAACCCAATCCAACACATTCTAGGGAAATCATCAATAAATAAGATATAGTATTTTTCACCACGTGGTGACTTTTTCTTCACAGGTCCACATATTTCAGTATGAATGAGTTCAAGAGGCTTACTTGATGATCCTTCCTTGGCATTAAATTGCACTCTGGTCTGCTTACCGAATTGGCAAGATTTTCATATGATACTTTTAGGTAGAGTAATATTGGGAAGATCACGATCAGCTTTAAGTCTGCTTGATTTGTTGATTTGAGAGAAGCTCAGATGCCCCAACCTTCTATGCCATAGCTAGTTTTCTGAAGATTTACTCAAGTAACATTGTTCTTTATAGTTCTTCAATACATACAGATTTCTTGGAGTTCTGTTTCCTTTCATAATTGTTTTACCTGTATGAAGATCACGTACCACACAATATTTTGAACTAAAGACAACTTCAGTTCCTTGATCACACATTTGAATTACACTTAACAGGTTATGCTTTAATCCATCTACATACATGACATTATTAGCTTTCACCTTTTATTTGAGAAAAACAGACCCTTTTCCCTTAATAACAGTAGGAGTATCATTCCCAAATGTAACATTCTTCTCTTTTTCTAGAGTACTATATGAAGAAGTTTGTTTTTGTCACCTGTCATGTGTTTAGAGAATCCACTTTCAATGTACCATTGATTTTCTTCACCTTCTGCAAATAAAGCTATGCCACAATTTTCAACCTGTAATTCCTTATTTTTCCACACTTTGGAGCTTGAAGGAAATTGCTCTTTTGGCTGGATTTTGCTCCTGCATTTAGATTCTTCATGGCCAAATTTATTGCAATAAGCACATTCAACTTCATTTTGAAGAGGAGAAAAGTTTTTATAGGTATTCTTCTTCGTTCCAATATCCCTCCTTTTATTTCTTGCTTCTCTTGTCATAATGGTTTTGTATGCAACACATTGAACAACTTTATGACCAAAATTTTGACATGAGAAACATTGTCCATTGAAGAAGAATTTTCTTCGATCATGAAATATTCTACTTGAATTTACTTGTTGGTTGGTGTTTCTTTGAAAGGTATTCTTGTTAGTGTTCTTTGAATTGAGCTGGTCATGATTTACCTGTGAATATTATTTATTCCCTTGCCGAGTGGCATAATTTTGTATAATGGATGTAGCTGCTTTTAGATAGTTTGGTGCTGAAATCTAAGAAGATTCTCCGATATATCCAAGACCTGTCTTTATAAAAGGAGAACGTTGTACCTTGATAATCTCATCTAAGGTTTCAGATCCTTTAGCAAATCTAAGATTCAAAGTCTTCACTTTCTCAATTTCTTTTCTTAGACTTACTATTTCATTCTAATTTCCCATTGTGTTTCTCCTTTTCTTCAAGCTGATCTTTTAGAGTTTCTATGGATATTTTACTTTCTTCTAAGCATATTTTACTTTCTTCTAAGCATATTTTGAGTTGATTGAATTCATAAAGAAAGTCATTGTCCTCTAAAGCATCCATAAAAGTATATTTTTCTTCTCTAGATTCCTTTTCAAAAGCCATGAGAAGTCTAAGATCTTGTTCACATTCTTCCTCACTGTCAGATAACCCATCACTTTCTTCATGAGTATAGTAACTTTTTCTAGTGCTAAACCGGTTTTTATTCCTTCTTGCTACTTCATTTCCTTTTTCATGTGTTTCTTTGTGAGGACACTTAGCAGCATCATGACCAAATCTTCCACAAGAAAAACATTTGAAAGGAAGCTTACCTCTAAACCGTCCTGTACCAAGTTGGAGTTTCTTTACAAAATTTACCTCATCTTCTTCTGAGATATACCCTGATCCTTCTGTTTCTTGTACTTCTTTCCCTTTTGTAGAAGCTCTAAAGACGGCTTCTTTGACTTCAGATGGTCCTCCTCTTCTCATTTCATATGTAGTTAGTATGCCATGAAGTTGTACCACAGTAAGATTTTGAAGATCCTGTTTTTCTTCAAGAGAAGCAACTTTTGACTGAAATTTTATCATTAGTGATCTTAAAACTTTCTCAACCAAAGTAGATTCGGTTATTGTTTCTCCTAGATTTCTCATACAATTTACAATATCATCAAGATGTAAAAATAAATTGGCAATGCTCTCCTCATTATGCATTTTTAGATTCTCATATTGAATTCTGAGAGTTTGGAGTTTATCACTTTTTACCTTTGCATCACCTTCATAACTTAGAATGATTTTGTCCCATATGGCCTTTTTTGTATTCATCTGCATGAATTTGACAAATTCTGATTCAGTTAGACTTCCCAATAGAGCATTGACCGCTTTTGCATTTGTTTCTTAATTATTTCTTTCCGTTGGATCTGTTGGTACTGCGACTGGATATTGATATACTCCTTCAACAATAGCCCATACATCTACTCCAAGAGACTAAAGATAGGATCTCATCCTTGTTTTCCAGTAGATTAAATTGTTTCCGTTGAAGAGCAGAGGCCTGATAGATGTTGTTCCATCTTGATTGCTCATCTTGATTGATCTTCCTTCTAGCGGCTAAGATTTTTCAGAAGGACCTGCTCTAATACCAATTGTTGGGAAAAATACTGAGAGGGGGGGTGAATCAATATTTAGAGCTAACTAAAAAATTTTCACTTGTTTTTTCTCTTAAACCCATACATTACTTTACTGAACCCAACTCGCATATAAATGTGGATATCGTTAAGAAGACTTGCATATGTCCAGAGATCTTATTATACGTTTAATTCTTTACTTAGATCATTGCATCATTCATTCATCAGATGTTTAATAAGTAGTAAGCATGTGCAGTAATAACAGAATAAACCATCACACATAAGTAACACACATGAACACCAGTATTTAAGGTGGAAACCCAATATGTGAGAAAACCACCGCTGCTGTCGTCTCTGTCTTCAATATTTATTATAAAGAAAACTTCTTACAATTTTGTACTGGTGCAGACTCATACCAGCACGCAGGCACCCACCTGCAGAAAGGCTACAACATTCTCTCGTTCTCCAGCCACTACTGGAAGGGAGCTCCAACCCCCTGATTTTAACACCAGCTTCTACTGGCAGGATACTTCCACTTTCATACAGAAGGCTTCAACCCTCAGATCCACCAGATTTCTTCAATTTCTTCATCAGACTTCCGTCAAGTCTTCATCATTTCTTTTGCCGATCATCATAGAGATTCATCATTTCTAGATCATATCCATAGGTGCATCATATATGTAGATATCTCTTAAAGAGATTTATTTATTAACAACCCTTCCACATGCACACCCTGTATTATGAGCCTCTTATCCTTATATAGTTTAGCCTTGATCATTAGCATGAGTCAAAACCACTCAAATGCTAATGGTATTCCTAGACGGGATCAAAATAGGTAATCCAGCGGGGTCTACCCAAGCCCCAAACAAATTTTCATTGTTTTATTTTCTTGATCTGGCAATTAATTAATCTAAGGATTTTTAATATCTCACTTTGAGATTGAGATATTAATCCAATTCCCCCTTTATTTTTTACAAACATTAACGTGCCGCTAACTTATATAAAAACCCAGCAGTAATATATATCCATATAACCTTTCGAGCCCTTCAATAATATTTAATCTTCGACTTGGGGGTGAAGATCTCAGCATAACACAACAATGTATATTGAACCAATAATGTGAAGGGAAATCGGGTCCCACACCCTTAATACATGACATGATACTTTGGGTTAAACCCGCAAACCTCAATACATGCATATAGGCCCCAATGTTAACAGTCGTCTCCATTCGACGGTTGTTATCGCGTCGCGCCGCCTCATTTGATCGGAGGGATATCGCTCGGCAAAAACACACGAACAATAATGCACGATGGCCACCGTAATTTGGTTAACCTTCACGCATCTTCCTCATACGACCACCGTCTGATGGCTTCCCTCCAGATCGATGGTGCTCAACAATATCGCGCGGCATCCTTGGTCGAACGTTAACGTGTGATGGCACACAGTGATGGCGGTTTTGTAAATACGCTCAGGGACGCGTGTCGCTCGTTCTATGGAATCGCTCCCAACCTCTTGAATACTTCTTGCCCGTTGAGAGCGGTGCGATGAAAACTGGAAACCCCCTTCACTGTTTATTCCGCTCGTGGTACCTCTCCTTCGCTCAAGGTTCCGTCCTTCTTTATTCCTTCTTTGATACGTTTCTCCATGAAAGCATAACTTTGTTTTAATTGTTCTTACTCCGCGTTATCAGTTCATGTAACCATAATACTCATATACAGCTCCGATGAAATCCTTATGGACTATTCGACTCGGTTCTTTTGAATTCAATAGGGACACCTTTCTTTGTATTCTCTAACACATGTACTTTGACCAATAGAGCTTATGTGCCCTGCACACACAGAGCACGTCCGTGGCTCACTCTCCCAACAGGACTTCACATAGAGTTTCAGGGCATTCCGTATGAGAATTGAACCAATCAATACCCAAATACTCTCGGTATTCTCCACCCATCAGAGTATCACCAGAACTCAATCATACACAGGATTTCCTTTATCCTCCATCAGGATGCATACATACACCGAAATTATTCAAGAAAAGCTTCACACATGATTTAACTCGTCCTTATTTACCTCGAATTCCCCATTAAATACAGAGCTTCGTTCAATTCACATTCAGTCGTATATTCTTCTTGTATATAACTGCTGATGGTTTTCTGAGTTCTTTATATAGTCTGCATCCTTTGTCAGAGAGTTTCCATCAAGGACAATCAATTCAATATACTAGGATACCAGAAATTCCAACAATAGAACACATGGTATATTGAATATCCCTCTTAGTATCCATAAGAGGGATATGGCTAGATGAACCTGATAGGGACGACCGTTTAGCGATGGCTGAAAAATTATTTAAACTAAATGTTGACAAGACGTTCCAGCGAGCCTTTGATTTTTCTAGTGTCTTGCGTCACTGCGGGGGCTCTCGAGGTACGGATGAAAATTTTTGGCTGGTGCCCCCACACTCAATCTCTGCCATTCATCTTTGTTGTCCCCGCAGTCAACTTGGTCAACTGCGGAGGCAGTTGTCTCGATATACGGTGTGCTAGTTGTGTCTGCGGGTTGGGCCTTTTGATAGGAAATTTAATTATCAACGCAGAAATGCCAACAATCTGCATACTTTTCCCCTCCATTTTCATCTACTCTTTCACTTCTTTGTATCATTAATATTCATTAAATTCTATAGAGCAAATGGTAAACCCCCTTCCATTGTATTATCTAGAATGTTTAATTAATGAAATAATAGTCATGATGATTTTGCCTACGTAAGTTACTAATTCTGTCATTTCCGCATATCCGGTGGTCAAAGGGCTGTATCTGTAGATCTCAGGAGCAACTCTGAGTTTATATCACTATTTCGATATCACTGTAACAACATACCAGATTCCAGACTAATTTCAGACCTTTCTTGTTTTCTCTCAACAACTGTTTTGGCCATTGTAACAATTGTATATGTATAGACATTAGTTGTCAGATTTGGGAACAGAGTTTTCTAAAAAATTGTATAAGAAGGGTTTCAAGGTTGTGAATCGGGTTAGTCATGCAAGAGATCAAGTTTGTAACACAAGAATGTTAATTAATTGAATGCACGTCATTTTTTTGTTCTATCTGTAAGCTATGAATCTATCGAAGCCCTGGTCAAAGAGTTGGGCCCACTCTTCTGATAAGGTGCTGCGTTATTTCTGTGTGTTTTCTCAAATTTTTGCTTGTACATTTTAACTATCTTTATGGTATTTTTCTTTAATTTGATGTGAAATTACTGTTATAGGGGTTCATGCTTATTTCAGTCATTAAATATGTGATTAATGTTGGATTGTACCATTTCTTTTGCGTATACCTTGCATGTTACCTTGAAATTATGGAAGCACCCAGATTGATAAATTAATGTGGAAAAGGGTTGAATAGTTTATTCACACTCGGACACCAAAAATTACTACATGAATCAATATACACTATCTCATTTTCCTTGTTTATATATCCTTCTATCCTATGAGTTTGAGTTGTAATTCCCACCAATGCATTACAATATATGGCCAAATTCATTTCCTACTTTTCAACCCACAGGGTTTTTTCCTATTCTACATCTAATTGTTTTGATGTTTCTTTTTCATTTTCTTCCTCCTCTTCAAAATCTATGTAGAATTACTTCTTCTCGGCACACTTATTACCTTTACGATATTTGTTATCACATTTGTAACAAGATCCTTTTTCTCTTTTCTCCTCTAGTTATTGTGGTGTCAAATTTGTAGTTTTTTGGATACTAGGAGCGATTACACATCCACCTTTATAGTTGTAAGTGGTATACCTTCTTGTTTCCATAACTTTTCTTTCAACATTTCTTTCCAACCTGAATGCATTCTCCAATGAATTAGGTTCCCAAAGGTGTACCCAATGTTGGATTTTATCCTTTAAATTTCCTATGGAGACATGACTCAAATGCTCGTCTAGAATATCAGTTACCTTAATATTCAATATTTCTAAGTCATCAATGTGCTCCTAAACTGAACCCTTTTGTTTGAGATTTATCATTTAGCTGAAGAAGGTATCGATATTTTAATCCTCATAATGTTTTATCAATTCCTTCATTAAAATCTCCCAAGTGACAAGTGATTTAGAAGAACAAAGACATAGATCCCACACAAATTCATTGGGTTCTAAATATAAATATACAATGCATACCTTTTGTGTGTGTTCCACATCATGTAAATCAATGAACTACTTCATATGTAGCATCCATGTTATTAAATCCTTCCCATAAAATTTTCTCTTATCGATATTTGGAATATGGTTGGTCTTAAACCAAAATTTAGAGTCTCTATAATCATGATTCATGTTCCTTTTTTTCTCATCATGAGTTTCATGGAAGATTTTGTCACCACTAGGAAGTGTTTCTTGGAACAACTTTGCCAAACCTTGCATGTCTCCTTTTAAACCTTCCATGTCACCATTTATGTATGATTTTATGTCTTCTTTTAAACATTTCACATTCCATTTTATTTATGATTTTAAACCATTAATCATCACTCAGTTCATCTTTGGTTTCTCTTTGTTGCACCTGGTCTTGAAATTTTGATATGTCATGTTGCATTTATTCTTCATCTTCATGCATCATAGTAGATCTTTCTGAGGGATTAATGGGAGTGGAATATCTTTTTGTGAGGTATTTTGGAACCAATTAATAAATATTAAAAATTCCATGATGGCCTATTTGAAGCAGTGAAACCCTAAAACCAAGAGCTCTAATACCAATTTTTATGTAACTAGATCAAAATAGCACAAAAAAATAGAACAAGGATTATATAATAAGTCAGTTCGAGGCGTAAACATCCCTTTACATCAAATAAATCAAAAATAAATTTATGATTGAAATGATAATACCCCCTTGGTATTTATAGGAGTTTAAAGGGTAAAAATATAATTAAGGTGTGCATAACAATAATAATTTTAGGGATCAAAAATATTAATGGTGGGTTTCTATGGGACACAAGAATAACAATATAGAGGATACACTAATATTTTAGGGACCTAACGCTATAGGGTTACACTAATATTATAGGTACTCTCCATATCATCATTCCTTTCTTACAACTCACTTTCTAAATTTCCCAAATTATTGTGGTATGAGGTGTTTTAGTTTCTCACTTCTTCTTATATTTATAATTTATTAATAGGATAAGAGAGATAACACTCATAAAGTAATATTATCCTTAACCTTTATTAAGGACATATATATTATCTAAAGTCCTGGTTTATTTTTCCATTAATCTTCCAGAGCCTTCCTTCCACAATTAAAAATATTTAAAATAGAATCTAAGCTCTTGTTGTTCGTCAACCATTTGAAATACACTTAGAAAATTGTCCCTTAAACCTTAAAAAAGAAATACATATTTGTATTTATATTTCTCATTATCAAGGCTAATTATTACTTTTCCCATTATCGTGGTTGATGTATTATATCCAAGAGTGACACTTCCACCTTTGACTTCTTTTACAAAGAGAATATTATTTTCTCGCATATGATGTGAAATCCCATTATCTATATACCACTTGATTTATTTGTTTTGAGCACAAAAAGCTTGACCACATTATTCCTTGTTCTCTTGCTTCCTTCATCATACACTATTTATTTGATTTCTATTTATAACAATATCTTCTTCTCTATGTTGATTTGGAGGCCTCATTGTATTTCTTCTACAATCATGAGCTTTGTTCTCAAAACTATTACACTTTAAATAAGAAACATGATATGATAAGGGGGAACTGAATTGTAAATTATGGTAGCATTCTCATTAAATATTTTAGGATTGTTGGTCACACAACCATTCCTTGATATTTTATATGATCCCCTACTTATACTTCTTATATATTCCTTTCTTACATAAGATTTGTAATATGATTTCTTATTACCAAAATTATTACATGAAAATAAATAGCTAAAAATTATATTTTCATACTTGAATGTGAAAGACCCTCCTGGGGGGATTGTTCTGCCAAATCTATTATGGCTATCCTTCTAAGGAAACTTATATGTATATTGATTTCTTACTTTCTTTTTAGTGATCCACACTTTAATTTGAAAATAAAATCTATGTTGATCATTAGATTAATTTCTTATGTTTCTTATATTGTTGATAGGGCCATTCCTCTACAAATCGTTTTCTTCATTTCTTACCCTTATTGCGTTATCTATAGATCCTTTGAGCACATTATCGTATATTTTATATTGTTCTTTATAACTAAGACCTATTTTATTATAGAGAAATATTTGGAAATTACGAATATTATCTAATGTGCCAATTGTTAGTATGAATCTTTTGTTGAAAAAGACCACTTTAGCTATTCATAAAAAATAGCCCTAACATCAATTATGGTTTCCAATATCTTTAAATCTGCAGTTAGGTGATCCAAATAACGCTGCACAAATCCAGATCTAAGCATGAAAGACATTAAGCAGTGAAAATAAAATGTTTCTCCATGCATCCAATAGACAAGACAAGAACAATATATTTGAAAGAATTTTTTATATTAAAAGGGGCACCTAAGAGGAAAATAAGAAAGGTGTTTCAAATTCTCCTCAATGGGATGGTTTCTTGAAAGTCCTCAACATTTCAGATCTAAAATTTCTCTCCGGTGTAGAAAACCCAGACAAACATAGAACTCAAAGGGGGTTAACAAATCAAATGATGGAGAATGTGACAATGATAATGGCTCAAAGTCAGACCGAGAATATAGATCCAGAGTGATCTAATATGCCATGAAAGGTGACTAATGAATGGGAAAACCCTTCTATTTATAAAAAAAATATTAGGGCGGTCTAGAACTTGGTGCATGAATAAAATATTATTAATCAAATTCTAGAACCACCTTTTAGGAATATTTTATTATATTTGTTGGAGGGGAAAGGATTTTTGACTTGGGTCAATTCCTTTATTTATAAATAATAAATAAATAAATGATTTATTTATTATTTTAAGGGAATGGTGGAAATATAATTAAATGAATAATGAATTATTTATAAACGATTTAGTCAAATTTAACTAGGAATATTATTTAAATAAGGGTTAAATAACTTATTCCTAGGAAATAATCAAATAAATAAGGATTTATTTAATTGATTTCCTTGTTTTGGGTTAAATATGACCAAGAAATATAAACAAATATAGATTTGTTTATTATTTCATTTTGGGGTTTCCTGTTTAGACCATAAACAACTTAATAAAGGTGTTTTACTAAGTTATTTCACATAGTGAAAGAAATTTTACTTAGGGTAAAATTGGTCTTACATGGTGTACTTGGGTCCATCTAATGATAATAGTTTAGATGACCAAAAAATGGTGTAACAGATTGCCCCCCAGCGTACGAGTGTAAGGAGAAAATCGTATGACCGAAGTACGTTGTAAGAACTCAATCACTAGACATCAAGAGGGAAGTCAGAGAGAGAAATATAAGGTAGTCTAATGTGCTAAAGGACTAGACCCTGAGGAGACGAGACTTACAGGTGAAAAAATTCTCAAGTTTATGAGAGGGTACCTGTGCTAAAGGCGGCGGGGGAGGCATACCTATGCCCGCCAAGACAAAGTACAAAAGAATAGTGTGTCTAGTAAACAAGGAACCAAACTATAAAGTACATGCTGGCATAAACACGAGCCAGAAAAATAGAATGATGAATCCTACATACATGTTGTGCCTGGGATAACAACCAGGACTTATATAATAATATTTGAGTACATGAGATACAAATACAACCCAAATGCACCCTATAAACGGGGAAGGGCTCGCAAAATCTGACTGATACATGCAAATTGAAAAGGCGCTGCAAGCGGCTAAGGCTGACATCATCAAATATAAGGAGCTGCATCAAAGGCTGAGATGAAGAAGTCATCCAGGCATGTGGGGGGCTACCTACAGGGCCACCCCCTCATGAGGGTTGAGACATATCACACACACTCGGGGATCACCAATAGCGGCTGCTAAATCACTGGACCATCAAGTATACGAATCTCGATCATGTTGAAAGGAGCTGGAGAAACCATCAAGTCACGGGGTAGTGATAAATCTCGTTGCCTGATCTGAGCAACCGAACAAGTGGAGAAGCTAGAACCAAGGTACACTACCCTCTAGACCTGTCTTCTGGAGTGAATGATCTGATGTCGACAGAAGGAGGTCCGTCGTAGGTGAGGCAATAAGGGATCCTCAACTAAGGCACGAGAGAATATAGTAGAGCTACTGACAGTCTAACACTAAGGATGATGATGAAGTGGGGGAAGATCCAAAGGGGACTATAAAAACATGAGTACCAAATGGTATCTCATGATGGAAATCGACACGAACAAGAATAAGTATGGAGGCAAAGTGGTGCCCCAAGGAAAAGTGTTGTAAGTGAGAAAATCCGATTTTGAGGAAAGGTGAAGTAATAATTTGTGGAAAACATGTGTCCTGGTGAAGTAGAAAATCACAAAAAAAAATAGATGCTGGCTATCTAAAAGAAAATAAAACATGCATTTCGAACAGGAAATGCTAATGGTAATATCTCTTAAGATAGAGTGCATTGCAAGGATTAGGAAGGGGGTGGCCTTCAAAGTCCTTTAAAAGGTATGCCCCATTACCAAGATCTTTACTGATGATGTAAGGACCTAGCCATAATGAATCAAAATTCCCATGACCGAGGGTATCGTGGGCCTGGTCATATACTAGAACAAGGTCACCTTCATGAAAGGTATGAGGGTGTACTCTTCGGTCATACTGAGCTTTGGTGTGCTTTTTGGCCACTTCAAGAGTTTGTAATGCAACACGATGGTCCTCAAAGGCATGCTCAAGCATGATGAGTCGTTGTTCTAGAGGTTGGGTATTAGGGAGAAGTTCGAAGGCCAAGTGAAGGGAAGGAATTTCGCATTCGATTGGTAAGACTGCCTCCTCGCCAAAAACAAGGTGGAAAGGAGTGAAACCGGTGGCGGTTTTAAAAAAAGTACGATAAGCCCAGAAATCAGGGAAGAGCATAAGATGCCAATTGGTTTTGTGCTTACTCACCGTTCGTTGAAGCATGGTCTTAAGAATTTTGTTGACCGCTTCAACTTGGCCATTACCTTGGGGGTAATAGGGTGATGAATATTGGTGCTCAAAACACAATAGTGAGGATAGCTCATGCCAAATCTCATCTTCAAAATGTTGGCCATGGTCAGAGACCAATTTTTTTGGAACCCTGAATCGAGCAATGACGTGGTAAAAGAAAAAGAGGGCTGTGGTGGCTGCCGTATTGTTGAATGTTTGCATAGCCTCGGCCCATTTTGTGAAATAGTACGGATGGAGGTTGAAACTCCATAAATTTGATGGCCCATTTACAGAAAGGACCGGCTGTGATGACGGGATGGAGGGGAGCGGGAGGAGATCGTGCCTTAGGGGCAAAATGCTGGCAATTGGAATAGTGTTTTACTGCTTCAATGCAATCGCTAAAGAGAGAAGGCCAAAAATACCCAGCATGCATGATTTTTTGGGCGGTAGTGAGACTGGAGAGGTGGCCACCACAAGCACTACTATGACAGGAATTGAGGACTTTCTCGGCTTCAGCATGTGTCAGGCAATGACGCAGAACAGTATCTACTCCACGACGATAAAGGTCATCACCGATCAGAAGGTAGCAAGGGGCTTGGTGTCAGATACGTCATCGAGAATCACAATCAAGATGAAGAGCGAAATTTTGGGCTCGAATGTAAGTAAGGATGTCACCATACCAAGGGTCGTCGGTGGTGATGGCGAATAAATGTTCATCGGGAAGAGCATCATTAATTGGAGTATCCTGCGTCTCGGTAGGTAAATCAGAAATGAGTTTAGCGAGGACTAAACCTTTCTTACTTTTTGGGGTGACAAATTCAAGGTCGAATTCTTGGAGAATAACGACCCAACGAGCGTACTTCCCACTGAGGATGCGTCAACTCAATAGGAAAGCCATGGGGTTGGAATTAGTCACCACCTTGGTGGAACGCATGAGGATATAATGACGTAGTTTTTGGACCGAGAACACGAAAGCTAGCGCTAATTTTTCTTCATGTGAGTAGGACACAGGCGGACTGGAGAGGTTCTTACTAAAATAATAGATCACATGTTCGATACCGTTATCATCCTCCTGGATAAGGACACCAGCAACCGAATAGGTGGAAGCGGAGATGTACAGGATGAAATCCTGATCAAAGTTAGGAGGACGAATCAAGGGAGCAGATGTGAGAGCATGCTTGAGGGCATCAAAATACTCTTGAGAGTATGTATCCCAGACAAATGGGGTATTATAGTGAAGAAGTCTAAGGAAGCCATGTGCAGTAGTGGCATACTCAGGAACGAATCGGCGAAGAAAATTAGCTTTACCTTGGAGACTTTGTAGCTGGCGTAAGGTACAGGGAATAAGAAGTTCAAGAATGGCTTGAAATTTCAAAGGGTAGAGAGTTATCCTGTCTTTAGAGACTATGAATCCGAGGAGACGACCGGTGGGAATGCAGAAGATACATTTCAATGGGTTAAGGCGAATATTATACTTGTGACATCGGACGAAAATGATACGCAGATCATGGAGGTGCTGCGCCCGATGTTTAGAACGTGCAGTAAGGTCATTTAAATAGGCAAGGATAATATGAGCTAGGTCGTGGAAACAATAAGACATGGCTCGTTGAAAAGTGGCGCCGGTGTTTTTAAGGCCAAATGGCATGACTCAGTATGCAAAAGTGCCCCACGGACTAATGAATGTGGTTTTAAGTTGATCAGCACGACAGATAACGATTTGGTTGTATCCGGAGAAGCCATCCATAAAGGATAGAACCTCGTGCCCCACACACTCATCAATGATTTGGTCAATAAATGGTGTGGGGAAGTTGTCTTTAGGACAAGCTTTGTTCAGATCGCGAAAGTCGGTGCAGACACGAATGGTGCCTTATTTTTTGAGGACGGGAACTAGGTTTGACACCCAATTGGTGTATTTAATGGGATAAATGAAACCAGCCTGCTTGATCTTATCTATTTCGAATTTGATGGCTTCATGTCTTTAGGGATGAATGGGTCTCAACTTTTGTCGGACTGGATTGGCATTAGGCCATGTGTCGATATCATGTTCAACAATGGTGGGATCGAGTCCGGGCATTTCTGAGTAGGACCAGGTGAAAATATCGCGGAATTATTTGAAGAGTTTGGTGTAGGCTTCAATTTCTTTCGGAGTGCATTGGGTGCCCAAGGTGATATTTTCTTCGATTCCTCGTTGGACAGAAATGTCTATTTTGATGGTAGGAGAGATATTGGCCATATTACCCTCTTCGAAAGCGTCAGGTGCAGGGATGGGTTTTTTAAACCAATCGAATTTATTGGGAATGAAGTCTTTAGATTAGACAGCATATTGGTCATTGGATTGATGGGGAAGGAAGTATGCATGATGGTGCATATCGTCCCACGGAAAATCAGGTTCGGTCATGGCTACCATAATGTCTTCATCTGACTAGAAGATGGGAAGAGTGGAGGGAAGAGGATCACCTGATGAGGTAGAAATATGAGACTCCCGATTGTGGGGGGAAAGGCTCACATGCACAATGTCATGTGGGGTGACAGAGGAGTAAGCAGATGGGTGGTTAGGCGAAACATCGGGGGAAGGCACTAAGGGGTCGGTCGCTGAGAATCTCGATGATGATGAGAGGTAAGAAATGGTGGCTGAAGGGTCGGTCATTTCAATATCAGGATGGGCAATTTTAATTGGGGTAGATAGGTCATCTGGTGCTAGGGAAGAAAGTATATGGTAAAGTGTGGCTTTGAAGTGGCGGTATGTGGCTAAAGAGGAACGATACTCGTCAAGGCAGGGGGAGAGGTGGGTATAATGTCCATGGAAATCGCACAAAGAACAAGGGTGATTGGTGTGTAAGTTTTTAAGTTTCGGGATTGAATCAGGTATGGTGACATAGACCTTAGGGATATCGGATTCCGGAAACATTTCATTGACCATGGTCTTAAGATGTGGTAACTCAGGACATGTATGGGTGGCATGACCAACAACATCGCACAAGGCACACTAGATAGCGTGCTTTGGCGGCCGAGGGGGATCAGGGTACGATGGGGTAGCTTTTTCGTTGGATGACCCCTTTCAATTTTTTCCCTTCTTACCTGAGGCGGTCACAATAGGAGGTGGTTCCTGTTGAGGTGACTGAGGCACTGTTGCAGCAGGAGAAGTGAGGGGGACCGGTTGAACTAGGGTTAAAGAAAGATAAGGTTTGGATTGACCGGGAAAGGTTGTGGCTGGAGGATCAAGGTACCAAACGGGAATCCCAAGGGTCAGGTTAGGAAGAGAGAAGGTGGCCATGACAGGTGCCGAAAAAAATCTGGGAGGGGGAGCAAGGAAAGGTATCTGACCAACGGGGTAATGGTCAGGAGGAATGGTGCCAAGGGGGTTGATATCGGGTGGAAGCGACCCGGGATGGTAGAGAGGCACGTGGGGACTATTTGTAGAAGAAGATTCAGAAGGAAGAAGGTGGGCTAGTGGGGGCGAAGGGCTAGGAGCTGGTTGGGATGGGTGAGGTTGAGGTTGCTGACTAGCCAAAGCGGGCTGCTGAAGGTCAGCCTGAGAGGATTTCATCATGCAAATGTTCGCCAAGCTAGGATTAGATACAGGAGCAGGGTCCAGGAAGGTTCCAAGCAAGGAGGAGTCTTTATAGACGCTGAGGGAAACACTGGTCAAAGAATCAATGGTTTGCTTATTGGTGACAGCAGAGGTGGTGGACTCAGGGGAAGTCTAAGATTTTGGTTCATGATATGTCAACTGGTCGATGGTGAAAATCTTTCCATTATGAGGGAAAAACATCTTGCGATGGAATGCGGATGGGACGACAGACATGGCACAGGTGCAGCTACGCCCCAAAATAATGTTATAGTCAAGAGGGGTGTCGATAACTTCAACGTCAATGCAAACAGTCTTACCTGCAAGGGTAATGGGACAGTTACAGAATAGGCCAATGGGTTGGGAGGCATGGCCATCCCACGCACGAAGGGTGATTGTGGAAGGGACCAGCTCAGGAGAGACGCGTTTTTTCCAAACCAAAGCGGACATCACACATGTAGATTCCCCCTCATCAATAATACACCAAGCAACGTTGGCATGTCGGATTTTGACTGGGATTTGGAAAGCAACAGAAGCAGGAAGGGGGGGATGATCTGACTGACGGGCATCAAAAACAATCAATTGGTCATCAGCAAGATCTACAACACCCATGGCAGATAGTAGAGCCTTCTTTTGAGAAGGAAAGGACTGGAGGAGTTCCAGTGTTGAAATAGAAGTAGGAGATTGTGCTAGATCATCTACTATGCTGTATGAATGGGTAGCTCGACCAGAGGCAACATTTCGGCGTAATGGGCCCTTAGGAATCTTGGTATGAACCTCAACTTTGGGCAGATGGATTTGCAAGGGACCATTGGGTGTTGACAGAGGCTCTGTAGGACCTGAATATGGGGACTCGGGGACAAACGGAGCGGGAGGTGGGGAGTATTGTCGAGACCAAGTTTGAAGGTTAAGGTCGATGGTGAGAGGTTGGTCAGAGGCCATCATGAGAATCTGGTAATTGAAGGAACCACAAGGGGAAGGTTGAGTGGTTACCGGGGCATGAGGTGATTGAGTAGCCATGAATCCTTGTTGAGGGAAAGGATCGGTAAACACAGCGGGTTGAGAAGTAGCCATAGGGGAGGAATGTTGTCCCCGCACGGTGGCCTGAGACTCCCACATCTATCGCATCTGTGGTAATAGGGGACAATCGTGAGTGTAATGACCATAAACACCGCAACAGGAACAGGGCTTATTGGTGCGAAGAGGCCTGTTCGGCTTGGGCTGAGGGACCCGTGGCTGGTTAGCAGTGTTAGACTCAATACTTGGAGGATTGGATCCACGATTACCAGAGGCAGATTTATTTTGATTTCCTTTCCTCTTTCTTTGAGAAGGAAAAGAATTAGTTGCGCCCTGATGCGCAAATACTTGCCCTGGAGGGGGTAGTAGTTGATGTTACGGGGGTTGAGAAGGCAAGGGAGTGAGAGGTCCAAATGCTGGAGGAGATGGGACACCAGGATGTGGGTAAGGATAAGGGTGAGGATGGGAAACATTGAGGTAAGCAGGAGGGTGGGCAAAGGGAGGAGGCAGGCCATATCCTGGATACATGTTACCTAGAGGGGGAAAAGTGCTGGAGGTGCTGACCCCTCCTGGAGGGAGACCATAGCCCATAGGAGGTTGAGCATAGGTATGGGAAAGAGTTCCAATGATACCGTCGGGAGAGGGAGATACCCCCAGGGCGTTAGTGCCATCGGGTTTGGGGAGGTCAGGAAGGATGGTATAAACATAACTAGATTGAGCATAGATAAGGTCATATTTCAAGGCTATTTGGAGGGCAACTTCTTCAGTTTGGGGGAAATAGGATGCGACATCTTTGCCGATGGAAGGTAAGAGAGAGTTAAGGAACCAGTCCATATAAACTCGATCTCCAAAGGCGGGAGCTCGACAGAGGCTCCTTCTTCTCCGCCATTCCTAGACATGAGCAGAAAGGCGGGTCGAAGAGGATTGACGGAAAGAAGTCAAGAGTTATGTACCAGTGTCGTATCGGAGAGGGAGCTGGAAATAAGATAAAAAGGCTTGGGCAATGGTCGCAAAGGTGGTATGGGAAGAGGCAGTCTGATCAACATACCATTTAGAAGCTTCTTCGGTAAGCGTGCATTGGAACAATCTAAGGTGGATGGAATCATTCGTAATGGAATTGGATGAACACCACATGTGGAAATATCGGATATGGTTGGAGGGATCTTCACTAGCAAGGCCTTCGAACTTGGGAATGTCAAAAGGGAGCTTGGTTGGCATAGCAGGCCAACTAACGTCGTGGTGGATAGGATCATTGATCAATTGATTGAAATCGGGGAGATTGAGACCGGCCATATAAGGGAGCAGGGGGGACAATCGAGGTAGTTCTTGTAGTGGTTCCACTAGAAATGGACCCAGTAGTAGAACTGGGGTGGCCGCTAGCGCTAGGTCCTTAACTAGACATGGTGAAGGTAACGGGGGGAGAACCAGGAGTAGGGGGAGAACCCGAACAATCAGAAGAAGAGTCGGAGTGCTGACTCAGGGGAGGACTAACTCGATGACGACGGGAAGGAGGAAGTCGACTAACCAAAAACTGAGGGTGAAGGCCAAGAATTCTTCAGGATAGTGCCTTAGAGGCCCAATGATGACGGGAAGGAGAAAAACCGACAAAGGTAGGGAGGTGCAAAATCAAGTGAGGTCAATGTCGAAACAAGGGCAGAGAGGTGCAGTGTCAATTGATTTTAAAGTCTTTGCCAGGCGGTGTTAACCAGGCTCTTCTTCACTTAGGGTTAGTGTGTGGCGTGTGTTAATTTTAATTTTTAAACCTAGATGTTTTGAGAGTAAAAGAAAAAGTGTGCTGCGTAACTGAAAATAAATCTGCAGAGAACAGTAAATAAGACTGAAATAACAGAAAATTAACAGCTAACAATGCATCAATCTAACCCAAGAAGGTGGGTCTCTCAAAACTAGTCTAGAAGAGGGAAAAAATCTAATCAAAACATGCTAAAAAGAGGCCAATAGATCTAAGGTCGAGAGGGACATAGATCTAAAGGATAAATCTGCTGAAAAGAGGTGCAGAAAACAGCAAAGAGGTAGAGGCAAGGTTGCTGCTACAAAGGAAAGAATCGGTGAGGGGTAGAAGGGACAAGGAGGTGGCCCTAGAGGTGAACCCAAACAAAACTATATGAGGTGATTTGAAAGGGAGAAGAGCTGATTTGGAGGGATCTGAAAATGAGGTATCAGATTTGAAAAGAAGAAGGCCGAAACTCTGAAAATTCAAACGTCTGAAATAGCTAAAACTCGCCCACAAAAAGTGAAGGGTACTAAAGCCCTAAGGGAAATAATCCCACTTAGTTGAGTGAAACATATCAGAAACAGGTCTAAACGGGCAGAGATGGAGGCTGGAAAACCCTGACATAAGCTTCAGAGAAACCCAGAAAAATTGCGGGAAAATTGCAGAAAAAAGTGCAGGTCGTAGGTTCTAACCTGTTTTCAGTCGAGGTCGCAGTTTTGGGGTAGAAAAATCTGCCCTCCATTCCAGGTTGTAGATTTTGGGCTGATAAGTGCGACCTACAGATCCAAGTCTCTCGGCAACAGATTGCAGAAAAAGTTGTCGTCTCAGCTGCGACTGATGTTTGTCACCTGCGCAATAGGGCCAGAAAAACACGGAAGTTAAAAATTTTAATGTTTGAGGGTTTTAGAGGTGAAAAACACCATAAAAATAGGAAAAAAAAGAAACTGAAGAGAAACCCTAGGGTCTTAAATAGATGGATATGCAGGAATATATAAAACGACAGCGGTCGCAAAAGAAAACCCGTGTGGAGATGCCAATTGTTAGTATGAATCTTTTGTCGAAAAAGGCCACTTTAGCTACACATAAAAAATAGCCCTAACATAAATTATGGCTGCCAATATCTTTAAATCTAAAGTTAGGTGATCCAAATAAAGCTGCACAAATCCAGATCTAAGCATAAAAGACATTAAGCAGTGAAAATAAAATGTTTCTCCATGCATCCAATAGATAAGAAAAGAACAATATATTTGAAAGAATTTTTTATGTTAAAAGGGGCACCTGAGAGGAAAACAAGAAAGGTCTTTCCAATTCTCCTCATGGGATGGGTTCTTGAAATTCCTCAGCATTTCAGATCTAAAATTTCTCTCTCTTGTTGGTGTAGAAAACCTAGACCAACATAGAACTCAAAGGGAGCTCACAAAGAAAATGATGGAGAATGTGACAATGATAATGGCTCAAAGTCAGACCAAGAATATAGATCCAGAGTGATCTAATATGCCATGAAAGGTGACTAATGAATGGGAAAAACCCTTCTATTTATAAAAAAATATTAGGGCGGTCTAGAACTTGGCGCATGAATAAAATATTATTAATCAAATTCTAGAACCACCTTTTAGGAATATTTTATTATATTTGTTGGAGGGGAAAGGATTTTTGACTTGGGTCAATTCCTTTATTTATAAATAATAAATAAATAAATGATTTATCTATTATTTTAAGGGAATGGTGGGAATATAATTAAATGAATAATGAATTATTTATAAATGATTTAGTCAAATTTAACTAGGAATATTATTTAAATAAGAGTTAAATAACTTATTCCTAGGAAATAATCAAATAAATAAGGATTTATTTAATTGATTTCCTTGTTTTGGGTTAAATATGACCAGGAAATATAAACAAATATATATTTTTTTATTATTTCCTTTTGGGGATTCCTGTTTAGACCATAAACAACTTAATAAAGGTGTTTTACTAAGTTATTTCACATAGTGAAAGCAATTTTACTTAGGGTAAAATTGGTCTTACATGGTGTACTTGGATCCATCTAATTATAATAGGTTAGATGACCAAAAAATGGTGTAACACCAATACCTTTCCATTAGGGGAATTTTTAGGTGAAAAATGGGCCTCAAAACAAAAAATGTACTAACAAAATTAAATTTAAAATAACCAATAGGATCCAACATGATGATATCATCCATATGGATAAATATGTTTGAGGGAAAATTAGAAACATTTTTTTCTAATTGTATATTTTGTTTATCTCCTTATATGTTTATTTATATGTTAAGGTTAGGCTCTTGTTACCCACAATGTATATTTTTTAGTAGACACACATTGAAAAAAAATTAAAATACATGAAAAAAGTGTGTTCAATACATTTTTTCCATTTTTTTTTCATTTTTTTCGATGTGGCTCTACTAAGAAGTATGCTGAGTGGGTACTTGTTGGATATGGAATTTAATAGTGCACCGAACAGGTGTCCACACTATACATTTGAGTAAACCTATAAGCAGATAAGACAAAAGTACAGTTGAAAAGGTATTTTCCTTTATTTTCTGTATAACTTACAAACTCTTATTTTATTATTTTAACTATTATTTTCCTTAAGAGGCCCATTTTAAACCTTAAATATCGCGTAATGACAAAATTTAATTTCATATTTAACAAACCATTTTTCTTCACTTGATCCTTTCGGAAGGACATAACCTTTGCTTATAGATTCTCATAATTTATTTCCCTTTCTTTTAGTTTTCTTAACAATATTTGTTCTACCTCTTTTTCTAGCTTCTCATAATTTCTTTCCTTTTCTTTCAAAATTTTTATCAATATATGTTCTACTCTTTTATGATATTCTGGTTCTATCTTTAGGAGGATGATTGGTACTTCATCATAATCATGATCTTCCTTATATTTTTGTAAAATAAATTCCTTTTTTTTCTTCTCCTATAAGTCTCTTTATTTCTTCAATGGAACTCACTATATCTCTTACAAGATCTACTGCACCTTCAAATTCTTCCTTTGAGTCTGAATCTTCATTTTGATTATCAACAATATGAGTATTAATGTTTTTTTTTTTTGCTACTTCCTCATGAGATTAATTGAGCTCCTTCTTCCTCTTATAAATTTCTAGAGTAATCAAAGATTTGAACTCTCTTCTCTTATTTGAATATTAAGAGGTTGCAGCATTTTGAGTTTAATTTTTTATTATTATTTCATATGCAGTATGCATCTTCAAATTCTCCTTATCTTTCATTACTTCAATCTCACCTCCTTCATTGTTGTCTTGCAGCTTATCCCATATTTATTTTGTTTCTTAACAACTAATAACCTTATCAAACTCTTATTTTTATATGACACTAAATATGGAACTCGTGAATTTTTTATTGTGTGTATCACCATTCCTTCATTCTAATGAATATTTCCAATCATTAACACCAAAATTCATCACCTATTCCCTCATCCTCTTATTCCAAAAGGAATAGTTGGCCCATAAAACATAGAAACTGTAATTAAACCTTCATGAATAGCCATGGTCCCTCTTAAATCTTCCTCCTAGTGGCTAGAATATTTATGAAGGAACTCTCTATAACACCAGTTGTTTGATTCACAATAATATTAAAGGGGTGATGAATCAATATAAAGATAATTTTTACTTATATACAGATAGCCAAACATTGTAGAACAAAAATCTCATGAACTAAAAATGTAACATAAAATGTATGTGGAAATTGGTACAGGAGGAAACCTCTAAAATTATTCATATGAAATATTTTGTAGGTACCAACCTATTCTTACATCATATTTTTGAAGGAAACCTATTTCATCAATTTGTAGGCACCAAAATCGAGAAGACACTAATCCCCTCTACACTTTTGTATGATCCAACCTATAGAAGACACCAATCAACATTGTTACTTTGTAGGAACTAGCCTAGAAGCCACACAATTCCCCTCTTCTTATTTTTAGGCACCGATAAATGAGACACAAATATACTCTGTTGGTTTGTAGGAACCGACTTACATGAAACATCAATCCCCTATGATAATTTGTAACCAACAATCAAAAAGAGACACCAATACCCTCTACTTCTTTGTAGGAACCAACCTACAAGAGATACCAATTAACTCTGGTCTTTTTTATGCATCAACCTCCTTCAATGAGTCTAATTTATTCTTCACAATGCTTGCTATCTACTTTTTATTTCAACGGGTCTACTTGTTGCTTCTTCCTTTTCCAGTTTTATTAATTTTTTATTCCTTCAATAGGTCTACTAGCTCATTCTTCCTTGACCGAGTCTACTTCTCCAAAAATTTGTTTATTTGGTTTCTCCAAAAAATGAAATTTCACAACATTGCACATATCCAATTCCGAAAATCTAGTGCTGAGAATTATTCCATAAGGACCTGGAGATCTATTCTTTGTCTCCTCTAGAGTTCACAGTTTGAAACATCTCATAAGGATAATTATAGAAAAAATTTCAAGCTGACCTATTTGAAGCATGTTTCATGGGCATTTAGGTACACTAACTTCCTCGTATCATATTTTCAAAATTACCATGAAACAAAGCCTAAAATATCTACCAATATTACATCAAGATATTGTTGGGGTCCCGTGATTTAGCATATTTGTAGACCAAATGCACACGGTAACATCAGACCATTCTTTGGAGTCCTAGGACCTAGCCTTCCTAGACTCAGAGAGGGCTCTCTCTATTGTATGTGAAGGATGTGAACTTGTTTGCTTTAGATGGTTGATTTTAGGCTAGTTGTGAAGTTTAGGGTTTGTTTGCTTGTTTGGTTGGGTAAGATGATTAAGTAGGATAGGTGGAATGAGAGGTTATAAAAAATGGGGCTATGGAGTCTATGAATTCATTGACATCTCAATAGTGAATCGGGGTACATCATAGGGAAAATCTAGTGTAGTCAATGGATCTTTAAAGTTTGTGTGAGGTGAAATGGACATTAAGTTTGGGGAAACAAGGTAGGGCAAAGGGTAGTTAAGAATCCTTTGTCAAATGCGTATGAACAAGAAGGTCTTAAATACTGATAAGGAAAATACACTAATCATGAGATAGGGCACACCATTTACTCAATGACAATACTTCAAGCAAATAAACATTCAAGATGAACATTCCAGTGGAACAAAGGAAGAAATAAAACTTATCTAACTTCAATGATTATACTTTCAAGATTTGAAAAAATATAAGAAGACAAATAGCTTTAATAAATGAAGAGGGAACTCATAGAAATCATCTATCAAACTATAAATAACTTTGAGGAAAAATGATAAGCATGTACAAAGTGCAAGATCGAAACAAGACCTCTTTAGCTTAACCTAAAAATCAATACATCAAAGAGATATTTGAAGATAGAGTTTAGATAGCATCAAATAAGTAGTGCTTACCATGAATCATATTTGTAAACTAGCATATATCCAATGATGAAATAAACAAGCTTAGGTGTGCCTAAGAAGCAACTAAGAATTCCTTAAACAAACCTAGCAGAGGAAAACATAAAGACAATAGCAAACAAGAGGACTAAGGTGTTTCAAACAACATTTCTCAACCTATACTTTTCTGAGCTATTGCAACATAAAAAGATGGAAAAAATTATAGACAAGGAAAACTTGAACAAATATAGAGATACATCACCATTAACTAAACTCAGGGATCCTGCAAGCAAGCCTTCATCATCATTAATCAAGGAAAATCATCCACAAGCTCCACAACACCAAAATGCTCTTTAACCTCAAAGAACCATGTATTGCTCTTAAAAATCATCAAATGCACACATTTGCAATGAATTCGCATGATCTATATAACAATCAAGGAGGATAAAAGCCTAAAAATGTATCTAGAAGTCTATTGGCTAATCATAAGTATCTATATTGTCCTTGAGGCCTTGCAAGGCCCAAGGCACAAAAATATCTAAAATAAATATCTTTCCAGCCATTTTGAGCAAATAAATTGACCTTTATGCTTTGAAAAGCCTCCTAAAGCTTTCCAAATGAAAATTTTGACTTTTCAACCACAGGAGCGTAGCACAGTGTTTTGAAATGAAATTTTATGCCAGGAGCGTAGCACATGAACAGGAAAAATGGGTTTTCTTACAGTAGCGTTTTGAAGGTCTTCCTGATGTTGGAAAAGGCTCTGTGATGGCCCATTGGAAATCCCTTGAAGTATACCTTCCATATCTACCCTTTTTTATCTAATATAACCTCTAAAACCTATCTAAAAAGTGAAAATTCCAAGACTGGTAGGAGCGCAGCACATGTCCTGAAAAGTAGGCAAAATGATGAAAAAGTAGGTGGTTTTGACCCTTTTGGAGGACCAAAAAAAATCCGATTGATCTAGAAATTTGTGATAATTCTATATGAGTGATGAGGAACCAAAAAATTCAAGCCTTTCCTCCTAAATATTCTCTAAAAAAGAGTGTATCACCATGTGTGTTGCACTCTTAGCCTCAAAATTTTCAAAAAACAAAAACTTGTCAAAATTCTCCCAAAATTGGTGGAAGTATGCCTCATGGGTTTTGGTAGACCTAAAGAGAAGCTTGAGCAAATATACTAAGGTTAGCTTGGCTCTTTTCCTCTTTTAGTGCTTGGATCTCAATTTGGAAAATTTTTAGTTTTGCCCTTGCAGATTGGTTTCTTTGGGCATAATGCTTGGTCATTCTTCTTTGTAAATCCAAGTCTTTGTTAGCCTTCTCCAACTTGGCCTCAAGGTGTATGTTGTCCCTCTCCAGCCATGATTCCCTATCATGTTCAATTTCCATTGCAAGGATTTCATGGAGAGAAAGTTGTTCTTCTTGGGTTGATTCTTCTTCCCTCTTCTTTGCTAATGCTTTCTTTAGACCCATAGTTCTATGTCTCCTTCTAGTTTGGCCTTATTCATCCTCACTCTCTTCATAAGTGCCCATGAACTCTTTCAACTTCACCTGTGCACCTTCAGTCTCTCTCTGGTATTTGAGTGCTCTAGCTTCATAGATTTCCACTTGTGCTCCCAGCTGCCTATTTTCCAAGTTGAGGACATCATTTATACTCTTGGCCCTACCTAAATGTGCTTGGAGGTCTTTGATTTGTGCATTTCTGTCCTGAAGGAGCATGTTTGTAGTTCTTGCCTCATTCTCTTCATCACTATCTACATGGATGATCTTAAAATCCTTCTCCACCTCATGGCCTTCTACTTCATCCTTTACCCTTTGCTTCCCTTTGTCAAGTGGCTGAGCTGAAGTAAATGGCAAGGTCCCTTGCCTTTTGGAGGCAGAAAACACTTGCCTTGATCCTCTTTGATAAGTGAGAGTACAAGATTTAACATGTTTCATTTCATATTTGGTGACCTCAACATTTCTTTTCTCCTCATTAATGACCCCTACATGTGTGTCTTCTTCATTTTGTTCTTGACTTCTTTCTTGAGAGGCACTTTCATTTTCTCCCATGCTAGTATCACTGCCCTGAACTTCATCATTTTTATCCTCTTCCATGTTTTCTACATTTTCATCCTCTATGTTTGAAACATTATCATTTACATTGTCATTTTTTTTGTTGTCATGGTTAGAGGTGTCTTCATCACTACTTGGTGCTTGACTTCCTTTTGATTTCATGGGATCACGGATATCACTATTGTTAGGGATATTAGTCATTAGGTTTTCTTCAATATGACTATCATTAGCCCCTTCACTTTTTGGCCCACTGTCTTCACTTTCAAACCCTACCTCTGTCTCTGCATCTTCGTTGTTTTCATAATTTGACTCCTCATTATCACTACTTTCATCTGCCTTTTCTTCACTACTATCTTTGTCTTCATAATTTGCCTCTGTTTTTCATCATCTTCAATATTTGTATCATTTCTTGCTTTTTCTATGGGGTCACTATTAGAGGCATATTCATTATTTTCTCCTTCATTTTGAATGTCATTTTCTTCTTCATGACTGTCACTTGTCTTGGTTTTTTCTTCATCTGTTTCTCCCTCAATATTTGGCTCACTTCCTTTTTCACTGCCCTCTTCCTTATCACTCTCTTGTTCATCAAAATCTGCCTCTATCCCTAGACTATCATTTGTTTCTTCTTCATCATTAGGCTCACTGCCTTTGTTACTGCCCTCTTCCTTATCATTGTCTTCTTTGTCTTCACTGTGATTTTCCTCTTTGTCACTGTTTTCTTCCCCATCAACACTTTCTTCTTGTTCTGAGGCTTTAGGAGAAGGTGAAAGAGGGAAGCTTGTTTGGGGAGAGGATTCATGTGAAGAGGATAAATTATGGTCAGTGGGGGGTGATGGAGGAGTGGAGGAAGGTGGATGGGATGATGAGGGTAAACTTTGCAGAGGAAGAGGCTGTGGATTTGTCAAAACACCATGGGTGATGAAAACTTTCCATGGGATACCCTGTTTCTCTAATTGATGCAACACAATCATTTTGATGAGGGAATGGTGGAAAATACTTTTCATTTTCTATGAAGGATGTCTCCTTTTCACAATGGATGACATTTTATCAATACTTTTATAAAGGTAGTAGGGAAAATGTAGCATCTTGGCCCTAGTGAAATGAATGAGTAGTCTTATGTGGTAGGAATAGATCCTAGAAAACCTACCCTCACAGGTGAAGTACCTCATGATGACTTTCATTAGAGGGGCATATCTTTCCAAAAGATGGGAGAAAGGAAAAATGGTCTTGCAATCAGCTTGGTACCTTGGTTTCAAAAAGCGCTGGTAATGGCTTAAATCCAAACTCACTTGTTTGAACCATTTTTCTCCCATGCAAGGTATCCTAGTGGCCATGGAAATTGTAGTGGGGTATAACTCAAAATTAACTCTAGCTATATGTACTTGGTGACCATGGAGGTTTAGGATGAAAATTCTGGTCAACTCAGGGTGACTTTTGACTCTTTGTACTTTTTCACAGAACTCATAGCATGCTACCTCTTGGAAATATGAAACTATTGTAGGAGAGGCTTTTAATTCTTTAGTGTTTACAGGCCCAAACCTATTTTCATTCCCACCCTTCCTGTGTTGTTCTCTAGGCCTTTGGCCTCTCTTGTCACTGTCAGCATTGCCTTCTCTAGGAATTTTTTTCCTTCACTCTTGCCTTTGAAAACAAACCCTGCAAAATATTTGTGAAAGGATATGGAGAGGGAAAGTGAGAGGTTAATGATGAAGGCAATGATCTGAAAATTTGGAGGGGAAAAGAGGAGTGAAGAAGGACAACTTTGGCCTCCATGTGTTTTCAGTGTGTAGATGGATGGGTGCTTTTCAATCAGCAATGCTTGCAAACATGGGGACCTAACCTTTCTTTCTTTAGGGTTTTTTTCCTCTTTATTTAAGTTCACCCATCACATTTATTTATAATTTTACCTTTAGATAATAGGAAAAGGTAGAAAATGTCTAAATACCTCTAAAAAATCTCACAGCTAAAGCCACAATACACAGGAACACAACATGGGCCAGTCGGGTGGCTTTTTTATGACCTGTCGGGTTTTCCCTAAACGCAATGCAGGAGCGTAGCACGGGTGAGGCCTAAATGGATATTCGGGTCCTCCTAGACAACCCTAAATGGACAGGAGTGCAGTGTAGGCTGTTGGGTTTGGCGGCCTCTGCATGAGGTGTTCGACAGATGGAGTATTGGGTGGATGTGCACATCGTTGAATGGACCACCGCACAGCTTTAGGCTGTTGGGCAGCTCCTGCACGCCCCTGCACGTAGCGCTCGGGCTATCAGGTTAGCTTCTGTACGCAAAAGAGTGCAGCATTGGGAGTTCGGGTTGGGCTATGTCCCTACGCATAATGATATTACACAGGCGTGCAACGTCCCTTTGAAAAATACACAGGCGGTGTGCACAGGCATGTCGCATAGCCTTTGAGGAGCACAGTGCAAAGGTTTTGTGCCCGAATATCTGCTAGAAAACTCCAAACATGATGAAATCCTTCCACTCCTTCTACAAATGAAAAAATGGTGTTTAGTGATGATACTTGTGATGATTTTATACTCTTGCAAAACTAAAAAAAAAACCCACCTTGACTAATGTTTACTTTTGATCCTTCATCTATTTTGCTGATATTTTCCTTTTCTTTGGCAGGTGATGACCCTAAGCGTAAAAATGTCTCTTTGGTGGGTTTTTTTTGAAAAGGAAACTTTCTGCTTCTTCCTACCACTTTTGACAATCCTTTGACTGTACTTGAAAAACTTAATTAGCCTTCACTGATATTCTTAGAATTTCTCCCTTGGTGCAATGGAAACTGTTGTTTTGACAAGCGATAGCAGTGACCATCTGACATTATCCTTCAAACCTATGCTTTCCATCATTAAGGAGGTATCTCAAAATAAATCTTCAATTTATGTTATGTGACGTTGTTGCATATTTGTCTTTGTGATCTTTTGCATGGATTCCTTACTGGGAAACACCTGTTGTGCCAATTAGTTATAAAAAACCACTGATACTCTTTGTTTACTTAGGCATGTTATTTCTCTTCTGTTGTGACTGTCCTTGAGGAGTTTGGCTTCTCACCTTCCCTTTCTTTTGTTGATAACCATCATAAACCATTCCTGCATAAATGCTTTAAGATAGGCAAATGTCTTTTTTGTAGACTTTATGCTATGATCTAGGAGGTCCTTCCTTGAAGGATTTTTGATACCCCTTGGAAAATCATGAGCTCCCCTTCTTTTTCATTTGATTTAAGCTTTGGGAACTTGTATAACAGTGAGTTGCGGAAAACCAAAATAGTGAATAACCTAGGAGACCTTACATGACCTACTTGGAGGCCTTATGGACTTGGTCTTTGGCTGAATACTTGAGTCAAGGTTTGAAGGTGTAAAACAGAGTTTTGACCAACTTTTATGCATTTCAATCCTAGAAACTGGTAACTTTGATTTATCTAAAGATCCTAGAAAGGTAGTTCAAAATCACCACTGCTTGAGGCACTTGATGAATAGGGGAAAAGGTTTGGGCTACTTGGCAATACAAGATGTAGGTAGAAGGGTTAGACCAGTCAAAATGGAGTGGTAAGGTCAGAGGTGGAAAAAATAGTGAGAATGAGTGACATAAGTCCATGATTTGGTCTTCTGGGAGTGATATACTGGCCATGCCTTGATAGAGTGGTAGAACAGTGAAAATTTTATCCTATGGATAATGAAGGCAATGAGATTTCTAGAACTCACGAGATTCTTGAATTTTTCTTCTAGAAATCTAGGATAAGAATTTATTCATCTACAAAGGAAAAAATTACTGATGACTAACATATCCCTTCTCCATCTCTTCTATATTTCATAGACTATAACATCACCGGAAAAAAAAAAAAAAGTTATAGAGAAAATGCTAAGCTAACATATTTGAAGTAGACTTTATGAGTGTTCAAGAAGCCTAACTTCCTTACACCATATCTCTAAAATTACAAACAAATAAGGTCTAAAATTTATCCATAGATGCATGAACATATTCTATTTATATACTCCAAGTTTCACATTTTGAAACATCTCAAAACAAAATTAATCATGAAAGTTTCAAGCTAACCTATTTGATGAGAATTTAGGAGGCCTAACTTAGATCATTTCTCAAAAATTATAGTGAATAAATGTTTGAAATTTTAACAATATGTACATCAATAAATTATATTTGTATCCTCTAAGTTTCACATTAAAAAACACCCAGGAATAATAGTTACATTGAAAAGGATAAGATGGTTTGTTCAACGCATAAAATAACACTTTTCTTCCACCTTTAGACTCCAAGAATCATAGAAAAAAAAATTCTCAACTCTTCTTCTAACCTAAAATGTCTTCTTACTTGTAATTTGTTTATATGCACTAATATTCCATTCATTTATAGTGTTTGTACATTCATTCATGAGGCTAACTTATAAAAATGATTAGGTATACCTACTTTTACTTTAGTTTGGTTATACTAATGAATTATTTCATATCTCATCATTTCTATGGAATTAGAGGAAGTTCCATATATCATTAGATAGGTATTAGAATAATATTTCCAACCATATATATTATGTGCCAAATTTGAGCTACAAAATTAGAGTAAAAGTTCATTTAATTATAGGGCATCCAAATTGGCATGAAAAATACAAAGACAACACTTCCAACAATATTCATTTTCCAATATTTATCTTTGGTGTATGTAGTCTCCCCATGTCTTTTCCAAAAATGACAAAAAAAAATCCAACAATAGATATATTTACATGGTAATTTATCATCCTGGAAATCATTATTTCCCCAATTTGACCATGATTCTCATAGAGTTCCTTATTGATTCAAGTTATAAACTTGAGGGTATGTGAGATTCAACAACCATTAAGCCTTATGATATTGTGAATCATTGTGAATTCGTTGGTGGCATTTTTTGAGATATTTTCCCTAGTCATATTTGCTACGTTTGAACCTTGGTATGGGAATTGGTTGTGTAAGATCCGACACCACATTTACCCAATATTAGAAGATCAATAGGATAAAAAAGAGCTCAGAGCTACTATTAATGACTGAACTTCTAATATTCACGTTGGGTCAATTTACAAGGTAAACTAACACAAGTATTTAATTATCAATCCGGGTTTGTAAAACTTGGAAGCATGTCCAAAATATATGGATTTCAACTACAATCAAGTTTAGAAGATAAATTATATAACTTGAAGGAAATGCATATTACAAATATAAAATTTAACTAAATAATTTCTAATTGAATATGTAATAAGTAGAATAAGAAGCTCCTAACTTAGGAGAACCAAGTTGACCTTCTCTACAATACTACGTCATGAATAGAAATCAAAATAATTGATGAACAACAACTTATGGTGCATAAAAGAATAATTGAAGAGGCTCCTAACTAAGGAGTTCCATGTTTTCCTTCTTTATAAGTTTATTAATGGTCAATATCATTGTATGAAAACTGAAAATTCTGAAATTAACTTAAACAAAAGAAAGGAAGATGAATTCTAGTTACTATTCTTAGATCAGATAGAAGGAGAGTTTAACTTAAACAATGGTTTGACCCTTCATATGAAGATTGTAATTTAAACTAATACTCATCAAGAAAAAAAAAAAATCATGATACATCTAAATAACTGAGTAAACATGAAGCAAAACTAGTTTATGAAATTTCAGCAAAATTAACCACAAAGTGTACATAGCTCGGTGTGGGGGCCCTCCACCCTTGCCTTGCACACTAAAAGTACTTATTAGCTACTGGAAATAAATCAATCATTCACCTTATTCAACAAAAGAAAGAATATAGAACTGGTTTCTCTAATTAACTCACAATATTCAGAAATTTCAAAGTGAAATCATACAAATTCTACATGTTCATGCCTTCAATGTCCTTCGCTTAAATAAAAAAATATGAAACAAACTAGACTAAAATGTCTTTAACAGTCATATCTATACTAATCCCATATATATTGGTCAATTTCATCCATCAAATCACACAAAATATAGAAAATCCCACAAAATACTAATTTTGCCATATTTCCTAGGGATTTCTTGAATGACACATCCTGTTTGACCAGCTTTGATCAGGCTTGTTTTAGCTCGGTTTGACTGAACCAATAGGCACACGTCCATCCTTGGTTCCCAAGCTTTCTAAATATGTTCTCATCTCGTTCCTAGGTGTCCTGCAAGTATGACTTCAATGAAGCCATTATGGGAATTTTTAGTTCTGTCAAAAAATGCACTTAAAATCCATTTTTTTTAGAAAACATCTAAAAATTGAAAAACATAATTTATATATCTGAATATGCATAAATTGGTCAAGATAAGGTGTAAATCGATGGTATATGGTTGGATATAATGGGAATTATGTGTATTTAATTAGAAAAATTTGATAAAAAAACAAGGGCCAACATATCCCCCTTTCTGATTTGCAAGAATGTCTTCATGCTTGCTTTCTCCTCTTGGATCTTCTGAGCTCTGATGTAGCCACTCTACCTAATCCTGATGCCTCTTGTTTTGCTTCTTTTAGAAGACAGTCAACTCCTTTGTATTGTTCTCCCTTGTAAATTGTATCCATAACCTTTTGTCTCTCATACTTGTACTCCCATGTGTTTTTCTCATTAAGCCACCTATAAGCTTCCTTGCAAAGAAGATTATTCTTTGTTTCTACTTTCCAAACTTTCTCATTCAAATTTTCATTTTCTGTGATAAATTTTTCATTTTTTTTCTTGTACATCTTGTTTTCCTTTTTCAAATGCCTTTCTAGAATTCTGTTGACCTCCAACTTCTCTGTTAACTCTTTTATCTTGTTAAGGTGTTGCTCTCTCTCCTCTTCTCTTGTATCTTTGGAAAATGAAGTGGCTCCCACTTCAACATTGTCAAAGTATGAATCCTTATCCATAGTCTTATCATAGATTTATATTTTCATTTTCTCAATGATTTCATCAATTTGTTTTGCTGTGGGAAGTGGTTTAACAACTTGTATTTCATGATCATTTTCTTTGCTACTTGTTTCTTCTTGACTTTTCCTCCTATGCCTCCTAGGAATAGATAGAAAATATGTTTCCCTCTCAACCATGATAACATATTGTTGTTTCTTGGATGTTTTCCTAGGATAGAAGGGAGAGTTCATTATGCCTCTTGTCTCATGAACTGGATTCAATTTCTCCTCTATTACTTGTTCCTCAAAATGATGCTGGGCTAAAAATCCTTCCACAGTAAACCCTTTCTTTTCAATTGATATTCTACAAGGATTTTAATAAGCCCATGGTGGTATATTTGTGCTTCTTTGGTTTTAGTATCATTTTTCACACTCTCTATCATTTTGACCAAGTTCTTGGAGAAGAATTATGGTAGATTGATTTTTACTTCCCCCTTTATGTGTTGGAGTAGTCTGATGTAGTAAAGATGTACTACACTGTACCTAGTATGACATGTGAAAAATATTTGTATGACTAACACCATTTCTGCCCATGTTTCATTGAACCACTCCCTTGGGATGCCCTTTGTCCTATAAAATGACGATTTTCTATGTTTTTCCAAGAAGAAAGTCCACCCTTTGTCTTTGAAGTGTAAGCCCTTATGGTATTGTTCTCCTAAAAGTCGTAAATCTAAAGCCTGAGAAATGAATTATGGGCTTAATGGAGTAGATAGGTTCCCCACCATTTTTTTTTCCTGTGCATAATTATTTATGAATTATTTAGTGATACTTTCCTTGTTCCCATTAAATTTTTGTAGGAAGCTTATCAGTCCTGCTTGATATAGTTTTTCTATATTCTCCTTTTCCCAATTCTTTATCTGAAATTCACTTGGCTCTATTCTAGTGGACATGTGCTTTGTAAACAAATTTATATACCCTTATACTGTCAACATTCTCATCATAGATAAAATTCATGCATATATATATCTTTTTCGATTCATTCCTGCATTTTATTCATGACAATTATCCTTACCTATTCTCTGAAGCTCCTCAAAAGAAATGAAATTATTTGACTTCTGAACCTTCTTCAACCCTCTACAATAATGAGTCCATTGATTTCTAAAAAAATGATAATTTTTTATTTATTTATGTATAAATATCATAAAAAAATTATTAAAATGTTTTTATTGCTCTATCTCCCATTTTTCAATTTCTGTTTTATCGAATTCTCAAAAAACTTTCCTCCTTTGTTTTTGGTGTAGAAATGAATTCTCTGCCTCTAAAATGAAATTCATTGTGTGGGAATCAATCAAAAATAATCTTAGAGTGTCCTAATACTCATGAATTCATTCTTTATACCTCTTTTACAAAGATAAATTATCACTATGAATTTGAAATTGAAACAAATTTGGCTCACTATCTGTATGAAAACAACAAGAAATAACTCACTGTGTTTTTCAAAAATCACACACTATGTAAAACTCTGTTTTTTTTATATGTCAACTTCGTGGATATATATGGAGGATTTCGATTTCAATTACTTGATATGGAGCAATCCCGACGATATATGTGAGTTCCACCTTTTGCTCCTGTGTTTAGACAATGCTACTTCAGTTAAAACTCCTCTCCATCATCTAAATATTCACATATTTGATAGGTGGCAGAGTTGGATTTAATGGTGGAAAAGACCCAAATTTATAACTGGATTTTGACTCATTGTTCAACAACATAATCCCGAGCTTGACTATCCCTAAAATCCATTCAGCAATGAGGAAAATTTGGATTCGGTCCTTACATGTTCACTCAACTCGGCGAACATAGATCTCCTCCTTCAGTCTCCGTTAAAAATAATGCACATCCTTCTTATTTCTCCACAGTTCTTTTCTATTTCTTATTCTTCTCTCTCTAATTCAAGCTTCTTTGTTTTTTCCACAACCTCTTCTCCGCCTTTTCTCCTTATTTCCATCTTTCACGAGGTGCGAAACGCGTGCATGTGTTTGGACATCGTCGCCCTCTTCTCCCTAAGAATGGATATGGTTGTGATGGTGAAAGAAAAATGCTAACAAAGATCTCTGTTCATTTTAATCGTGAAGGATTATAATAGCTTTCCACAGGGTTTGAATGTGGCACTACACAGTGTTTTTGAAATATCTTGACCATTTCATACGCTGACCTTCTGACTCACATACCTCCGTGGCTACTTTCCTTTGTCTTGTACACTATCCTTTCTCCATGGTTTTTTTACATGTCTTGTCACCACATCCCCACGTTCTTTGTCCTTTCATTTTTCATTCATATCCACCCTCATTACACTACATGCCCATACCTTAGTTTGTATGCATCATAATTTCATGTCTTTTCAAACTTCATTGCATTGCATTTGCATTTTCACACTTAGGATTTGTCATATTTACATATTGTGCTCATACATTAGGTTTTTTCATATGACATGTTTTAATATTGCACTTATTCCATACCTTAGTTTTTGTCATTTTTATGCACTTTTCTTAACTTATTTTAAAATTACCATAGGATAGGTCATTTTAAACTTAATTTTTTCCATTACGACACTAACCTTGTGTGGTTTTTGTAGGTCGACCAAAATTCCTTAATGGAAGAATATTGAGTCCTTTATTTTTGATCAAAATTCTTATAAAATGTTTGGGATTAATGTAAAGGTATATGGAATGATGAATAGGAACAGGGTTAATGTAGTAGGGTTAATGTAAGAAAGGATAATGAATAAGAATTTTGTAGGGAATAATAGGATTATAATGAATGAAATATGATTATGATGTGTAGGATAATGAATATAGTGTTTTGTTTTATATGGAATGTAGGTAGGATATAGGTAAGAAAAATGTAAAGTGGTAAGTGTAATGAAATGCATATCAAGTTAAAATAGTTTTAAAAATTTCTAGAAAATTAAAAAAAATCAAGATTTTAAGAGCAAATTTTTTTTACACTTATTGTACTTGTATTTCCACAAAATAGATTGATGTCAATACTGCTTGTTGATGTCCTTTGATCAAAATACTTGTTGATGGTTGACGATTTCCTCATGATCATAATGATGGTTCATAATTTTGATGGAATGTAGAGACTTATTTTTTCTTTCATGTTTTTGCATTTGATATTGATTCATGTTCCTTGACTGTTGTTTTTGTTCATATCCCTTCTGCAATTTGTAAATGATGTTTTAGGTCCCTTCTGACATGTACTTCAGGTCCCTTCTGTAGTGATATTGTAAATAATGTTTTAGGTCCCTTCTGCATGATATTTTCAACAATGTTTTGGGTTGCTTCTGTCATGTAATTCAAGTCCATTCTTCATGATATTTTCAATGATGTTTCAGGTCCCTTATAACATGTAATTTAGGTCCCTTCTGCAATACAACTGCTCAAACTATTGCATAGTTTTATTATGAACTTTACCCTTAATTATGTTAAGAATTGTCCTCAAGTCTTGCATTTCTTAGAGGATTATTTCTGAAAAATCAAACTGAAGTAAAAGTAAAACAAATCATAGCATTCATATTAGCCAAACTAGTTGGTTTTCCGATAAGAATTCGAGTTTGTATTGTGCCAGTCTCCTGGATTTTGACAACCAAACTCTTTTATGATTTATTTTTTTTATTTTTGTTTTACTTTTTTATTTATATTTATTATTATTATTATTATTATTATTTGATTCTAGAAGTAAGGAAGGAATATCACTATGTTGTTCCATTATTTCCATATCAATTTCTATTGAAATTATTTTCGGAAAATCCTCTTTATTGATAGGATTATTATATACTTTAAGCCTATGTCCATTAACTAAAAATGAAATTGATGCTTGATAATTTATTTATTTTTTTACTGCTCCATTTTCGAAGACCTCTTCTATCTCATATGGCCCAAGACAATGAGTTATAAACTTTTCTTTGAAATCCTTAAACTTGGAGTTAGATAGTTGTGCCCAGTCCCCTTTATGAAAAAAAATATTTTTAATGAATCTGTCATGCCATTTTATTCTCTTTTGTTGGACTAGAGATGTATGCTCTACTTCTTGCTGTCGTATTTCATACAATTCATTTAATGGCATCACTCACTGTTGTTGTGCTTCAAATAATTTCATTCCCAATTCTGCTGCAATTTTATATGTATGAATTTGAAATTCAATGGGTAACAAGAATTCCTTACCATATACCAATTGATATGGACTTAATCCAGTTATGTTCTTCCATGTGATCATGTATGCCCACAGTGCATCTCTTTACTTTTCCGACCAGTCCTTTCTATTCAGGTGTACATTTTATGTCATGATATTCTCCAAAACATAGTCAGTGGACTCCACTTGTCCATTTTCTTCGGGATGGTACAGAGTAGATTTTATCTGTTTGATTTTGTACTTTTCCATAAGATCCCTTACAATTTTGGAGGTGAATTGTGCTCCCTGGTTTGTAAAATTTTTTCTCAGAACTCCAAACCTTACAAATATTTCCTCAAATAGAAAAGAAACCATTGTTTCTTCTGTTTCTATTGCCATTGCCTCTTCCTCCACCCACTTAGTAACATAATCTGTACTTACCAAAATGTACTTTTTTTAGTTTGAAGGTGGGTTTATTGGTCCCACAAAGTCTAAAGCCCATTTCTCAGATGCTTCTATCAGTACTTGTGGTTTTAATGGAATTTTGTTTGATATCACAAGTCTTCCATTTCTTTGGCATCTGTCACATATCTTAACATAGGCTTTGGAATCCTTGAAGGTTTTTGGCTAGTAGTAGCCAAGTTTGAGTGTTAATATGAATCTTAATTCCAAGTGTCCAAAAAAAGACCACTTTTTTTGTGCGTAAAAAACAGCCCTAACAACAAATATGGTTGCAAATATCTTCAGATTTGTAGTTAGGTGATCAAGATAAATGCTACAAAAATATAGATTTATGCATCAAAAGATATTAAGCAGTAGAAAAAATAAGACTTACTCCATGCATCCAATATACAAGACAAGAATATGTTCAATGAATGTTTTTATTAATGGCACCTGGGAGGAAAACACAGAAGGGTGTTACTAGTTCTCCTGAATGGGATGGGTTCTTGTAAGTCCTCAACACTTCAGATCTAAAATTCCTCTCTCTTGATGGTGTAGAAAACCTAGACAAAAATGGTAGAAAAATATGACTATGATGGTGGATCAAAGTCAGACCAAAAGTATAGATCCAGAGTGATCTTTAGGCAACAAAAGGTGGTAAATGAATGGGAAAACCCTTCTATTTATAAAAAAATATTGAGTTAGTCTAGATATTGGTGCATAGTTAAAATATTATTAGCTTGATCAAGATCCAACTTTTATGGAATATTTATATTTGTTGGAGGGAAAAGGTATTTCACTAGGGTCAAATCCCTTTATTTGAAAATAATAAATAAATAAATGATTTATTTATCATTTTAAGGATGTGGTTGAGTAATAATCAAATAAATAATTATTTATTTAATTATTTAAGGGTGATTTAGTCATATTTAACAAAGAATATTATTTAAATAATTTTTAAATAATTATTCTTAGAAAATAATAAGATAAGTAATGATTTATCTAATTAATTTCCTTGTTTTGGGTTAAATTTAACCAAGAATATTAATTAAAATGTTGTTTAACTAATTATTCCTTGACGAAAATCAAACAAATGTAGATTTATTTAATATTTCCTCACGGGGTTTCCTGTTTAGACCATAAGCAACTTAATAAAGGTGGTTTACTAAGTTATTTTCATAGTGAACACAGTTTTACTTAGGGTAAAATTGGTCTTACGTGGTGTACTTGGGTCCATCTAATGATAATAGGTTAAATGACCAAAAATTGGTGTAACAGATTGCCCCCCATCATGTGAGCGTTAGGAACTAATCGTATGACAAAAGTACCTTGTAAGAACTCAATCACTAGACACCGAAGGGGAGAGTCAGAGAGAGAGAAGTATAAGGTAGACCAAAGTGTTAAAAGGACTAGACCCTGAGGAGGCGAGACTTACAGGTGCGACAAGTCTCTTTTAAGAGTGAGTACCTATGCTATAGGCGGCGGGGGAGGCATAGCTATGCCCGCTGACAGAAATTACAAAGAATAAGGCATCCAGTAAACAAGGGACTCAACAATATAGTACATGCTGGCATAAACATGAGCCAGATAAACAACATGATAATGAATCCCACATACATATTGTGCCTGGGATAACAGGCAAGACTTGTACAATAATATCTGAGTACATGAGATACAAATAAAACGAAGATGCCCCTGTAAATAGGAAAGGGCTCTGAAAATTTGACTGATACATGCAATCAAAAAGGTGCTGCAAGTGGTTGAGGCCGACATCATCAAATCTATGGAGCTGCATCGAAGGCTGAGATGAAGAAGTCATCCAGCATGTGGGGGACTACTTGTAGGGCCAACCCCTCATGAGGACTGATACATCTCACACAGACCTGAGAATCATTGGTCCAATCTGCTGTAGCACTTAACCATCGAGTATACGGATCTCGATCACGCTGAAATGAGTTGGAGCTAAGAAAAAATCAATTCAAAGGGCTATAAGGAGTTCCTTTTCCTGATCTGAGGCACTAAACAAGAGTTGAAGTTGGAACCAAGGTACACCGCCCTCTAGACCTGTCTTCTGGAATAAATGATCTGATGTCGACAGAAGGAGGTCCACCATAGTTGAGGCAATGAGAGGTCCTCAAATATGTCACAGGATAAAATAGTAGAGAGACTGACAGACGGACACTAGGGGTGATGATGAAATTGGGAGGACTGAGTAGCGGATGAACGACTTCCCTTGTTAGAGCATAAAGGGCATGGATAACCTGGCAGTGACTGAAAAAATATCATGAGGGGTAGGGGATGGTAGAACTGAAGGCCATAATGTGCGACAAGAGAGAGGGGCCAAGTAATGAAGGATGGAGGACTATAGCGGGATACAAAGGAACGCGAGATAAACTCCATGAATGCGATGATGACTCAACTCGAATGCTCTAAACAAGGGCGACTCGATGGTGCTGCCACACAGTAAAGTTCCAATGGGGAACTGTAAACACATGAGTACAAGATGGTAACTCACGATGAAAATCGACATGAGCGTGGAAAAGTATGGAGACCAGGTGGTGCCCCAAGTATGAGTGTTGCGAGTGAAGAAATTTGATTTTGAAGAGGGGTGAAGTGACGCTTCTTGGATAAAATGTGTCCTAGTGAAGTATCAAATCACTAAAAACTAACAGATACCCATTTTAGGGCTTGGTGAGAGCTTTCCAATGGTACAGATGGTTCGTCAAACTGAGCTACGTCTTGGCCATAGCAGGCGAAAGAAAAATCTCGGCTTTCTCTTTTAATAAGGCGTCTTCCCTCCAAATTCACTCATTTGAATGTGGAGCTATGGTGAATGTAGAGAGGAGAGAAGGCCCTAAATCTTGCAGAAATTATAGCAGAAAAACTGATTGTTGGAATCGAGATCCGCGCCTGTCTATGGTGCCCAACCTACTGTTTCATTTCAGTGGATTGATAGTTCATATTAGGTCCCTAGAGCTCAGGAACAGACCCCTGCTCCTCTTCACGGCTAGGTCACACTTTTTGGGGCAAAAACTGCAACCTAGGTAGCAGGTTTTGGGTAGAAAACTGTGACCTGTCCCAGCTTTGGGCCTGAAACGTGCGACCTGATAAGGAGGGGTTTTTCTGTTGAGATACACTCTTTCCTATTTGTACACTAACAAATATGATAGTTTTGTGCAGATATGGACAAATTACGGATCAACTAGAGGGATAGGGACATGGGCACATTACGGTCAGAGATCCAGGAGGATCAGGGTGTCCATAGTGCATTGGCCAGGTTTGGGGTTCTCAAGTTTGTGGAGAACCCTCTAATGAGAGTTGGAGAGCCCTTATTGGCCCGGATTTTCAGTTATTGGGATCTGGGCCATGAGGTATTTATAGTGTAGGGGCACCAGATTGAGTTGACAGTCCAGGATATATATTTCCTGACTGGTCTCCCACCACTTAGGATGGTAGGGAATACTCATCCAGTGTTACTGCAAGGGTGGAACATCATAGAGTTTGTAGAGTGCCATTGTCAACCAGGTCTCCAAGTCAAGGGTACTCGGATACCCATCGGGGATCTGGGAAGGTTAGAGACCCGTGTTGTGGCCACAGCGGTGCTGCAGATCCTAGGCAACCAGGCACTCCACCACATCACTGGAGGGCAGATGATGCTTGTGGAGAGTGTTTTGAGTGGGACCTACTATGGGTGGGTCCAAATGATGCTGTCGTCATTGAAATGATAGTTGTTGCTATGCAAGCGGCAAGTGAACCATGACTGTGCATATGGTACAGTTTTGTGCTCGTTCTTCTTTGAGAAGATTATGACACTTTGAACTTGCATACAGCTCTAATATGGGGGCCCAAGAGAGCCTAGGATGCGCAGGTGGGGGTGACTACTGTGCAGAGGAGGAGGTGGGGTGGTCGAACGGGTGTTCCGACCCGAGTTATTTGCTCATTGGGATCAGATGCCACTATATATAGATGACTATCCCTATAGTGGGATGAGTTATTATGGGGACCCAGATCTGCCACTGCTACCTGGTCTAATATGGGGGCCCGATGGCAAGTGAAAATTTGCTAATATTTTATGTGCATGTAAAGTTCTAGGATATTGTATGTGGTACTGATTTTTTCACTTTTGGTATGTAGATATAGCACCGGTAAAACCAAATGAGTATATGGGATGACCTGCGGTATCATGAAATACAAGGTCTAGTGGATCAAGAGCACCAAAGAATGAGGATGCAGTAGCCCTCCTAGAGGATATCCATCATACATGTGAGAGGCTTCTGTCCGATGTTTCAGAGTGTGGCTTGCAAGACCTAGATGACCAGTTCATAGAGCCATGTACTGGTATACCATCAGAGTGGCGAGGGGTCATGCGGCGCATGGCGATGGCCGGATAGGGTATGCGTCATTTACGAGTTGTAGGAGCAGAGCCATTGGCTTGGGATCCTCTAGATAGTGATTAGGTGTAGGGGTAGCTGGTGCCCCCTATTTTTGAGTTTTCTAACATGCTATGGGCATGTCATATGTATCAAAGTTGATGGACTCTAAAACATATAATGTGACACATATTATGGATATGCATCATTTTGATGGTTTATGTTATGTTATTATCTTGTGTTAAATGTGTGTGCTAAATGCCAATCTAGAATAGTGTTTGCAATTCTATTTACATAGTGATTTTGTGCTCTGGGTACATGACTGAATGTAATGATTTCAAATTCACGCATCAAAAGCTTCACTCGTAAATATCTTCTAAAAAGGATAGGATTATGCCCATGATAGACACCATTCAATTGCATGATAGGAAGCAGGGAATATAAATGAACATGAAGGTGGAGGATGTGATGGGAAAGGGCATCAGCTAAAAAACCTCGCACTGCATCATATTCGGCTTGGTTATTGGTAGCAGTACCAATGCATACACCGTTCGAGAGAACAAGCGAATGCAAAGGGGTAAAAATGACCCAACCTGCCAAGGCTAGATTCTGGGAGTAGCGAATTGCACCATCATCAAAACCAATATAAGGTGTGGATGGAAGGTCCATCTGAAAGGTGCCACAAGACAATAAATGGGAGGATGATGAACAATGTTGGAAACCTGAGCACAAAGTAGAAATCGAACGCACTCTATGGGAGGGAGTGATCGGGGTAGGATGTCTACTACTCACACACTGACAGCGAGGTGGAGTGTGCAAGCTACTGGAGGTGTAGCTTGTGCTCAGGCCGTGAAAGTCACCATAGGCACGGATGGTGCCATCCCGTTTATGGGCAGAAAATATGAAGTCACGGGTGGACATGGCTTCCATGATGTCGTCATAACAATAGAAGATGGAGTGACTCGAGGAAGGGATACCACATGACGTGGTGATGCTACCTGACTCATCATCATGAGAAGAAAGGTTCACATGTGCATCATCATGGGGGATGAAGGAATAACAAGAAGATAAGGGATCTACTAATGTTGAGCCCAGGGTGATCACCGAAGGGAGGTCAAGTGAGATAACAGGGGAAGATTCAGAGGGAGCTTCCACTGAGGGTCTCATGGATGATGATAGGTAGAGGATGGTGACCGTAGGCTCCGTCATCTCGACATCAGGAGGGGGAAATTCAATGGGATCGGGTAAATCCTCAGTCTGGCTTGCAGCATACTGCACAAGTATGGGAGAGGCGGATTGGTTCTGTTTAATATCGTACTCCCGAACTACCTCTAAAGAGGCGCGGTAATGCATAAGGTGGGAACAATGGTGGGAATAATGGCCATGGAGATCACACAAAGTAGAGGGTTGGTTGGTGTGAATAGTTTTAGGATTCTTGGCTACAGTCATGGAATAAATAGAGGCTTCAGGGACCATACACTCAGGGAATGCAACTTTAACCATGGGCTTGATATGGGGAAGTTCAAGAAAGTTATGGGTGGCATGGCCAACGACATGACACAAAGCATAGGGCTTTGTGGGCAGGGTGGCCTTGTCCTTTAAGGCCCTCTTGCGAGATTTTCCCTTCTTACCCAAAGCGGTCGCAACAGGAGGTGGTTCGTATTGAGGTGGTTGAGGCACTGTTGCAGCGAGAGAATTCATGGGGACTGGTTGAACTAGGGTCAACGCAAGATAAGGTTTGGGTTGACCAGGCGGGGTGGAGGCTAGAGGATCAAGGTACTAGATGGGAATCCCAAGGGTTAGGTTAGGAAGAGAGAGGGTGACCATGACAGGTACCGTGTACACTCCTTCAGGGGGAACTAGGAACGGTATCTGACCGGAGGGGTAATGGCTAGGTGGGATGGCTCCTAAATGGTTAAGGCCTAGAGGAACCATTCTAGGAGGGTGAAGAGGCTCATGGATACCAGCTGAAGGGCCAGGAGGAGGAGGTCCAGAAGGCTAAATAAAAGGGCTAGGAGTAGGCTGCGGAGGGTGAGGAGGCTGCTAACTAGCTAAGGCGCGCCACTTGAGTGCAGCCTGAGACAATGGCATCATGAAAACGTTCAATGAGATGGGATCAGAGATAGGAGGAGGAAGACCAGGGAATGTACCAAGCAATGAGGAATCTTTGTAGACTCTGAGTGAGACACTGGTCAAAGGATCGACAGTTTGCTTACTGGCCACCGAAGAGATAGTGGACTCAGGGGAGGTCTGAGACTTCGGTTTGTAATAAGTCAATTGGTCAATGGTGACTATATTTCTGTTATGAGGGAAGGAAATATTGCAGTGGACCTCGGATGGGACAACAGATATCGCATAAGTGTAGCTACGACCCAATATAATTTTGTAATCTAAGGGGGCATCTATGACTTTTACATCAACACAAACAGTCTTGCGCGTAAGAGTAATAGGATAATCGTGGAAAAGGCCAACGAGCTGGGAGGCGTGGCCATCCCATGCTCGGAGAGTGATCATGTAAGGAGCCAACTTAGGTGATTCGAGTTTCTTCCAAACCAAATCGGACATCACACATGTGGATGCCCCCTCATCAATAATGCACCAGGAAACATTGGCATTCCAGATCTTGACTGGGATTTGGAAGGCGACGGAAGCAGGGAGAGGGTGATGTTCTCTCCGGTCAACATTAAAGACAATCAATCAATTGTAGGAAGGATTTACAGCACCCATGGAAGATAGTAGAGCTTTTCGTTGTGAACGACATGACTGGACGAGTTCCAGCATTGAAATGGCAGTAAGAGATTGCGCCAAATCATCTACTATGCTATACGAATGGGAAGCTTTTCCAGAAGCAGCATTTCGGCATAGTGGTCCCTTAACGATCTTGGTATGAACCTTTGCGTTAGGCTGAGGGATCTACAAGGGACCATTAGGTATCGAAAGAGGATCTATAGAGACCAAAGGAAGCAGCTCGGGGATAGACGTAGCGAGAGGCTTGTTGTACTGACGGGACTGAGTCTAAAGATTGATGTCTACGGTTAGAGGTTGATCATAGTTCATTACGAGAATCTAGTAATTGGAGGTACCAGATGGAAGAGGTTTAGTGGCCACTTGACCTTCAGGTGGTTGGGTAGCCACAAATCCTTGCTGAGGGAAAGGATTAGTAAGCACAGCCGACTGACTATGCGCAGCATTGGGCGGGACAGAAAGGGAGGCTTGTTGTCATCGTAATATTTCTTGAGACTCCCACATTTTCTTAATCTATGGAAAAATAGGACAATCATGTGTGTAATGACCATAAAAACCACAGCAAGAACAAGGCTTGTTCATGCGAACAAGCCTGTCCTGCTTGGGCTAAGTGCCCCGTTACTAGTTAGCAGTGTTAGGGGCATTATTCTGAGGATTAGGTCCAGGATTACCGAGAGAAAATTTATTTTGAGTTCCTTTCCTCTTATTTTGGAAGGAGGAGGATTATTCGCACCCTGCAGTGCATACACCTACCCCTGAGGGGGCGGCGGCTGCTATTGTGGAGGTTGAGAAGGAAAGGGAGGAGGAGGTGCTAATGCTGGAGGAGCTGCTGCACCAGGTTGTGGATATGGATAATAAGGAGGTTGGGTAACAGTGTGGTAAACAGGACGTTCGGCAAAAGGAGGAGCCATGCCATATCCTAGATACATGCTACTGGGAGGGGGAAAAGTGTAGGAGGTGCTGGCCCCTCCCTGAGGAAAACCATAGCCCATGGGAGGCTCATCATATGGATGAGAGAGAGCTCCAATGATACTGTCTGTGGCATGATATTCCCCCGGTGCATTGGCACCACCCGGTCTAGGAAGATCAGGTAGAACGATATAAAGATAACCCGACTAAGCATAGATCATGTCACATTTTAATGCAATTTGGAGAACGGCTTCTTCAGTTTGAGGGAAATGCGATGCGACATCTTTGCCGATAGGGGGCAAGAGAGATCTAAGGAACCAGTCCATGTAGACACGATCTTCGAAGGTATGGGCTCGACATAGGCTCTTTCCTCTTCGCCATTCCTAGACATGATCAGATAGGAGGGTCGCAGACGATTGACAAAAATAAGTCAAAAGTTCGATACCAGTGTCACAACGAAGAGGAAGCTGGAAATAAGAGAAAAAGGCCCGAGCAAGAGTCACAAAGGTGGTATGAGAGGATGAGTCCTGATCAAAATATCACTTAGAAGCTTCGCCTGTAAGCGTACGTTGGAACAACCTTAGACGAATAGAGTCATCGGTAATAGAGTTAGATGAACACCACATGTGGAAATATCAAACATGATTTGTAGGATCTTCACCAGCAAGACCTTCAAACTTGGGGATGTCAGAAGGGACTTTGGTTGGCATATCAGGCCAAGCAACATCATGGTGTATAGGGTCATTTATCAACTGGTCAAAATCAGGAAGGTTGAGGCCTGCCATGAAGGGGAGCAAGGGTGCAACTGGGGTAGTGTCTGTTGCGGTCCCACTAGTGGTATTCCCAGCATGAGGTCAAGTGTTACCACCAGCATTAGGTCCTGCACCAGACATGGTGAAGGTGACAGGGGGAGAAGCGAAGGAGGAATGAGAAGGAGAACCCAATGAACCAGAAGAAGAGTCAGAGTGAAGACTCGGTGGAGGACTAACTCGAATCCTACGGAGAGGAGTAAGTCTTCCTACCAGAAACTGAGGATGAAGGCCAAGAAGTCTCCAAGATAAATTCCTTGGTGGCACAATGGTGATGACACAAACAAAGCACAAAGGAAAAAGAGACTAACAAGGGCAAGGAGGTGCAGGATCAGCTGATTACAATGTCGAAACAAGGGCGAAGATGTGCAGGATCAATTGATGTCAATTTTTTAGAGTCTTTGCTTGGAAGTGTTAACCAAGCCTTTTTTCACTTAGGGTGTGTGTGGAAAGTGTGTAAATTTTAATTTTTAAACCCAGATGTTTGTAGAGAAAAATAAAAGTGTGCTGTGTAACTGTAAATAAACCTGCAGATAACAGTATATGAAACTGAAATAACAGTAAATAAATAACTAATAATGCAGTAATCTAAACCCAAGGAGGCGGGCCTCTCAACAATTAGTCTGTAAGCAGGCAAAAAACTAGTCAAAACACACCAAAATAGCCAATAGATCTAAGGTCGGGAGGGACAGTGATCTAAAGGTCAAAATCTGTTGGAAAGTGGTGCAGAAAGCAACAACAAATCAGAGGAAAAATTGTTGTAAATGAGGTGGATAAAGGCTATCTCCTGGAGGGAAATGGAGTGAACCGTAGAGGAAAACCCAAACAAAAATAAATGAGGTGATTTGGATGGATAAATAGCCAATATGAAGTGGATCTGAAGGTGAGGTATCAGATCTGAAAAATGGCTGAACAATCTGAAAATTTTAGACAACCTGCAGGAGCTAAAACTCTTCCACAAAGTGTGGAGGGTAATGAAGCCCTAGGGGGCTAGGTTCCCACTCAGTTGAGTAAAAAAAAAAAAGTACAGGTCCAAAACAGGCAGAGACAGAGGTCAAACAACCGTGAACAGAGGCCCAGACAAACCCAGAAAAATTTCAGAAAAACTCCCACAAAAAGTCCAGGTCGCAGTTTCTGACCTGTTTTCTGTAGAGGTCACTATATTTGGGCTGAAAAGTGTGTCCTAGAGCTCCAAGTCGCAGGTTTAGGGTAAAAAAGTACGACCTGCACTTTCGGCACTCTCGACAGTAGATTTCAATAAAAAGTGTCGTCTGAACTGCAGCTAATGTCTGTCACCTGCGCAATAGGTCCGAAAACACACAGAAGTTAGAATTGTTACTGTTTTAGGGTTTTATAGGTTAAAAATAACATCACGAAAAGAAAAAGCAAGAGGCTGAAGATAAATCCTAGGGTTTTGAGTAGCTATATATGCAAGGATCAGAAAAACGACAGCGGTCATAATCGTAAACCCGTGTGGAGTCGCTACTTGTTAGTATGAATCTTAATTCCAAGTGTACGAAAAAAGACCACTTTAGTTGTGCATAGAAAATAGCCCTAACAGCAAATATGACTACCAATATCTTCAGATATGTAGTTAGGTGATCAAGATAAATGCTACAAAAATCTAGACCTATGCATCATAAGACATTAAGTAGTAGAAAAAACAAGATTTACTCCATCCATCCAATAGACAAGACAAGGATATGTTGAATGAATTTTGTATTAATGGCACTTGGGAGGAAAACATAGAAGGGTGTTACCAGTTCTCCTCAATGGGATGGGTTCTTGTAAGTCCTCAGCACTTCAGATCTAAAATTCCTCTTTCTTGATGGTGTACAAAACCCAGACAAAAATGGTAGCAAACTATGACTATGATGGTGGATCAAAGTCAGAACAAAAGTATAGAACCAGAGTGATCTTTAGGCAAAAAAAGGTGGTAAATGAATGGGAAAACCCTTCTATTTATAACAAAATATTGAGTTAGTCTAGATATTGGTGCATAATTAAAATATTATTAACGAAATCAAGATCCAAATTTTATGGAATATTTTATTATATTTGTTGGACGGAAAAGGAATTTGACTTGGGTCAAATCCCTCTATTTGTAAATAATAAATAAATAAATGATTTATTTATCATTTTAAGGATGTGGTTGAGTAATAATAAAAATAATAATTATTTATTTAATTATTTAAGGGTTATTTAGTCATATTTAACAAAGAATATTATTTAGATAATTTTTAAATAATTATTCTTAGAAAATAATAAGATAAATAATGATTTATCTAATTAATTTCCTTGTTTTGGGTTAAATATAACCAGGAATATTAATTAAGCTGTTGTTTAACTATTTATTCCTTGAGAAAAATAAAAAAAAATGTAGATTTATTTGATATTTCCTCATGGGGTTTCCTGTTTAGACCATAAACAACTTAATAAAGGTGGTTTACTAAGTTATTTTCACAGTGAAAGCAATTTTACTTAGGGTAAAATTGGTCTTACATGGTGTACTTGGGTCCATCTAATGATAATAGGTTAGATGACCAAACAATGGTGTAACATTGAGCACCTTGTATGATGTCCGCTTGTTTGCAAAATGACCACCACATGGCTCATCATGACATGCTTTCAAAATATCTAGAATCTGGTCTTCTCTAACACATTTTCCTATTAATAGATCAGAACTAGTATAAATGAGGTCACCATGGACCCAATTATATCTAGCACTTAATTATATTTGTTTTCCATTTATTTGTGTAATGGAATGGTAGTATTCCAGATGATAAATAGTTGGCTACATATGAAAACAATGGAGTTTTAACATTTATAGCAAATAAATCTTCATCTGGAAAATTATCTGAAACAGGATTTGGATCACCAGGTGAATGAAGCCTTGATAGAAAGTCTGCTACTTGATTATCCTTACTTGGTCGATGTTCTACAGTGATGTTAAATTCCTACATCAATAACAACCATCTAGTAATTATGCCATTTGTAATTGCTTTGTTCATTAAGTATCTTATGGTTGAATGATCTCTGTGAATGAATACTTGATAACCTGTTATGTAATGCCTAAAGTTATTAACTGCATGCACTACAGCTAATTTTTTTTTTTGTGACTGTATAGTTCAATTATGTCGGTGCTAAATTTTTTCTTATGAAGTATATGGCATAATTGAATTGATTTTCCTTTTTTCCAAGTGATGATCCTATAGCTATGTCAGATGCGTCAACATATATATTAAATGGAAATGACCAATTTGGTCCTAGAAGAATGGATGCAACTGAAAAATTTTCTTTTATTTGAAATGCTTTTTGACAATTATTTGTCCATTGGAACTCAACATCTTTTGCAAGTAACTTGAAAAGAGGTAGAGCTATTTTACTGAAATTTTCAATGAATCTCCTATAATAGCCTGCATATCCCAAGAAATTTTTTACTTCCTTTTATGATTTTGGTGGCATTAAATTCACAATGACTTGTATTTTTGTTGGGTCAACATTGATTCATGAAGAAGACATATGGTGTCCCAACACTATCCCTTCAGTTAACATCATAAATCATTTTTCATTACAGAGGGATAGATTTGTCTCTATGCATATTTTAAAAAAAAATTCAATATTTTTCAAACAATCATCAAATGTTCCTCCATATATAGTGAAATCATCCATTTATACCTCTGCACATTCGTGGATTAGATCAAGAATATTGCAAGGACTGATCTCGGAAAAGTAGCAGGTGCATTACATAACCCAAAGGGTAAAAAATTGTATGCATATGTTCCCCATGGAAAATTAAATGTGCTTTTATCCTGGTATTCCAATGCTATCTTAATTTGATTGTATCCACTAAATCCAGCAAGAAAAGAAAATAATTTCTTCCCAGCTAATGAATCTAGTAATTGGTCAATAAATGGTAATAGGAAATGATATTTTAATGTGGCTTTATTCAATGCCCTATAGTCTACACATATCCTCCACTTTCCATTTGTATTCGGCACCACAACTAAGGGAGAAAACCATTGACTATTAGAAATAGGATAGATGAATCGAACTTGTAACAAATTCTACAATTTCTCTTTCACTATTTCTTTCATCATAGGATTCATTCTTCTTTGCAGTTTTTTTAATCGTTTGATATGATAATCAATGTAGATGTGGTGAATACATGTCTTTGGATAAAACCCCTACATGTCTGTATAATCCCAGGTAAAAACATTTGTATATTTATGTAATAATGCTATTACCTCTTGTTCTTGTGATGATTGTAAATGATTATCAATATTCAAATTCATTCCAGGACTAATTTCGATGATTTTACTCTATGAATTGGTAATTGAGTTAACAGGAAAAATCCTTTGAAATGATTGAATAATACAATTTTCTTGGAAAAATTGATTTAAAATATGACTTGGAGCTTCATATTGATTTATTCTAAGTTGCTCCGAAATATCAGGTTAGCAGATGAAAAGGTCTAATATAACCTCATTTTCTTCCTCTTTTCTAAAATTATAGACTTAATTAATACTAAGAATAGATTGAATTTCTTCTTGTTGTTGTTCATAAAGCCATGATAATAAATAAGGAGATTATACTAGAGCATAGAGTGCAACATGTTTCCTTTCATCCCCATGTGCTATAATCATACTTCCTGATCTGCATCCAATGAAGGCATATGTTGTGGCTAGCCATGGTCTCCCTAGAATTAAAGGTTGGCCTCCAAAAAATGTTTTTGGTTGAAAGATTATAAAGTCTAGAGGATACTCCCATGAATCCAAAGGAACAATGATATCTTCTAATATTCCCTTTGGTACAACTTTATATCTAGCTACAAGCTCCAAAATGGTAGCAGTGGGTATAATATTGTGCAATTTCAATTGTTTCATAGTTTTTGTAGTCATAAAATTTACAGTTGCTCCCAAATATATTAAAGTGTTTGGAACTGAAAAATTATTGATCGATATGGTAACCATAGGGATCTCAGGGTCACTATATTTTTCATTTTTTTGTTTTTATAGACATGAGACTAGCTAATTTTCCAGTGACCTCACTAGTACATTTGGGGGAAATTCCGACACTTGGTTCTGATGATTTTGACCAAATGTCGGAAATTTCCCCAAATTTTTTCAATCCTTCCCGAAACCGTCGCTATACCGACGTTTATAGAAAAGTGTTTCAATACCGACACTTAGACAAAGTATCGCAATTGTGACTTTTGGAGGAAAACGTCGCAATTGCGACACTATGCCCCAAAGCGTCGCTATTGCGACGGCTGCCTCCAAACGTCCCAAGTGTGACACAATGTCTAAGTGTCACAATTGCAACGTTTGGAGGCATCCATCGCAGTAGAAACGCTTTGTCCACCGTCGGTATAACGACACTTATATGCACGCTACATAAAATTACAAAACTTATATGCGCGCTACATAAAAATGATTTTATTAAAAACTACATTAACGTCTGATATCACGCGCGCATTTTCCCTCCGCTCTTGCAGAACAACATTCGCCCTCAGCATTCGCCCTCAGCTCTTGCAGAACACCATTTCCCCTCAGCATTTTCCCTCAGCTCTTGCAGAACAGCATTCGCCCTCAGCATTCACCCTAAGCTCTTGCAGAACAGCATTCGCCCTCAGCTCTTGCAGAATAGCATTCACCCTCATCATTCGCCCTCAGCTCTTGCAGAACAACATTCGCCCTAAAATCTTGCAGAACAACATTCACCCTGAGCTCTTGCAGAACAGCATTCGCCCTGCATTCTCCCTCAACATTCACCCTCAGCTCTTGCAGAACAACATTCGCCCTCAACTCTTGCAGAACAACCATGGAAAATTTTAGGGGCTAATATTCACAGATGGGCTAATTTTCCATGGTTTTTCCAAAAAGAAGATTCGCAAATTTCCATTTTTTATAAAAAATATTCGCCTAAATTTTACAATATAAAATTATTTTACGTTAAAAATCGCGAACATTATATAGACAATATATATAATATCATTATAAATTTGAGTAATTTTACAAATACATCAATAAAAATTTTATAGTTTGCATATTAGGGACTAGTGAGATTCGCTAATTTTTTAAACATTAAGATATTTTTCCATTCTTAAAATTATCCCTGAGAACAACATTCACCCTCATCTCTTGCAAAATTGTAAGTTCTTACTGCAGGCCCTTCCTCCTATAGTACGGTTGACTCTATTTGGGTTTTTTTGGTCAATTCCATTGGATCGTGTTAGGCTGTAGGGTTCTCTCTAGATGTCTTCCAATGTTCTTTCAGATGAGTTTCAAAGAGGATGTGTAAGATGTGTTTGTGCTTGCATGAATTTGACTCCACCAGTTTCATGAAGTTTAAGCTATGGATTTTAGTTCGACAAACTCATCCATATCAACACCCAGTAACGAATTTCCCTTGGTCTGATCTATATTGAAGGTGAAGTGCAAAGTGGTAGATAATGGGAGATCAAAAGTCATCAACTTTATCACAAGGGTAGTACTCCAGATTGAAAGTGATGAGCTTTAGTTCTCCAGATTTGGGGATTTTCTGATGACATACCAAAGGTCACATCCATACAACCATATCAAGGTCAATGTTGAGATCATTCTCATATAGATATAGGTCACTGATATATAGGGTTAATATCATCATCACTATCCATGGAAACTGAATAGTTACAAAATCTGTGATTGTGGTTGTCTCATTTATAATTATTACCCATTTATAGTAGAGCACAGAAACACTAAATATGGCCTGAGCAGAGCCTTTACAATAGGCAATGGAATTGCAGCTGCTTCATCAATAACCAATAGCTCCACTTGAGAAAAAATTTCATAATCTTGGGGCTGGATATACTGTAGAGAAAACAATTGTAGTTATCATTCGTGCTCCAATATATTAATATAATTTTTACATTGAAATGAAGAAAGGGAAACAAGAAAATGCAAGCCATCATACAATGGTTTGACATAAGAGTTTTGAGTGACATACTTGAAAAAAAGAACTCATCCACTGATATTTATAATCATTTGAGTTATTCAAGTTAAACACAATGTCAAGAATCAAGATTCAATACCCTCTATTATCTTCATCACCGAATACAAGATTTAAATTTTTCCCAAAGAAACGCTTATTAGTTTGGCAACCATTATTTCTCCCTGCTTTAAAAACCCTACATTTAAATGAAAACAAGCATTTCATTTCAAACAAAAAAATCTATTAGTGTTCAAATGTACATGTGTGCATCACTTGTGTAGGGTATTCCTTTTCCACTTTCACATTATCCAAGAATGTGTGCAGTATAGTTCATATTTTTTGTGGTTTAGATTATCTTGAAAAAGGAAAGGTAAATTATTTCCCATGGAAAAAGAAGGTTTTCCCTTTTTACTATTGGAAATGGTACAACAAAGTTCCATTTCTACCTGAAACTCCTATGAAACAGGAACCAAATAAAGGCCATGTCCTCAATGGACATCATTTGGCTTTGAAAATGGCCATTGCACCGTGTTGTTTCTTATATTACATAACAATAGTTTCTTAGGTCATTTCTTGTTTCTTGAGATGAAAAAAAACCAAAGAAATTGTGAAGATCCTTTCAAGAAATAAATGACCATTTCTAATTCATATCTCAACTATTTTTTATTTTATTCAATGGTTTCTTACTTTGAGAGAAATTTGACACTTTTATAAGGAATATAACATAAAAACACAAAATGGGAAGGAATTGATGAGGTAGATGACCTTTAGTTGTTGTCAATTAGGAATTGATAATACATGATGCATGTTCTATAATACAAACTAGATTCCTTCCTGGAGTTAGGACACAGAGTATTGAATCAAAGTTGTAGTTTCTAACTTCTTGTATTGGTTCATCAATCTTGAAATTCAGACATTGCATGTCTTCATTGCTTCATGTCTGAATAATTTGCATGATATCGTACAATAGGAAATTAAGAATTATGATTATTATTACTTTATGGATTTGTTAAGTTACTTTTAAGTTTTCATGGTTTAGTGTGAAATTATTCTAGTGTGCCCCTAGGCCCAGGTGAAGGAATGCCAAGGACTAAGAACCCTAGTTTTTAAATGGTATTGTTTCTTATACCCAAAAACCCCTCAACATCACTTCTTATTAGTTCTTAACAATAGTGTTGTAAACAATTTGAGAATTGATATAGCAAAATCTTGCACTTCTCAAGATAAATTCCTAAAGCTAATGTGTGATACCATGTGTAATTCAATAGCCCCATTGTCACCTCACCAACCTCTTTTCACTTCGGGCTAGCTCTCCTCCAACTCAAGGGGGGTTCTCCCTAGTGGATGTTAGGGATCTAATGGCCCAACAAAACCAAGTCAAGAGCCCCCTAACTCTCTATTTTTACTACTATCAATCAAAATATTGAACAATAGGGTCAGACATGCATCCTAAAGATAAAATTGCCAGGGTATTTTTGGGTAATTTCAAAGGGAAAGTCCCCAAACACATATAATCAAGGAATTATAACGTGATTTCGAACATTAAATATCAAAAAAATTGTTTAAAGGATATTGAAAGGAAAAAGGTGATGGAAGATAGAAAGTGCCTTACTTAAATGCTCTAAGGATTTTTCAATAGTTGCTCCAAAAGCTTCACTTCAAGGCCCTTCAAGATCGTCTCCAACAATGCTATACCATCAACTTCAACAATGTTGCTCCAAAAATGTCCTCAAGGTCTTCACAACAAGTTTACTAGAAGTTGCTCCAACAATATATTCAATAAGGTCTTCATTGTCAACTCGTCTCTTGTCTGGGTGCCTTAATGTGCAATGACATGTTTCCAGGACTGAATTCAATGCAAGGCATATTTGAAACTCTAACTCTGTCTTCCGGTGTCTTATTAGAAATTATTTTAGTTTTCATTTTGTGTTTTCAAGTTAGATATTGTTTTCAAGTTTTTACATTTATAATTTTATTGCAATGTGGCAGACTTATCAGGGCAGTACATGAACAACCCCGAGATGGGATGATCGCGGAAAGAGGCTAGCGAAAGAACATGTAAAGTGCCAACATTGCTCTATCTTCAGGTATTTTAGTTATTTACATAATTGAAATAATATTAATTTTGTTCAAATATGTAGACACCTAGCCTTGGTACACCTGATGATTCCCTCTTTGAGGAAGAGCTTTCTTCATCCCTATCTCCAGTGCTCTTGTTGCGAAAAAAGGCACGAGATGTAAGTTCAGAATTTAATACTTTGATAGACGTGCCTCAAACACCTGAAACAGAAGAGAGGATAAAATAGCTTATGAGCTAGCTAGAAACATATCAGGTAATAATAAAAATTCAAAAGGATATTTTTTTTGTTCTGCATGAGATTAATTGTGATAGTTTGATTTTTAATTTTTACATTGACTAAACTAACAAAAAATTCTTTTGTATGTAGCGTTTTCTAGCACTTGCTGAACCCGGTGTTGGTGGTAGTGGGACACAAGGGCAAGAGATTGCCCAGCAACCCTCTCGTACACCTTCTACTCCTTTAGGTTCCAGCCAAGAAACACACCCTGCCCAAGCAGACACCTAGCCAACCGCTGAACGTGTTGGCAATGATGAGGCTGATATGGCCAACTACATTATTGAGTTTCCTGGAGCTACACGTGTCAGCTCCACAGGTACCATTAATGGCACGTTGTTGGTGAACGATGAAGGTGTCCCTATAAAGCACGTACAACTCCCAGGTAAATTTTAATATTTTAACTATTTCATGTACTTTATCTAAAACATATTTATCATGATTTTTATTTTAAAATTAATGATAATATCTTTTTTTTCTATGTAGGAAACAATGAGTTCTACAAGTTTTTGGAGAGCCATGCATTGGTAATTTTTGGCCCAACCATATGCACAGGGTGGAATTCCCAGAATTCCAACCTGAAAAAAGAACTTCTAGATTATCTAGAAGCCCTTTTTGGGGTCGGCACATTTGACAGAACAACGGTGGCTCGGCTAGTCGGAAAATATTTGAAATATACCAGGGACACCTATAGGACGCAATTGCAATTTAACCCTAGATATGAGCGTCCTCTCACAGTTCCAGAGAGTGAGTGGAGAGCACTCATCCATGACGGAAAAGAGAAAAGGGCAAAGAAAGAAGGAAAAATGCCAATTGGACCCGCAAGGTAAATTACAACTTTAATTCAATAGCTTTAATTTTCTCTATGTCTAAAATAAAAGTGTGCTACGTCATATCTGACTTCAATATTTTGATGATAGGTTGCCTGACACCTCGAAGGCAACCAAAGCTAGGATTGAAAAAAGGGCCATCACAAGCTAGGCCAGGGCGGCTACTTGAAATTAGCCGCAAGAATTGTAATTAAGTAGCTAAACATCTTATAATTAATTGTATCGCCTTCCAACGTTTTTGTAATCCTATCAAATATTATTAAAAATACACAATCATATGTAATGTAGGGTGATGAATTCGGAACAGAAACTACAGAGGAAGATAAAAATATCGCTTTCCATTTCAGCTATCAAGCCGTAGTTGAACGTCACAGAAGCTTGGGGCAGGTCCCAAGATCTAGAATGCCTGATAAGGTAAAACATTAACCTTTCAACATGTTTGTTTTCGTACATAAATTTAATGTCTAACAACTTTTTTTAAATCAGGGGATCAACACTACCGACGAGGAAAATAACCCAGTTTTAGAGCCAGATGTAGATGATCCTCACATGTAACCTAATCATTGTAGTGGGGACCAGGCCGACAATGCTACTATCAGTGAGGCCCGTGATGCTAATTAATTTCCACTTATATTTTTTTCTAATTATACCTTGATGGTTGTCCTTATAACTTTTTTTGTTTAAATGACAGAGAATGTTTCCCTTGAGGATATTACCACCAGAGAGGAAGACAGGGAAACAGTCCCAACGGCGACAACTAGTGCACCAGGTAAATAATCTCATTGAAAATTTTTTTATTAATATTACCGTACTAGTTCAATGATATTTAAAAACTGAAAATTAAAATTTAATATTATCTGTTTTTGTAGGCGATGCCCCGTCACTGGATGAAACCAGACATCGTGACTATGCAACTAGGTCAACAGTGCGGGTCGAAAGGCACGAAACAGGAGTAGAGCATGATGATATTTATGATGTAATTAGGAGCTTTAGAAATAGGAAGAAGAAAAATAAAATTTGATAATGTAAAATATTGTATTATTATAAGACAAACGTTACCATACTTGGAACATTTTTTGCGTTATATAAAAAACCCATTTATCATACTATTTTTATGTCAAGCATTAATTGCAATGTTTCCTTGCGTACTTTTTGTTGAATTGTTTTTTTATTAGTTATTGAATATTTTTTTTTATGCCCATGAAAGTAAAAAATGAAATATAGATTGGGTATTGGGGAATTGAGAGTGATGTGAGGGGGGGGGGAGGGGCCATAAGAGCTTCCACCTTCACGTGGTTGGCCTTGTTTAGTAGAGAATAATTTATTGGAGCGATTTAATCTTGGAGCAAACCTCCCTTGATCCAGCGTAGCAACAAAAAAGTCAATGTTGACTTAGTTGCTACTCTTTCAGATCGTGGGAGGCTTGTTCCAAGTTCATGCGACTCCAATAAATTGTTCTTGAAACGAAGAGGAGCTTATTCAGGTATGATTTGAAATTTTCAACATATGTTCTAACATTATCATAAGAATGCATCTTAGAGTAAAAAATACTACATCAATTACTTGTATTTATTGTATAGATAATGATGGATTTTGATTGACTTGGCAGTGCAGGTACAAATCCTCTTGCATAATGAGGAATACAACTTGTCAACCGAGGTCATGTCCAGGATATTTTTGCTTGTATGCTTGACCAGGTTCGTAATTTCACATTTTGTAAGTTCCTTTACAGTTCATAATTCAATATTAAGCTTGTTCATGATTATTATCTAGGTTTTTTGTATGTGTTTTTTCATCTATTTGATTGTAAGCAACTCTGCATGTTTCCTGTTGTTCACTATGATTTCTCCCATTACCACTCTCAAAATGAATCCGAATTTATTGTTACATAGGTTACTTTATTGTTATTATGATTTCTCCATTTACGATTTCATAGGTTACATCATGTAAAGTTGTCAATCTCAGGTTGGTGATGAGCTTTAGTTCTCCAGATTTGGGGCTTTTCTGATATTTTCTCCCTCATGTCATTCCTGCATCACCTCGTTGTTTTAGCATGCCAATTTTCTACCACTTGTACCAATTGGCACATGTCAATCTCTGAGTGGTGCCACATTTCACCTATTTTCAGTGAGAGTTTAGGGTTTCTCTAACATAGCTTCAGAAATCCGATTCAATGCCTTCTTGAATATCGTCACATAATACTCATGGTTTGGATTGATGAGCATGTTCTGAATGGTTGGTTGATTAATAAGAACCACCCATATAGTCATCTTGAGATATTTCAGAAGTTTTCTCGGGTTTCCTTTTTCACCGTTTCTAGTGGGTGGGATGGTGTGGGGTGATCCATCAATACTGGTGCTCTTGTAGTAGGGAATTTGTTTTTGGCGATATAAAGGAGAATTTGATGTAGATATCCCATTTGATGCATTCATAGATGGGCACGATAGGTAAAGAATTTAAATTAAAAATATGCAACCTCTAGCATGGAAACCTGAAGGCCGCGAGAGACACTGGTTAAAGATTGTTTTGTGCTGGCCTTAATATAGTCGTGATTTCTTTCTATTATCTTAATGCAAATATATAGTCCAGTCTCATTAAAATGAGGATTTTTGTTGTATTTCTCTTTGGTTTTTTCTCTCTTAATGCTTCAGAAGTTGCCAAAAGTTGCAATAGTTGTTTAGTTTTCCTATTACAACTTAAAAGTGGTTTTTAGCAATGGGAGTCATGTTTTTTAAGGTTCATACTAATATGAAGATCTTGTAATTCTATATTCAAGATAAGAGAAGATGGCCTCTGCTTTGGGAAGTATGACAACAATTTCCACATCTACCTCATTGGGTAACAATGGAAAGGGGAAGAAGTTGGGTGCAATGTTTAATAATTATGGCAGACAATTGTCTTCTCTTTCAGTTTTTTCACCCATTTCCTTTAATTGCTCAAGCAGAAGAGGGACTCTAAGATTACGTGACAGAGAGAAGGTATTTAATACAAGAGCTATGGAAAAGGAGTTGTACTTCAACAAGGATGGCTCAGTGACAAAAAAATTGTAGGTTAGAGAAAAAATTATGTTTAAAGGAAGGTCACTTGCACGTGAAACTTCACTGCGGTGGATCTTTCCTTGTCCACTTATATTCGATTTTAATGTGTTATTTTAATTTTTCATGGAGGGTTGTTTTTGCATATGGTCTGGCATTCAATTTCACACTTACTGAAAGCATTGTCAATTTGTCTTGCAGGTGGTGTGAACAAACTTGCTGATCTTGTTGGAGTCACCCTTGGGGCGAAGGGAAAAATGTTGTCTTGGAGAGCAAGCATGGTTCTCTGAAAATAGTTAATGATGGTGTGACAGTAGCTAAGGAGGTAATTTTTAGATGTGCACAGTTTTCTTTTTAACGTTGTATTAGTTCCTCCTCTTAAATGTCTTATATTTGGTAGGCATAATTTGAAAACTCAAAGGTGAAAGGAAACATATTTGTTACCCAGTGGTCTACTTGGCCTATGGACTAGCCACATTAGAGTAATGCATAAAGATTTTCACAACAATAAAAGGAAAGGGTTATGTCTGAGTCAAATTTTATTGTTATTGACAGTGTAATGAAATGTATCTCAATGCTATGGTTTTGGCCTTTTTATTGGTTGAATTAGAGGACCTAGTTGAAAATATTGGGGCCAAGTTGGTAAGGCAAGCTGCGGCAAAGACAAATGATTTAGATGGGGATGGAACCACAACATCTGTTGTTCTTGCACATGTTGGAATATTGAAAAATTCCAGAAAAATGAATGGAGAATAAATCTCCCTTCCTCTAACACAGAGAAAATAAAAATTTCTTTGACAGGAGACAGAGTTTCAATACTTTGAAAACAAACTTCTATTCCCTTCAATAACTAAAAAAAAAACTATTACACTTCTTCCTCACTGAGAGGGATTAAAAAATTATGACTGCTACAAAACGCAGTGCATAAAACCAACTCACTGTCTGTTAAAAAAAAACAAACTCTGTCTCTAAAACACTTTGCTGTGTTTTTCACTTTTGCACTACTGTGCATACACACTTAAAAAGTTACACTCAGTATTTCACTTTTTACACACTTCTGTGTAATAAAATTTTTACGTACTGTCTATAAAAAAAAATACCAAGCTTTTTGTCCTTTTTATTTTTATATGCCGTAACATATAAAACATATTATAATAAACCCTCTTTTTAAAAAAATAAAATTAAAACTAAAATCTATGGCCCACCTTTCATTTCGAATATGATATATATATAACATATGTTTAAAAAATATGTATATATTAAAGCATACATAAAATTAAACTATCAAAACATTAAAGAACCTTTTCCATCGGACTTCAAAAGTCTGAATAGATTGAATTTCAAACCAAATTTGCGTTCCAAAATGGGATGCTGACGTCTGCTTAATTTGTAACTCGAATTCTCAATCCAATGTGCCTTATTAAAAATTCGGGCCTGGTTTTCAGGTTTTCAGATTCCCTTCAATTTCATGCGATCCAATATTAATGCTCCATGTGTCCTCCTTTTGAATTTACAAAACTGGGGGGTAAATTTATGTTTGTTTAATTTCTGGTTGGTGAATTGCGTTAATGTTGGTTGTTGTGTTTAAATACAATCCTGTACAGAAATATGGCTGCGGCCATCTACAAAAAAAACTTGCAGGAATTTTAAATGCTGAATTAAATTTCTGGATGGCGTGCAAGCAACCTCCAAAATTTTTTTTTGCTGCTGCATCCGTCCTTCTGCTGCAGCAGTTGAAGTTAAAATTCAACAGCACAGGGTTTAATAAGTGAGGGTGTAAAGGTAAATTTTTGTCGATAGTACTGGATTAAGATCATCTATTCATTTTTGTAGGGTCTTATGGTGTTTCGTTTTTTAGTTTTGGGTTGGGCTTATTGAGTCTAAGATAGTTTTTGAGTGAAAAAATTGCTATCAGGTATTAAAAAATTTTGGTTCTTTTTTCAAAATTTATGAGCTTGTTAGGAAATACAAAACTGACAATGGTTGTATCTTAAATTTGTGGAAAATAATTTGAAATGAAACCTTTTTGTTTAGGTTGTTGCAGCAGGTGCAAACCACATTCAAATTACTAGGGGCATTGACAAGACAATAAAGGCCCTTGTTTCGGAACTCAAAATTTTTTCAAAGGAGGTAAAGGCTTGCCTTTTGAGTAGGCTGGTTTTCCTTTTTGCTGATGGTTTGGTGTATCTAATTGAATTAGTTGCCTAAGGTATTTTTGGTTGCAAACTCCTTTTCATTTTTCATACAGTATTGGCCTTGTGGAATACATTTGATTGTGTGGTCTTGTTAGATCTACAACATTTGTAGTTGTTTAGTCTTATGGCCAAGGTGCACTTTTATTATGGAAATAGTTGATGCAATATTGTCATTTAATCCTTACTGCAGGGTAGCATGTTGAGAAGTTTCTTGTAAAACATTTGGTATTCAAAATGAAACTTGATCCTATACAGCATCATGCACTTGACTTCAAAATTCATATTCAAATTGTGCCAGACAATTCTTGCAAAATGCAAAATTTCAAATATTTATGTTGTTTTAAACCATTATCCTTTTCATGTATTGGATGCTGAAAATGAGAAAAAGACTTTGGTATGAAACCAACTGGTGAATAATTTCCTTCAAAAAAACCACTTCCAAGACATGATTTAGAAGTAGAACATATGTACTTATGAAGCATAGAAAGATATCCTTGATGCATTGTCAATGTTTGGCTAGGGTTATTTTTGGAGAAAATAACTCCTTATTCATAGAATAGTGATCTTCAATACAAGTAAATGCCAGAGAAGAGAGATCATCGTGTGACATAAACCTATTAACAAAAGTGAATAGGGAATGATTATTAATTATGGCATACTAAGTTGTCAGTGATTTTGACTATTTGTCTTTAACATGTAAAATTGTTAAATTCCAAACTTACATCATCATGGTTTGGCATCATGAGCTTGACTAATTGTCCACCATGCTCATAATTTCATTGTTGTATTCATATCTATAAACAATGTTTCAAATAATAATAGTAAAGTTCTATAAGAAAAATCCAGACCTCCATGTTGCTGGTCCTTGTGAGAGAAAGTCAAAATTGCATTACACAATCTGACACATAAGAATCTCCTATATCCCGGTGGTATGTATCCAAATTCTTATAATAGTGTCTTCAAGACTTATGTTGACATTTCCAATGAGATATTTAAGCAATTAAAGATGGAGCCTTCTTCATTGTTGTATATGTAACAGTCTTTTATTAATATAAAGATTGATGGTTTTGTCTTTCTGAAAATGAAATGTAAAAATAATTTATTGTGGTCAATTGAAAAGTTTTTTTTTAAAGCTTTTCATTATGGAAGGGCGACATAGATATATGCCCTTCTAATTGAAATTCAGACCTTCCCTTCAAATTTGATCACTGTGTGGGACCTTAAAAAACAATAAAACTATTCTACCGCGCGTTATATAAAACATGTAACAAAACCTTTGTCAAAACTTCAAACGAACCCTTTAGCCGTGGGTATTTCATCACGAATTGATCATTTTACCATGTACCTTCTTCTAGAGGAATATTCTTCCACTTGATTAGGTACTTCATAATGGTTATATGTCAAAGAGATACAAAATGTTTATCTATAACTTTTTGTGGTTCAAGAATCAACTTTTATTCTTCATCTAATTTTCGAAGTTCTATTTACATTGGCACATTTTTTCCCAAAACTTTTTTTAGGCAAGATACATGAAAAATCTTATGAATGCAAGAAGAAGGAAAATATAACTTCTATACCACTTGTGAAATCATATGAATAATTATTTAGGGCCATAACATTTTTGAGCTAATTCTTTATTCTTCTTTTTCTTGAATGAAGATTGCTTATAATGCTATAATCTAAAAAATACCCAATTACCCTCCTCAAATTATCTTTCACTTCAATGTTGTTCCCCTTGTTGTTTTATCATGTTTCATGTCATTTAAAGGTTTTCCATAATAATTTTCAAAATTTCTTTAGTATTTTCCATATGTGACTCTGTTTCCTATACTTTGGACTTATCTTGCAAAAAGTATGAGATATTAGGAGTTGGATATCCATAAAGGGCCTTAAATGGGGAAATTTTAGTAGATGTGTGATAGGTAGTATCATATTACCATTCTTCCTTGACGAACCCACTTCATCCATTAATATTGCTTTTCTAAAGAGTAACATTGTAGATAACCTTAAAAACATTTGTTAACTATTTTTTTTGACCATTTGATTGTGTTTGATATGTAGAACTCATGGCAGCTAGTGTTTCTCCACTCATATTAAATAATTATTTCCAAAAGTTTCTTGTTACTATTACTTTAGGAAAACCATGAAGACTATGAATTTCTTTCACGGACACTTCTACCACTTGGCTTGTTGTTTATGTACTTTGAGCTCTACAAAAAAAAACTAGAAAATTTGTCTATATAAATGACCACAAAAATGTAATACTTACCTTTATATTTCAGTAACCCTGTAATAAAGTCTATTGATATATCTTCTAGTCTTTGAATATGTATGTGGAATGGTTGAAGTAACCCTAGAGATTTTACTATCTCTCTTTTATTTACCATGCAAACCTGACCTTCTCTTACAAAATTTTGAATATCTTTCTTCATTCCTTCCAAAAATATATTTTTTTATCCTTTGAGATGTTTTAAGGAACCCTGCATCCTACCATCAGAGAGACATGGGAATCCCTTAATATTTGTTTATTCAAATATTCTTGCATGCATAAAAATATTCTACAATTGCACCAAAGTATATCTGTCTTTCACTCCCAATGCTCCATAGAGTTCATCCCATCCTTTATAAATTTTAGTTTTTAAGTTATTACTATTGTCATTTTTCCATTATGGCAAGCTTCTTCTAGCCACCTAGGAATAGAAAATGTAATTGGATATAAATTTGAGGCCTCTTCTATTTTAGAAAGAGCATCATGTACTAAATTTTCCTTACCCTTTTTGCAGATTATCTCAAAATTAAACTTTGCATTTTTTCTCCTCATTTTTGTTAATCTTCCAATTAAATCCATAGCTTCAAAAAATACTTTATGCTATCATGGTATTTATTGACTTTAAAGTACCTCCCAATGATATACTATCCCCATTTTTTATTGCATGTAATATTTCTTCCATTTATTTTTCATACGTAGATTTCACCAAATATTTTCTTTGAATTCCTTGCTTTTAAAAGCCAATGATATCCCTTATTGTGTTAATGTTACGTAAATTCCTTGTCCTAGTGCCTCACACTCTACTATGAATGTTTTACCAAAAGTAGGTGCAACCGATGTTGGTGTAGAAGACATAGCATCCATTAAAAGAGAGAATGCCAAAGTAGCCTCATCATTCCATATAAATGATATTTTCTTCAAGAGATATGTGAGTGGACTTGAAATGCATGCATAATTCTTAACAAATCATCAATAATATCATGTAAGTCTAAAAAATCTTCTAAGAACCTTGATTTTCTTAGGAATAGGTCATTTTATAATAGCTTGCATCTTTTGAGGCTCCAACTTCACTCCTTCCTTTAAAACAATATGAACCAAATACTCGAATTCTTATTTCCCAAAAGCACATTTGGATATTTTTACATAAAAATGATTGTTCTTAATAATTTATATAAAATTTCCACATGTTTAGTGTGGTATTCCCATGATTAATTATAAATATGTGTATTATCAAAGAAAACCAACACAAATTTTATAAGATGGGATCAAACAAAATTTTTCTTAAGTCGAGCCCGTCGAACTTCAAACAGCGATAAACCATAATTAAAACCAAATTCGCATTCCAAAATAGGCTGCTGACGTCGACCAATTTTGTGACGTGAAAACCAATTGAATTCTGCCCTAATATTTTTCAGGTTCGAATTTGGGCTGGCATACGGAGGGAGAGTGGTGACGTGAATTTCTTATCAAATTTGCCCTAATCTTTTTCGGGTCTGGATTTCCATTGCCCGAGCGGCCCAAACAAAGATCCACTCCAATCAATTTATGCCATGTGTCCTCAATCAAATGTTGCCCTCTTCCCGGATGCAGGTGCATTCGATGGCGTTTAAGGAGATGGGACATGGATGTGGCGATTTCATATCAATCGCATTAAGTTTTAACGTTGTTCAATTAAGTTCCAAGGTTTTCACATCAAATTGCATTAATTTTTAACACTGTTCAAGATCGGACCTCCACTCATGTTAGCGATTCCGCATGCTCCAATATGATCAGGCCTTTTGATCTCATTAATGATCAGAGATTAATTATGACAGGCGTTCTTCGATTGCATTGCACTTGGGTCGATAAAATGGCGTTTCGCTATGGTTTTTCAGACGAGCCGGTTTCTGGGTTACACTGCCTGCTCACTGTGACGATAAGGAGAAGTGGCTAGCTGAACTGCTGCTTAAACCTTGGTGCATATCTGCATTTCTCTCGGTCTGGTCTGTGTCTGTATTCCTCTGTTTCTTGGAATTCTGCTTCTCCTTCTCATCTTGTGCCCACTGCTGAGACTGCACCAATGCCTCGCCTGCGTCAAAGGACGCGTTGCCACAGGGGGAGCTCTAGAGGTCAACCCCTGCGCACTCCCTCCAGCCCCTCAACCGAGTCGTCTTCGCAGTCCAGTGATTATCACGCGGGTCACTATCCAGATACTAGAAGTGGGTGGGGTCAGGTTCTAGGATCTGGCCACCGTATGGGCTCCCCTGCTCCTCATTTCCCCACCGCTTCACCTTCTCCCTCGACGTGCACTGCGCTTTTTTCCTTTAATTTCCCTCTGAACCGACCACGAATCACAACTTCAATTACTGTGATTTTCCATGAGGAGGCCCAAATGGAAGAACAATGCACCCGTCCGGCGAGTCTGAGCTCAGAAAAATCCAGCCAGCATTCGGGCCTTCAGGAGGGGAGCGGTGGCATGAATGTGGAGATAGTACTTGCCGATCCTAGACCTTCCGAAGGATGGTGCCGAATCGTCGAGGAACCACCGGAGGAGTAGTTTGGTTAATTTGTTTTTTTTTCTTCGCGGCCCACTTAATTGGGATGCTTTTAGACTATATTACTGTGCTGGACCTCTGTAATATTTTTTAATTCTGTAAACGTTCAAGACTGGTTTCCCCGTATGAGGGCAGTCTTCTTTTTTGATTTTTTGATGACAAATTTGCCATGAGTCTGGGCAATGTTTTTGACTTCGGTGTAATTTTATTCCCACTGTTAATAGATTAACTTTACTTAGAAAAAAAAATATTTCCTTGTTTCTATTTTAAACCTGTTTTTTGAAATACAGAGCCATGTTTATATGATTGTTTATAGTCGAAGCGCTGCGGGGTGGTTTATTATATTAATATTTCACGGTCGAATTATGCTCATAACAATTGGAAAAAAAAAATGTTTCCCTGTTTCTATTTTAAACCTGTTTTTTGAAATACAGAGCCATGTTTATATGGTCTACGTATTATACTCTTTCTCTGTATATCTACAGGAACCTTTTCTCTATGAACAGGGTGGATGTTGTAGTGGGCTACTAATGGAAACAATTGAGCCTGAACCTTACATCTCGGATGCAACAGATGGTTACCAATTTTGGAATCAAGCGAGCCTGGGTTTCTGCAGATGGTTTTTATTTCCGAGAACAAGCGAGCCAGAACATACAATCGACCCTGGGTTTATACATATTTTTGCTCTATCATGGATGCTTTTTGTGTGAGGTGTATATCAACAATACATGTCTCTGCACATTTCCTGTATCCACTTTATGATACTATTTTATGTGTTGACAGGTTATCACTCTGCCTTCAAAACTAGCGATGCTGGTCTATGTTGTTGGTTTATTGATATGGTCTGATGGTCTTTTTATATTTTGGACATATCACACTCCTCACATGATTAGCGTTTTTCTCTGTTGCAGGGTTTTGGGTACTTTAATTTGTATTTGGAACAATGGACGTCAGTACTCTATCTGTTGCTTTACTATTCTACATACTGCTATTTCACTTTCTTATAGATGCCTCGGGCATATTTGGATGCTTTCTCAGATTGTCGATAATCTCCATGTGGACCGTTACTGGGTTTTATATCAAGTCCCTGTATGTGACATGGGGTATTTTTCTATCACTGTCTGGGGTGGGACTTCCACTTTTCCGGATGGATATTTGGGTTCCAATCTTCAGATGTGAAAATGTAATGACTTCATGGACTGTTTTACTTCATATAATATATTCAAAACAACGTTTTTTCTCTTGTGAAAAAAATGATTAATGTTTATCACTCTGCCTTCAAAACTAGCGATGCTGGTCTATGTTGCTGGTTTATTGATATGGTCTGATGGTCTTTTTATATTTTGGACATATCACACTCCTCACATGATTAGCGTTTTTCTCTGTTGCAAGATTTTGGGTACTTTAATTTGTATTTGGAAAAATGGACGTCGGTACTCTATCTGTTGCTTTACTATTCTACATACTGCTATTTCACTTTCTTATAGATGCCTCGGGCATATTTGGATGCTTTCTCAGATTGTCGATAATCTCCATGTGGACCGTTACTGGGTTTTATATCAAGTCGCTGTATGTGACATGGGGCATTTTTCTATCATTGTCTGGGGTGGGACTTCCACTTTTCTGGATGGATATTTGGGTTCCAATCTTCAGATGTGAAAATGTAATGACTTCATGGACTGTTTTACTTCATATAATATATTTAAAACAACGTTTTTTCTCGTGAAAAAAAAATGATTAATGTTTATCACTCTGCCTTCAAAACTAGCGATGCTGGTCTATGTTGCTGGTTTATTGATATGGTCTCATGGTCTTTTTATATTTGGGACATATCACACTCCTCACATGATTAGAGTTTTTCTCTGTTCAAGGATTTTGGGTACTTTAATTTGTATTTGGAACAATGGACGCCGGTACTCTATCTGTTGCTTTACTATTCTACATACTACTATTTCACTTTCTTATAGATGCCTCGGGCATATTTGGATGCTTTCTCAGATTGTCGATAATCTCCATGTGGACCGTTACTGGGTTTTATATCATGTCCTTGTATGTGACATGGGGTATTTTTCTATCATTATCTGGGGTGGGACTTCCACTTTTCTGGATGGATATTTGGGTTCCAATCTTCAGATGTGAAAATGTAATGACTTCATGGACTGTTTTACTTCATATAATATATTCAAAACAACGTTTTTTCTCTTGTGAAAAAAAAATGATTAATGTTTATCACTCCGCCTTCAACACTAGCGATGCTGGTCTATGTTGCTGGTTTATTGATATGGTCTGATGGTCTTTTTATATTTTGGACATATCACACTCCTCACATGATTAGGTTTTTTCTCTGTTCAAGGATTTTGGGCACTTTAATTTGTATTTGGAACAATGGACGTCGGTACGTACTCTATCTGTTGCTTTACTATTCTACATACTGCTATTTCACTTTCTTATAGATGCCTTGGGCATATTTGGATGCTTTCTCAGATTGTCGATAATCTCCATGTGGACCGTTACTTGGTTTTATATCATGTCCCTGTATGTGACATGGGGTATTTTTCTATCATTGCCTGGGGTGGGACTTCCACTTTTCTGGATGGATATTTGGGTTCCAATATTTAGATGTGAAAATGTGATGATTTCATGGACTGTTTTACTTCATATAATATATTCAAAACAACATTTTTTATCTTGTGAAAAAAAATTGATTGTTTATAGTCGAAGTGCTGTGTGGTGGTTTATTATATTAATATTTCACGGTCATTGGAACGCCCACAATTCATAACAAATATTGGAGATTTACTGTCATGTTTTAAAGTTTCATTTTTTTTTTTTAAATTGAACCCGCCATCGGTATACCGACGCCTTGTAAGTCTCGGAATTGTGATAGCTTAAAAACTTCGGAAGAGAGACAGTATAAAAACGTTGGACGAGCGATGTTCAAAACGTTGGACCACATTTCGTCGGAATTGTGACAGTTTACAAACGTCAGAAGAGCGACGTTCAAAACGTTGGACCACATTTCATCGAAATTGCGAAAGTTTACAAACATCAGAAGAGCGACGTCCAAAACATCGGACCACATTGCGTCAAAATTGTGATAGTTTACAAACGTCGGAAGAGCGACGTTCAAAATGTCGGACCACATTTCATTGGAATTGCGACAGTTTACAAACATCGTAAGAGTGACGTTCAAAACGTCGGGCCACATTTCGTCGAAAGTGCGACAGTTTACAAACGTCGGAAGCGTGACATTTTGGGAAACGTCAGAAGAGCGATGCTTGTTTGGAAGCGACGAAAAAATTTTCGGTAGTGTGACACTTTGTAAGTGCGTCGGAATTGCGACGGGATGGAAAACCACATTTTTCCCGTCCTCGAACTGTTGCTCTTACGATGACTATGTGTCGGAATAGCGACGAATTGGCCGTCGGAAATTGGGCCAAATTTTCTAGTGCCTGGATTGTCGGTGGATCTCTTTTCCTTGTACGATTTTTCTTGATGCATAACTCCTTTATTGTTTTTTCATAAATTGGAATATCTTTTATATCTTATAAAAAATAAATTTTAACATAATAATTCTTCAATTCATCCAAAATATCAAATTCAGGAAGAGACATTGGAATTTTCTTCTCTGCTAAACTCTCTGGATAGGCTGGTGTTTGAGTCATAATAGCTTTTCCTTTCTGAATCTGATTTCCTGGATGAGTTTTTTCAGTTTTTTCTCCTTGCTCAATTTGTTCTTCTATGATTGGTGGAGAATATTTCTCTAATACTTTCCCGAACTTTAAGTGGACATCTTTGTATGGGAAGAATAGAGTATGTAGGGAAATATGTTGCTTCTTCCACATTGTGTGTTGTTTTATCCACTTTGTTACTTGTATTTTCTACTAGCTGAGCTGAAAATTGAGTTGGTTTAGGAGGTGGTTGGTTAGAAGGCAGCTTAAGCTTCCAAGGTTGATTTAGCAATGGTGCAACATTTTGTGGTGGGAATGACATTGGTTGAGGATGTTGCTAGAATTGTTGGTATTGGAATGGTTGTTGAGGATATGGATGTTGATATGGATATTGCTATTGCTATTGATATTTTTGAGGATACATTTGTTAAGGTGGTTGGTTTCCATAAATATATCCTCTCCAACCTTGTGTAGTTTGGTTTTGGTATTTTTGTGGAGGTCAAGCCTCCCATGTCATTGGAGTATTCCATGAATTTTGAGGAGGATAATGATAATTCTAGGGTTTTTTTTGAGGGAAGTGTTGAGGCATCCTTGGTTGCCAAGGTATCATTGGTGCCATATAGTAAAGAGAATCTATCCCTTGTACTTCTTCCATTTTCAATTCTTTCAGTTTTGGACAGTTTTTAGTTGCATGATTCTCTCTACAAAGTTCACACACTTGTATACTATCTAAAGGACATTCTCTAAGTGGATGTTTCTTCCTACACGTTGGAAAAAATATTGATAAGATTGATCTTGTTCTTCTATCTTCTTCTTTGATTTTAAAACATCAACTTGTGTTCCTAAAGTGCTTAAAAGATCAGTTTTAAAATTTTCTATCGAACTTCCTATTTTCTCTCTTGTTACTCTTCCCATTGTAGATTTGGAAGCTCTTGATGTAACATCCATTTTTCCACTCCTTGCTCTTCCCCTTGAATAATTTTGACATAGTTCAGCAATATCATCAACTGGTAAGTTTGAGATATATCATTTTCTCATCAAATTGAGAAAATCTAAGTATTCATCTTTGATACCTTTAAGAAAACTTGTGCGGATGGTATTGTGATTCAGAGAATGTTGTTTGGATTTTTGTAGATTGCAAAAAAATATTTCCAAGGACTCCTCCAAAATTTCATCTTCTTGTTGTTTCATTCTGAAAATATCTTCCTTTGAGTCTCTAGCCCTGCAATACGCTTGATACTTTTTAAGAAATATTATCTTCATGTCATCCCAAGAAGTAATGGTATGTTCTCCTAAACCTGTAAACCATATTAGTTATGCTGCTTTCAAAGTAGCAGGAAAGAGACGAAGCTTGTGTGTGTCATTTGTGTATTCATAAGTTGTACATTAGATTTCAAATTCCAACAAAAATGAGTCAGGAGCTTCTGCTTACATTCCATAAAAATTGGGCAAAACAGAAGGTGGAATGTTTTTCATTTTCACTTATTCTCCTAGTATTTCTCTTGTGTATAATATTGGGAAGCCAAAGGTAGCTTCCTAATCATTGTCTTGTTCGATATAATGTAGTGTTTTGTTATCATATTCTCTTTTTGTTTCTTCTTCTCTTCTTCTTTCCTCTTATATTATTTTGTCTTCTTCTCTTTTTCTCTCTTCTTATATTCTCCTTTCTTCCTCTCTTTTATCTGCCATTATTTCTATTGTCTCTCATATTGAAGTCTTTGTTCTGGAGTGATAAGTGGAATATTAGATCCTTCTCCTTCTTCAGTCATTTCCTATTCAGAAATTTGTAATGTTTCAATATGAGGTGGATTTGGTGTTTCCTCAACTATCTTAATTTGTTCGAGGACATGTTGTTCTAATTTTTGAACCACTTGTTTTCTTGTTTCCTTTTCTCTTTCTTTGAAATGGGTTTATTTTGGTGATTGTTTCCTTTTTACTTCCCAAGCCAAGAAGGTATGTCTTTCAATTAGAGTCAATCTTTGTCCTGATATTGTTTTTCTTCTAAAACCTCTAGAGTTGGTCTCCCAGCAACTGGTGTTGTTAGTCCTGATGGTCCTACCCCTATGGATTGTTGGATTGTTGGTGATTTTTTTTTAATGAATCTACCTTTCTAATCTCTATCTCTAGACATAAATAAACATAAGTAAAAGAGAAACTAAGTTTTTGTCTTTTTTATGTGTTTTTTTTGTTTTGTTTTTTGTTTTATCTTCCTATTTGACTACTTTGAAATATTCTCCCACTGAAATGATGCCAAAAATGATGGGTAAATTTACTAGGTAAACTAACAAAAATATTTAATTATCAATTTGGGTTTGTAAAACTTGGAAGCATGTCCAAAATATATGGATTTCAACTAAAGTCAATTTTCGAAGATAAATTATAGAACTTGAAGGAAATGCATATTACAAATATAAAATTTCCCTAAATAATTTCTAATTCAATATATAACAAGTAGGAGGAGAGGCCCCTAACTTATGAAAACCAAGTTGACCTTCTCTACAATACTACTTCATGAACATAAATCAAAATCACTGATGAGCAATAACTTATGATGCATAAAAGAATAATAGAAGAGGATCCTTACCAAGGAGGTCCATGTTGTCCTTCTTTAAAAGTTTATTCATCATTAATACCATTGTATGAAAACTGGAAATTCAGAAAATAACTTAAACAAAAGAAAGGAAGATGAATTATAGTTACTATTCGTTGATCAGATAGAAGGATATTTTGACATAAACACTGGTTTGACCCTTCATATGCAGATTATAATTTAAACTAAGATTCATTAGAAAACATAATAAATCATAATAAATCTAAATAATTGAGTAAACATGAAGCAAAACTAGTTTATAAAATTTCAGCTAAATTAATGAGAAAGTGTACTTAGCTTGGTGTGGGGGCCCTCCACCCTTTCCTTGCACACTGAAAGTGCTTCTCAGCTACTGGAGCTCAATAAATAATTGAACAAATTGAATATTAGAAAGAATATAGAACTAGTTTCTTTAATTAACTCACAATATTCATAAATATCAAAGTGAAATCATAAAAATTCTACATGTTCATGCATTCAATGTTCTTGGCTTAAATAGAAAAATGTGAAAAAACTTGACTAAAATGTCTCTAAAAATCACATCTATCCTAATACCACTTATCTTGGTCAAGTTCATCCATCAAATCTCTCAAAATCTATAAAATCCCACAAAATACTCATTTTGGCCTATTTTCTAGGGATTTCCTGAATGACAGATCATGTTTGACGATCTTTGACCGGGCATTTTTTAGCTCGGTTTGACCGAACCAATAGGTAAACGCCCATCCTTGGTTCCCAAGCTTTCTAAATATGATATTATCTCATGCCTAGGTGTCTTGCAATTATGACTTCAGTGAAGCCATTACAAGAAATTTTAGTTCAGTCCAAATGCACTTAAAATCCATTTTTTGTAAAAACATCTAAGAATTGAAAAAAATATATATATACATGAATATGCATAAATTCGTAAAAATAAGGTGTATATGGATGTTATATGGTTGGATATAATGAAAATTAGGTGTATTTAAAAATAAAACTTGATAAGAAATTAGGGCCAGCAATTCAGTTATGGAAATGGGGTCCACTTACCAAAGCTACTACAACACTCAGAGACACAGCGTGACACAAATATCAGACGAATTCAATTAATGATATTCCCTTGATTTGGAACCACATTATTAACTAGCTTAAAACATAATCACATGCATCAAGGATAGTCAGTGCAGCCAAAGGGCTCTAGCAACATGAACAACCCATCCTTTATGTGGTTGTGGCCAAAAATTTCATGTTAAGGCAATGTGGCCAAATAGTTTTCTCTGAATTTTTAGTGATATCCTATAGGGAAACTTCTAAGAACATTTTCAACAAGCTTCCTAAGTCTTCATATTTTGTTTCCAAGCTTTTTTCTTCCTAAAAACTTGTCCAATACATGTGAATCATTTATATAGACACTTTATGAGCATAGTACTTGTGGGTCTTGAATGCATATCTGTTAACTATTTCAATACTTTAATCAGAGGATCATCAAGAAAGATCACATCCCTCTCATACTTTCTGCCACAAACACAAATTAGCTAATGCATTCATATAAACTATTCAATAAGTTATCAAACCATGAGAAATATTAATAACAAGAGCATGTCATATCATAAGGATTATGTCATGGATGTAACCAACGTTTAAACAGAAAGAAGCCATGGAAAACCAATCATATAATCACACAATAAACCAGAAATAGTGCTCATTGATCTCATTAAAAAATAAGCCATATAAAATACGCATAGTTTAAACCAAGTTAGGGAATTCCACATACCACCCGATCATAGATTGGGCTTAACCAAATAATTCTTTCAGTCAATCAGCCTCATTCCAGTGTTCAAACATGAATGTGGGGATCATATGGGATAAACCAAAACATAACCACACAAATATTCAAGAGGAAACAACCTCCACCCAGATACCATAGTGATTTCACCCAGTACCAAGTCCAAAAATGACCAAAACCATTAGAAGCTTGGCTACCTAAAAATTTCTGAATTTATTGTATATCCCACAATTCTCCAGTCAAGGATTCCTAGGCCCAATGAGGGTATAAACCTCTATTATTTACTGTATATCCCAGCATTCACTTGTCAAGGATTCCTACACCTAACGAGGTATACACAATCAGGCTTTACTGCAATCCCAACTTCACCTATCTAGGGATTCCTAGGCACTGTGTTATTCTCCTTATACCACCCCACTCAGTTTCAAAAACCATCGGACAATCAAGCTCAACCAAGTAAGAGAAATATCATCACACCATGGCTATTTGAAAATGGAAATGCAATGCCAGAAACCACTATCACACCTAGAAAAACCCATGTCAATTATAGAAAGAGAACCAAATACACACATGCATGTACAGTTCCTGCAAAATTAGCAAGGAAATCATACATGCATCTCGATACCTGTAAGTAATCCCACTCTATCTGCTTCATCATGCTCTTCCTTAGTTGATGCTTGCTTCACTTTGCCTTCTTTTTGCTTCCTTTTCTTTCCTTCATCCAATGCTAAGATGCTCCAAGAATACTCTACGTGTCCAAGAGTATGAGAGAGAAAATAGAGAGAGAGCTCCAAAACAGAACTAGCAAAAGATAATACCGAAAAAACCTATGAATTGATCCTCATAAGCCATTTTATCTTTAAGGCCTCTATTTTCTTCAATTTTCATTAATTTCCTTCATTTTCCTCCTCACATGAAATTTTTGACCTTTCAACTTCCTTTTCTCCTAATTTCCTTTATTTTTATAAATAAAATGCCAATTAATGCCTCTTTCCCTTCCAAATACATTACCATTTCCTTTGGAAATTCCCCTTAGCCATAATAAACCAAATTAGCACCTACACTAGGATGTTTGGCCCAACATTTAGCTTGGAATACATGTCCCATGACCTTGGTTATTATTTTTCCTTTATTAACTTTAATACATGTAGTTTTGACTAGGGTTGTTACAGAACCCTCTGCTTTAGGGGAAGACCGTCCTCGGTGTTCAATGACACCTACAACTATAAAAACCATTCAAAACCAAAACACGCTACCCATGGAGCTTTATAACGCAACTTGTTAAAACATTTACAATGAGAACTTTTGAAAACATGATAGTCATACCATTTACTAGTGTTTTATAACACAACTCATTATGGTATTTACAATAGCAACAACATATACTTAGGCACATTTTCTACAACCAAAAAATAATCCTATTATCTATGGATATTTATAAATATATCTCAATATATTATTCACAATAATATTTACATATGCACATTTTCTTTAACCAACAAATAAAAGGATACGATGTCTGCATCAAAAACAAGGGAATTGAGAGGCTCACACCTCCACCCGCAAAAGTAGTACTGGGATTTACCTCCTTTTGAGGAGGTCTAGAATCCACTTCCAAAGTCAAGCCTCCATCCAATGTCCAACACTACAATATTGCGCCAATTTTATTCTCATTGAATAGTTACCGACTCATTATTCGAGGTCACACTCATAATTTGCATATGATTCCATATGGCAATGATAATTACCAAAACAAATCCACCCCCCTACCTTCCCTTATCTACTACACAATCCCTCGAAAAATCTGATAACCCCCTTATATGGAGTTACTCACCTTCCAAATTCCTTGACATCCGCTTTCCCGGGCGATCCATCCCTTTTCAAGGCTTCCTCAGATTGAAAGGTCTAAAAACCAAGGCATATCCCTGCCTCAAAACCGTAATAATAGTCATAGTATGATCATGGAAATAATATACACTGTGGGGTACTAGTTTCCCACAATGGCTCTGTTCCTAAAGTGCTTAACCGAGATACTGCTTCCTGTTCCATTTCCTTTTGACGTTATTCCTAATTCTTTGAAAACCAATTCCAACCACATAAATGCGCATTTTCCATGCTTCCTATACCAAGCACATATTTTTCATTAGATTGAAAATGAATTGAAATAAATTCAAATAATACCTCATTGGTGGCTCGTTAATAAGATCAATTTGCAATTTTTTTCACTTCCTATCACAAAAAGTCAAACTAGTTTTTTGATCAAATCATCATGTATAAACACATCACATCTGGTTAGCTCAAAATGGAACCTTATAATCAAAATAATAGATTGCATGTAACCATCATAAACCAGAATCATAGATCACATGTGATCATCATAAACGAGAGTCATAGATCACATGCATAATGAAAAATAAAATAAAATAGTGATACATATCCTTTAATCGATATGTATCTTCTACCATTATCTTTTTTCCTTTCCACATGCACACTAGATCATTTTCCACACTCGAAAAACACCCAATTCCTTCTTTTCAACCACGTACACATACACATATTATGCATCACACACGTACAAACAAACATGGAATACAACACAATACAATTCATGCACCTACACGTGACATAAAATACATACACCTACACTCGACGTACAACACACTACATACACCTACACCCAGTATACGACACAACACATGCACCTACACCTAGTGTACAACACAACGTAGTACATACACCTACATTTGATGTAAAAAAAAACACAATACATACATATTCATATATTGTACAACACAACACAATACACATGTGTACCTGTTGAAGCCCTGAAAATTGGGTCTACAACAAGGGGGATACCCACCTGATTCGGACCTTGGTTAGCAACTCCTTTTCCGTTTGGTGTATTGGGTCCGACTGGGGATAATGGGACCAGTTTCCCAATATGTGTGTGTGTGTTTGAGATTTGATATTTCTTTTCTAAAATTCCTAAGTAAAATGCTTTTAATCTATTTCTAATCTATTCATATGCAAACTGTATTCTAAGAAATATCTAACTCTAAAACTAACCCGGGATGTAAATATTTCTATTTATGTGATCTAAAATGATTTCAGATAACAATCGATAATAAATATCATTCAATTATTATGAGAAAAGAATTCAATAAAGATAAACCATTTCATATAAAAAGTTAGATGAAACAGTTGTGAGAAACATATCGCATAATAAGCTATTCATACATCAAGCACAAATAAATAGTTATCACCGTACAAAAGTGCCAAATGATAACTCAAGCATTCAAGCATCAATATATAAATAAATGAACATAAGTATCACTTTTAACACAGAAACAGAAACAGTTAAGAGATAAAAGTACCATTTATAACTGGTTCTACTCATGAGCTAGAAGCAATAATGATTTATCTCTTCCTAATCCAACATCCATTAAGAGTACAGAAATGCAAAATCAGTAACAGATATTACACACAGATATCAATAAATCTCGTTCCATTCATTCATCAAAACCTCCTCTGAGGGTGCAGAAGTGCATGTTCTGAGGATAATTTTTTGACAAATTTCAGGACCCTTCTCTAAATGCATGAGAAGGGTTTAAATACTACTAACAAAATCTAATTATAGTTTATTACAAAAATTTAGGATTCGGTTTAAATGACCGTCCTTTTTCTAGGAAAAAATAAATTAAAACTGAAACTAAATCTAAAATTGAAAACTATCAACTAACTACTTATGAATTTGATCTCTGAATTTGCAAGCATCCAGCATTGTTTTGAGAAGAGGTGGTTGGCCAACTTCAGATTTCAACTGCCCTGAAAAGACAGAATCGGCAAGTGTAGGCGCAATCTTCTTAGCAGAATTAATGATGCAATTAAGAGTGTTGCATTGACTGTGTGGTTTTACTAGATATGTCCAGTAAGAATCCCAATTTAATCTTGTCAATCCTTGAATTGATTTTGCTTTTTCTTCCGCCTTTTGTTTCCATTCTGTTTGCAATTGCTGTGCCTATGGAAGATATCCCGGAATAGTTTCTGAAATCAAATTAGCCTTGTGAAAATTCTCATTTACACAATCAGTAATATTGCCTGCTGCTGTAGCTGACTCCTCTGCCGCTTTCTCTGCTTCTCTGATCTGTGCATCCCAATTATTGAAAAGTATTTCTTTATGACTGTTATTGATAATTGGTGCACCAGCTCTTTTTCCTTCCTCTGTTTTTTGCCATGAAAAATAATTAGTAACTCTTTCATTAGTTAAATCATAATCATGTCGTAATTCTACGACATGATTAGTGATTTTATCACTTTGTAGACAAAAAGAGTTCCATTGCGAGATTTTCTGGCATAATACATCTTGTTGTTGCAGTAGTTGATTGTTTAAAGAAATAGATTCTGAAATAAACTCTGGAAGTTTGGGATCATCTTTGTGCTCTTCTCAGATAATCTGTATTTGTTTCTCTTTATCGGCCAAACTTTTTTGATATCCGATTTGCATCTCTTGAAGCTCTTGCTGTAACTTTTCAAGTTTTACCTGTGCTTCACTGCTAGCATGAGCTTGTTGCAATTGCTATTGCAGAACTTGTATATGATCTTCTTTTTCATTTAATAATAGTCGTACCTTAGATGCTTTGTCAATAGTTGCAAAGGCATAAGCTCCTATAATCTGAGATAACATGGTAAGATTCTCAGTAGGATCCGTAGTAGGATCTTTCCATAAGACATCTAATTGTTCTGCATTAGTAGATATTGCGCTCTCTCTTTTTCCTTTGCTTCCTCACTACTGATTTATACTGCGGGCTGTAGAATACATCCAGAGGAGGAATGTCCTCTATATTAAGTACAATTTCAAAGGAGGGAGTGATAGGTATATGCTCAGTTTCTGTGACATTGCCACTTATTCCCATGCTTAAAACTTTTGTTTTCTATACAGGGGTTTGTGTATTCTGTCCTTCAACATTAAAAAATTCATTAAACGTTTCCCATTCTTTATCTAATTGAATGCTGGTGGATGGTTGTTGTACAGTGGGAGGTGGAAGATTCAACTGTGGAGTGGTTGAAATCTGTAGTTGTGAAAGCTCTTTTGACTGAGTTGTCTCTTTCACTGAGCCTTTATCTTTATGAGACTTTTGAGAACGTTCAGAAGTTTCTTTGTCAGACTTTAATTTAGACCTATCAGTATTTGAGCTACCATTGAGATTGACACTAGGAGTTGGTTCCCTTGCAGGTTCCAAGCGTAAATTATCCAAAGGGATAGTAGTCAATCTTCTTTCTCTGTAGATTTTAAATTCCTGAAATACTTTTGGGGAAAAATGTGTTTGAGATAAATGAAAAATTTCTTTAAATGAACATTTTTCTTGAAACATATCATCAAAAGGATCTTCTTCTCCAGAAAATACTCTCACCTTAACTGCAGTGGTGAAATCTTTGACAACATCATATGGATCAAATAGCCTTCTCGAAAAATTGAACAGTTGTAAGCATATAATATTGTTTACCTCTTTGAATGCATGACCAACATCAAACAATGAAAATGCTCCACAGGCTACGGGAAATTGTGGCCAGATGGCCTTCTTCTTATCCTTTAATTCCTTTGTCAAACCTCCTTCACCACAGGTTTGGTATGCAATTTCCCGAGTTATAAGTTTATCCAGAACATACAAGGGTAAAACGTGAGGAGAAGCAGAACTTCCAAAAACCCTTACATAGGTAAACAACTCTTCTCCAAACCACCGTGCGACAGGGAGAATGTCGAATTATACTTCCGGGGAAAACCTTGGGGCATCCTTATTATACAATATTCTATATAGAGGCAACATTATGCCATGGAAAATCTTGTAAAAATGAGGAACAAACTTTGATTCCCACAATTATTTGTTATAGACATGAATAGGCAAGGGATCATGAATTGTCCATTGCCAACCTATTAAAGGAACTTTAGAAACAAAGCAGATTGAATCCATAACATAGGCAGATAGATAAAAAGGAGGATAAATCCTTTGAGAAACAGTCCGTTTAGACCAGTAATTGAAAATAGCGGTGGCTAAATTATCAGACAATATTTTGGCCCAGTCTACAATGGTAGCGTTAACAGTAGCATTTAACAACGGAAGCCATTCAGGCAAGACCTTATTAATGTTAGGCTTTCCAAAAAGCCTACATAACATAGTAGCAGCAAAACAATATGGAGAGGTGAGTGAACCAGTACTGTACATACCGTGTTTGTATTTTTTCAATGGTTCATCTCTTTTGGTCCATTATTTGGTGCATTTCGCCAAATTTGCATTTTCCCTAGCAAATTTCTCCATAAATTGTTTGTTGTAAGTTGCCTGAGGCTCCGGCAAGTGATACATAAGCCTCAAATATTCTATAGTGAATGACCCGATGAGCTCTTGATCTGGAGTTCTAAATTGCCTGTCTGAAATATCGGTGCTATCCAGCACCCATTTTACCATATCTGTATATGGAAGAATTCGCGGTCTTGTTGCTATCCGGTGCAAAAATGAATAAGCCAATTCTGTAAGAGATGCTTCAGATGAATTACTTGAACCTGCAGTAGCCGCGACTTCCATTACCCTGGGATTTTATTCTTCGAGCAGATTATGCATTCCCTCCCAGGTGGTGATACTGGCATCCTTGTTGCAAGCAGTATCTACATACAGGGAAGCCATCTCTTTGTTTTCAGAACTTGGAGTTTTCTCTTTCTTTCCCATAATACTCTGTGAATGCTTTGTATAGTCTTCTACTCCTTCGCGCATGCGGTTTTACGAATTAAGTGAGAGTAATGACATGAGAAAGGTGACGGGATAGTTTTTAATTGCTGAAGGTGGATGAAATATATTATTTTAACATGAAACAACCTTTCAATCAAAACAAAATCCTTTTTATCGATAATTGACAATCCATTCATTAATTCAATCATTAAAGCGCATAACAGATATCGATTTATGAAAATATTTTCTTTGGACAACTAGCTTTTAAGAATCTGTGACATTGCAATCTGCGATTTGTTGTGCAATATCGCAATGTCGTTAGACGCAGTTTTCCTTAAATCGTACTATAAATATCCTTGAAAATTGTGAATGGTCGCAAAATATAATATATGAAAAGTATTCGTTAAACATCTTTTCTGCGATATGAGGTTTGCGATCAATATTCTAATGCACAGTTTTTTTGGGATCGCGCTATCGCAATTTAGAAGATTTTCCTTTACAAAGGATATCCACTTTTTGCGATGGATACGGTATTTTTCTTCAAAGAAAGATTATATTCTGATCTATCATAAACTTAAGTTTATTTAGATATTTTCTAAGGAATTTCCATAAGTTCTGATAGTAAGATTTATTTGAGAAAGGAAACAAGCACTAATTAATTTTTTGGATTTTTTGACTAAGGGTCACCTCATATTTAGTATTATTACTAATACTTAAATAAAAAGGGGGGTTGTTGCTGGCCACAACAATTGGCGATTCACTTGGAAGAACCAGTTATCTCTGCTTTTATTTTGAATTTTCTAAACTTTTCAAAACAGAAAATTTTCCAGAAAATCAAACTTTATTATGAAAAGACAAAGTACATTATGTTTTAATCTATAAATGATATTTCATTTCTTCTATATTCAACTTTGATTATTCACTTCCTCAAGCTAGTCCTTGTATTTACATCAGTCATTACTTAGTTCATAAAGATAAAAACAAAGGCTTCTCTGTAAATCAACTTAAAATATGCTCATTTGTCGTAGGTAGAGCCACTGCTGCCAACAAGCGTTTATAGCCTCGACAGGGTTACCTGTTACCCAGAAATGATCATGTATCCTACTTAGAGAAATATACAATTTTCAAAGAGAAATCCATATTCACACTTATTGCTTTTATTTTTCTTTTTCTTCTTAAAGAACAATGTATTGGTTTGGTAGCCAATTTATGACAGTGCCATTCACTTGATTTATAACTTTGTTGAACAAGTTGGCTCGTGATGAGACCCCTTGTCTTTTGATTTATAACAATCTTTAGTCATTTCCCTATTGTGGTATGCAGTATTGGCAAAGACAGCAAGCTATAATATCTATGATCATGATAAGTCAGCTCGTGATGAGACCTCTTACTCTTTAAGTCAAGTGTATCATTGGATATTTCCCTGAACGTTGTAATTTCCTAAGTGGGGATGAAATCATTGTTTCCTTAAGATAGCTCTGGACGACAATGGTAGACTTTTTGGAAAGAATTTTTTTACAGAGAAACTTTGTTTTGTTATTGATACCTTTCATTGGACTGATATGAAACAATCTTTCACTAAAAGTTGTCTTTCATCAAAGTTTTCAAAGTTGAAACTAGTATCATTTCTAGGCTAAAGTTTTTTTTAACTGTATATTTGAATAACAATGATCAATATTCTAAAAAGAATTATATTTGTGAAAGTGAAGAAACAACATATAAAAAAGAGAATTTGTATTTTTTTTGTGAATTCCAAATGTAACCATTAACAACTCGTTTTATTTATGACGATAAAAGAAACTAATATACAAAATAGAAGAATGATCTCCTATGGAAAATATTTTTTGAGAATTTGTCCATTAACAGGAAAAGACTCTCTGTTACCTGTTAAATCCTGTAACATAAAAGTAGATGGACCTATGATTTCTGCAATTTGGAAAGGACCAAGCCACATCCGTTGAAATTTCGTATGTTCTCCTTTTTCCTCATGAGCCTTGTCCCATTTTAAAACAAGATCTCCAACCTAAAAGTCTTTTCTGGTTATCATGTCTGAATCAAAGGAAGCTTTTACTAATGCTTGATGATGAGAATGAGTTATTCTGGCTTTTTCTCGTTGTTCTTCTAACTTAATTATTTCCATCTGTCTTAGTTATATGGAAGAAGTTGGTGCTTCATCAATATATTGAACTAAGGCTAAAGAAGGAATTGCTAAATGAGTTGGAAGAACTACTTCTTTCCCATAAACAAAGGGAGAAGTACCAATAGAAGCCTTCTGTGTTATTCGATATGCCCATAAAGCATATGTTAAAGACTTATGCCAATTTTTATGATTTTGATCAATGGTTCGCTTAATGATTCTAATTAAGTTTTTATTTGTGGATTCAACTAATCCATTTCCCTGTGGATAATAATTGGCAGAGTATTTAAGTTTAAAACCTCTCTTGAGTGCAAATTCAGTCATAGCATTACCAGAAAAATACGATGCATTATCAAACATTAAAGCAGAAGATAAACCAAACCTGGTAATTATGAACTGATCTATGAATTTGAGGATATGTTCAGCATTAACAATCTTGAGAGGGACTGCTTCTACCCATTTCGTAAAATAATCAGTTGCTGTAATGATATACCTATGTTTCTTAGAAGAGTGAGGAACGATCTCACCTATTATGTCCAATCTCCATTGATCAAAAGGATGTTCAATGTTCACTGGTTGTAATGGCAATGATGGTTTCTTTTGTCTTCCAGCTGCAGTTTGAAAAATTTGACATTTTCTCACATAGCTATGTGAATCTTTGAATAATGTAGGCCAGTAATAGCCTGCATGAAGAATTTTGTGTGCAGTAGCATCTCCAGCATAATGTCCACCTGCTGGCCCATCGTGAAGTTCCTGCAAGACTTTTTCAGCTTCAGATTTCTCGAGACATCTAAGAAGAAAATAATCGTAATTCATTCTAAAAAGAACATCGTTTACAAGCTGATATTGTTTAGCCTTCAACCTTAGAGCTCTTTTCTTGGTGTGATCGAGATTTGTCGGAGCATATCCATTCTTTAGATAAAAAATGATATCAGCATGTAATGATTCAACATCGTTTAGGCTTACCTCATACGTTTGTATCTCTTCAGACGATTTTTCAGAAATCTGTGATGCTCCAGCTAGTATTTTGCAAAAGCCTTGAACTTTTACAATATTTTCTGGTTTTATCTCAACATCATATTCTTGTAAGGCAGTAATCCAATTAGCTCTTTTCTCACCCACATCTTTTTCGACTAAAAGATTTTTTACTGTTGGAAACGGTACTATGATTTTTGTATGGGTTTTAAGTAAAAAAGGTCTGAAATATTTTATTTCTTTGAAAACAACATAAGCCTGTTTCTCCACATCTGACTAATTCAACTCAGCTCCCTGTAAATTTGAACTGAAGAAAGAAATTGGGGCTTCTGCTTTGTCTTGATTTGCTTGAGTAAGTATTGCAGCGTAATATTTATCAGACAAAAATGTATACAAAATAAAAGGATCGGAAAAATTTGGAGTTGCTAAAGATGGAGCATTAATGATTTCTTGTTTGATCAAATTGAATTCCTCATATTCATTTTGACCCCATTTAAAGTTTGAATTCTTTTTAATCATTTCTTGTAAGGGAGATACAATTCTTGAAAAATCTGGTACAAATATTTTTACAAAATTAATCTGGCCAAGGAAAGATTGCATAGCTTTCTTGTTGTGAGGTAAAGATATTTCAGAAATCTCCTTGATTCTATCAGGATCAATATGAATTCTAGATTTTGACACTATGAATCCAAGAAGTTTTCCTTCACTTAATGCAAAAAAGGATTTTTTCGGGTTAAGTGAAATTCCATACCTTTGACAACGTTGGAAGATCTGCTTCAAATCTCTAAGATGATTGCTTCGTTTTTTGGAATATACAGTTATATCATCCAAGTAAATTACCACTGATTTGTTAACTAATCCCTTGAAAGTGATGTCCATGGCTCTTTGAAATGTGGCACCAACATTGATCAGACCAAAAGGCATCTTTTGATATGCATAAGTGCCCCATTTGGTTCTAAATGTAGTTTTCAATTGATCATCAGGATGGACTAACACTTGATTGTTCCCAGAGAAACCATCTAAGAAAGACATTAATTCTGATCCTGCAACTACCTGTAATATTTGCTCCATTGGAGGCAAAGGAAAATTATCTTTTTGGCAAGATTTATTAAGATTTCGAAAGTCAATGCAAATTCTAATATCTCTGTTCTTCTTTCTAACAGGAACCATATTGGAAACCCATTTAGAATATCGAACAGGAAAAATAATTTTGGCTTTCAATAACTTATTGAGTTCAGATTTGATCTGATTTTCTAGATTGGGATGGATTTTTCTCAGCTTTTGTTGTACAGGTTTTTCATCATTTATCATTGGAATGGTATGTTGGATAATAGAAGTTTCATAAGTTTTGAGTTCATCGTAGTTCCAAGCAAAGACACTTTTATATTGTTTCAAAAGATGAACATATGCTAATTTTTCTTCAGGAGCTAGACCAAGGCCTAGGTTGATATTCTATGGTTTTCTATCAGTTCCTAGATTCACTAATTCATAATTCAAAGTTGAACTTTGTAATTTTGAATTGGTAGATCTTTTAAATCAGTCTTTCAAGTCATAAAGGTCTTCTAACTTGACTATTGACTTTGGAATAGCATTATTAGTGCTATCATGTTGTAATTGTTTGTCATGTTGGTCCTCATCAATTATCTGATTGGTATAATATCCTTCAGATGTGATGAAGCTTACAATATCAGGATCATCGTTGAAAATTCTCCAATTGGTAACATTATCAGGAATCAAAGGTCTAAAGATTAATTCAATTTAAAATCGATCAGGACTAAAGTCTTCTGCAGGAATAAGCTTAGAGGCTACATTGGCTAAGAGGTCTGCACTAGAATTCTGGATTCTAGGAATTGGTGAAATATTAAATGCTATAAAATGTTCAGTCAGATCTTGAACTAAAGATTGATAATGCTTTAAATGCCCTGATAAACAGTGTATAGTATTGCGTACCTGTTTGATTTCAATTTCTGAATCTCCGAAAACTTGTAGATATTTGATATCTAATTCGATTGCTTTATATAATCCTTGGATTAAAGGCTTGTATTCTGCGGTGTTATTAGTGCATTCAAACTCAAGTCTACAAGTTAGCATAATTTTTTTTCCCTCTGGACTAACCAACACGCATCCTGCTCCTACTCCTTCATTAGACTTACAACCATCAAAAAATAATTTCCAAAATAAATATTTATTTACAGGAGTATCTACAACATTAATACATTTAGAACTATCTGTATGAGAAAAATTTTCTATTTGGGATAAAACATAATGTTCTAAATAAGGTGAAGTATGAGCATTAAAATTTCCTAAGAAAGAATCAACTGAGTAATTGCCAATGATATTACTGTTGTATGCAACTGGTTCATTCTCTTCTTCCAATTCTGTTACTATGTATTTCCGATGCTTTTCTCATTCAACCTTTATCTGATTTGGTTTACCATTGTAAGGAAGCCACATGTGCGACCAATCGGTTGCAAAGTATCCATGAAGTTTTTCTGACCAATCTCTGCTAAGAATTAAGCCATAAAATTCTGGAATATCTGCAACTAAAATATCAATGACTTGACATACCTTTGGATTTGATGACAGTCGTATGGTAACCTAGTTTAATTCGACAATCACTTCAACCTGCGATCAATCTAATTGCACTATGCGTACAGCAGATTTTTGTGGTTGAATGTTTAATTTTGCACATACTGATTTTGGTAAAATATTAGATGAAGCTCCAGAATCCACTAAACAGTTATGAAAATTTTTATTGAAAACTTCATAAGTAATAATAAATGGAGGAGTATGAGACCTCGACCTTCCTCCAATTAAAACGATATTTTCAAGATCAACTTTACTAATCGAATTAGTTGGAGGTCTTCCCATCTCATTGGAAGCTTGAGAAATTACAGGATCGGGCAAAGGTTTTTCTAGTACAACATGTAATTATTTCAAAAGTACCTTTTGCTGGTGCTTTAACTTGCTCAATTCATACAAAGTGATGTTAGCCCTAGTCTTCTTCATATCTTCTATAATGTTATATTCCATTTCATTCGGAACAATCAGTGTTCTTGATAGAATTGATGAATCTGTTTGGACTGGGCTAGTTTAAATTTCTTTAGATGTCGTTTTCTTGGGTGCAACTTTATCCTTAGTCAATGAGCTTGCGCTCTTTGGCTTAGGAGTAGTTTGAGGAAGATCAAGCTGATTTCTACTTCGAGTGCTAACCGGGGATGCTTCTTGATCTTCCTCATATAGGAGGATGAAATCCCACATACCTTGGACTTCTACAACTTCTTCTTCATCAGTTGTTTCTTCAGTAGTAGTTTCTTCTTCTTCTTCTTCTGATTCAGCATTTGTAATAGCATTTGGTGCCTTTGGATCATTTGAATGGTTTCTTCTAAAAGGCTTGAAATACTTTTTAGAAGATGTTTCTGCCACTTGTTTCTTAATGTCAATCATTTCGTTAGACATGGTTTTCAAAACTTTCTGCTATCCTTCTAAATCAAATGGATCTTTTGGTTGTTTTTTCTTGGGATCTTCTTTAAAAGTGACCTTCTTAGATTTTCGTTCTTCTATTGCATTTTTATTTTCTAAAGAAATGATTCGTTTCTCTACTGCTATTGCTTCCTTCATATTGTCTGCTAAAGTTGTTTTGTTAGCCCTATCAACAAAGATTGCTATGTTTGATGGTAGAGCATAAATATACCATTCACTTCGCACTTCTTCGATAGGCTTGGAAGCAGTAGGAATTTTGTTTAACAATTTATTGAAACGTGAATTGAAATCCTTGACAAGTTCTTTTGAATCAGCTCTAAGATTAGATAAATCATTGATCAATGTTGCTGTAGACCTGTCGTCACCAAATTTAGTTAAAAATTGATCTTGAAAGATATCCCAAGTAGTGATAGATCCAGATGGTAACGAGAAATACCATGATCCAGCTGCTCCTTGTAGGGTATAAGGAAAAAGTCGGACAACAACATCTTCATTAATAACTCCATTGAGGTTTATGGATAGCATAAAGTTGTTGATATGTTCTTCTGCTAGCATGCCTGCTTCAGGATTAAACTTAGGCAGCCATTTTTCAGGATGGGCTGGTAATTGACTCAAGGGTGCAGGCATTAAGACCGACCCTAGATTATTCCATGGAATTTCAGCCATCGCTGAACTAATAACAGAGGAAAGTGCAGAAGATGATATTCGTGACTGAGAAGATGAAGATATTATGATTTGAGAAGGAGATGTGGAAGATTGAGTGGACTGATGGACAATAGTCTGGGGTGGAGGAGTGGGTGGTTGACTTCGCGATGAAGAGTTTGAGATGGATGATTATGACGAAAGAGTCTCACTATCAGACCCTTTAGGTGATTTCCTAGCTCTTTTTCTTGTAGGTAGAGGTAACTCAGTTGACTGTATGCCAAGTTTTTTGCTCTGTAATCTAGTGACAGGATGAGCAGGATTATATTGCGAAGTCACACTGCCTTGAGATCTATCAGACCTTTGAGGTGATATTGAAAATCGCTGAAGCTTATGAATAAAAGATTCAACTTCCGGAGTTTCAATAGCAGACTCGTCTGAAAAGTCAGGGTTTGTAGCAGTGTCTGTTCTTGTTTCGAATTCTAGTTTTAGATTTAAAATTTCTGAGTGTGATGGAGAAGTCGGGGAAGATGGTGAGGGTGATTTAATCTCATAATGGTATTTAGATTTAGATTCACTTTCCATTCATATTTCGTGGCCCTCCTTCTAGCGCCAAATATGTTGAAGCCCCGAAAATCGGGTCTACAACAAGGGGGATACCCACCCGGTCCAGACCTTGGTTAGCAGCTCCTTTTCCGTTTGGTGTAGTGGGTCCGACTAGGGATAATGGGACCAGTTTCCCAATATGTGTGTGTGTGTTTGAGATTTGATATTTCTTTTCTAAAATTCCTCAGTAAAATTCCTTTAATCTATTTCTAATCTATTCATATTCAAACTGTATTCTAAGAAATATCTAACTCTAAAACTAACCCGGGATGTAAATCTTTCTATTTATGTGATCTAAAATGATTTCAGATAACAATCGATAATAAAGATCATTCAATTATTATGAGAAAATAATTCAATAAAGATAAACCATTTCATATAAAAAGTTAGATGAAACAGTTGTGAGAAACATATCGCATAATAAGCTATTCATACATCAAGCACAAATAAATAGTTATCAACGTACACAAGTGCCAAATGATAACTAAAGCATTCAAGCATCAATATATAAATAACTGAACATAAGTATCACTTTTAACACAGAAACAGAAGCAGTTAAGAGATAAAAGTACCATTTATAACTGGTTCTACTCATGAGCTAGAAGCAATAATGATTTATCTCTTCCTAATCTAACATCCATTAAGAGTACAGAAATGCAACATCAGTAACATATATTAGACACAGATATCAATAAATCTCGTTCCATTCATTCATCAAAACCTCCTATGAGGGTGCAGAAGTGCATGTTCTGAGGATAAGTTTTTGACAAATTTCAGGACCCTTCTCTAAATGCATGAGAAGGGTTTAAATATTACTAACTAAATCTAATTATAGTTTATTACAAAAATTTAGGATTCGGTTTAAATGACCGTCCTTTTTCTAGGCAAAAATAAAGTAAAACTGAAACTAAATCTAAAATTGAAAACTATCAACTAACTACTTATGAATTTGATCTCTGAATTTGCAAGCATCGAGCATTGTTTTGAGAAGAGGTGGCTGGCCGACTTCAGATTTCAACTGTCCCGAAAAGATAGAATCGGCAATGTAGGTGCAATCTTCTCAGTAGAATTAATGATGCAATTAAGAGTGCTGCATTGACTGTGTGGTTTTACTAGATATGTCCAGTAAGAATCCCAATTTAATCTTGTCAACCCTTGAATTGATTTTTCTTTTTCTTCTGCCTTTTGTTTCCATTCTGTTTGCAATTGCTGTGCCTGTGAAATATATCCCGGAATAGTTTCTGAAATCAAATTACCCTTGTGCAAATTCTCATTTACATATTAAGTAATATTGCCTACTGCTGTAGCTGACTCCTCTGCCGCTTTCTCCGCTTCTCTGATCTGTGCATCCCAATTATTGAAAAGTATTTCTTTATGACTGTTATTGATAATTGGTGCACCAGCTCTTTTTTCTTCCTCTGTCTTTTTCCATGCCAAATAATTAGTAACTCTTTCATTAGTTAAATCATAATCAGGTCGTAATTCTATGACATGATTAGTGATTTTATCATTTTCTAGACAAAAAGAGTTCCATTGCGAGATTTTCTGGCATAATACATCTTGTTGTTACAGTAGTTCATTGTTTAAAGAAATAGATTCTGAAGAAAAATCTGGAAGTTTGGGATCATCTTTGTGCTCTTCTCGGATAATCTGTATTTGTTTCTCTTTATCGGCCAAACTTTTTTGATATCCGATTTGCATCTCTTGAAGCTCTTGCTGTAACTTTTCAAGTTTTACCTGTGCTTCACTACTAGCATGAGCTTGTTGCAATTGCTGTTGCAGAACTTGGATCTGATCTTCTTTTTCATTTAATAATAGTCGTACCTCCGATGCTTTGTCAATATTTGCGGAGGCATAAGCTCCTGTAATCTGAGATGACTTGGTAAGATTCTCAGTAGGATCTTTCCATAAGACATCTAATTGTTCTGCATTAGTAGAGATTGCGCTCTCTAACTTTCTCTTTTTCCTTTGCTTCCTCACTACTGCTTTATACTGCGGGCTGTAGAATACATCCAGAGGAGGAATTTCCTCTATATTAAGTACAATTTCATAGGAGGGAGTGATAGGTATATGCTCAGTTTCTGTGACATTGCCACTTATTCCCGTGCTTAAAAATTTTGTTGTTTGTACAGGGGTTTGTGTGTTTTGTCCTTCAACATTAAGAAATTCATTAAACGTTTCCCATTATTTATCTAATTGAATGCTGGTGGATGGTTGCTGTAAAGTGGGAGGTGGAAGATTCAACTGTGGAGTGGTTGAAGTCTGTAGTTGTGAAAGCTCTTTTGACTGAGCTGTATCTTTCACTGAGGCTTCATCTTTATCAGAATTTTGGGAACGTTCAGAAGTTTCTTTGTCATACTTTGATTTAGACCTATCAGTATCTGAGCTACCATTGAGACTGACACTAGGAGTTGGTTCCCTTGCGGGTTCCAAGCGTAAATTATCCAAAGGGATAGTAGTAAATCTTCTTTCTCTGTAGATTTTAAATTACTGAAATACTTCTGGGGAAAACTGTGTTTGAGCTAAATGCAAAATTTATTTAAATGAACATTTTTCATGAAACATATCATCAAAAGGATCTTCTTCTCCAGAAAATACTCTCACCTTAACTGCAGCGGTGAAATCTTTGACAACATCATATGGATCAAATAGCCTTCTCGAAAACTTGAACAGTTGTAAGCATGTAATATTGCTTACCTCTATGAATGCATGACCAACACCAAACAATGAAAATGCTCCATAGGATACGGGAAATTGTGGCCAGATGACCTTCTTCTTATCCTTTAATTCCTTTGTCAAACCTCCTTCACCACAGGTTTGGTATGCAATTTCCCGAGCTATAAGTTTATCCGGAACATACAAGGGTAAAACATGAGGAGAAGCAGAGCTTCCAAAAACCCTCACATAGGTAAACCACTCTTCTCCAAACCATCGTGCGACAGGGAGAATGTTGACTTCTTCTTCCGGGGAAAACCTTGGAGCATCCTTCTTATACAATATTCTATACAGCGGCAACATTATGCAATGGAAAATCTTGTAAAAATGAGGAACAAATTTTGATTCCCACAGTTCTTTGTGATACACATGAATAGGCAAAGGATCATGAATTGTCCATTGCCAACCCATTAAAGGGAATTTAGAAACAAAGCAGATAGAATCCATAACATAGGTAGACAGATAAAAATGAGGATAAATCCTCTGAGAGACAGTCCGTTTAGACCGGTAATTGAAAATAGCAGTGGCTAAATTATCAGACAATACTTTGGCCCAGTCTACAATGGTAGCGTTAACAGCAACATTTAATAACGGAAGCCATTCAGGCAAGACCTTATTTATGACAGGCTTTCCAAAAAGCCTACATAACATAGCAACAGAAAAAAAATAGGGAGAGGTGAGTGAACCAGTACTGTACATACCGTGTTTGTATTTATTCAATGGTTCATCTCTTTTGGTCCATTCCTTTGTGCATTCCGCCAAATTTGCATTTTCCCTGGCAAATTTCTCCATAAATTGTTTCTTGTAAGTTGCCTGAGGCTCTAGAAAGTGATACATAAGCCTCAAATCTTCTGTAGTGAATGACCCGATCAGCTCTTGATCTGGAGTTCTAAATTTCCTGTCTGAAATATCAGTGCTATCCAGCACCCATTTTACCATATCTGTATACGGAAGAATTCTCGGTCTTGCTGCTATCCGGTGCAAAAATGAACAAGCCAATTCTGTAAGAGATGCTTCAGATGAATTACTTGAACCTGCAGTAGCCGCGACTTCCATTACCATGGGATTTTATTCTTCGAGCAGATTATGGATTCCCTCCCAGGTGGTGATACCGCCATCCTTCTTGCAAGAAGTATCTGCATACAGGGAAGCCATCTCTTTTTTTTCAGAACTTGGAGTTTTCTCTTTCTTTCCCATAATACTCTATGAATGCTTTGTATAGTCTTCTGCTCCTTCGCGCCTGCGGTTTTACGAATTAAGTGAGAGTAATGACATGATAAAGGTGACGGGATAGTTTTAAATGCTGAAGGCGGATGAAATATATTATTTTAACATGAAACAACCTTTCAATCAAAACAAAATCCTTTTTATCGATAATTGACAATCCATTCATTAATTCAATCATTAAAGCACATAACAGATATTGATTTATGAAAATATTTTCTTTGGACAACAATCTTTTAGGAATCTGCGACATTGCGATCTACGATTTGCTGTGCATTATCGCAATATCGCAGATCGCAGTTTTCTCAAATCGCAGTCTCATAGCATCGCAAAATCGCAATATCGCAAAATATAATATATGAAAAGTATTTGTTAAACATATTTTCTGCGATATGCGGTTTGCGATCAATATTTTAATGCGTAGTTTTTTGGGATTGCGCTATCGCAATATCGCGAAATCGCAATTTAAAAGATTTTGCCTTACAAAGGATGTCTACTTATGGCGATGGATGCGATATTTTCTTCAAAGAAAATATTTTATTCTAATCTATCATAAACTTAAGTGTATTTAATGATTTCCTAAGGAATTTCCATAAGTTATGATAGTAAGTTTTATTTGAGAAAGGAAACAAGCACTAATTAATTTTTTGGATTTTTTTGACTAAGGGTCCCCTCATATTTAGTATTATTACTAATACTTAAATAAAAAGGGGGGTTGTTTCTGGCCACAACAATTGGCGATTCACTTGGAAGAACCAGTTATCTCTACTTTTCTTTTGAATTTTCTAAACTTTTCAAAACAGTAAATTTTCCAGAAAATCAAACTTTATTATGAAAAGACAAAGTACATTATGCTTTAATCTATAAATGATATTTCATTTCTTCTATATTCAACTTTGATTATTCACTTCCTCAAGCTAGTCCTTGTATTTACATCAGTCATTACTTAGTTCATAAAGATAAAAACAAAGGCTTCTCTGTAAATCAACTTAAAATATGCTCATTTGTCGTAGGTAGAGCCACTGTTGCTAGCAAGCGTTTATAGCCTCGACAGGGTTACCTGTTACCCAGCAATGATCCTGTATCCTACTTAGAGAAATATACAATTTTCAAAGAGAAATCCATATTCACACTTATTGCTTTTCTTTTTCTTTTTCTTCTTAAAGAACAATGTATTGGTTTGGTAGCCAATTTATGACAGTGCCATTCACTTGATTTATAACTTTGCTGAACAAGTTGGCTCGTGATGAGACCCCTTGTCTTTTGATTTATAACAATCTTGAGTCATTTCCCTGTTGTGGTATGCAGTATTGGCAAAGACAACAAGCTATAATATCTATGATCATGATAAGTCGGCTCGTGATGAGACCTCTTACTCTTTAAGTCAAGTGTATCATTGGATATTTCCCTGAACGTTGTAATTTCCTAAGTGGGGAGGAAATCATTGTTTCCTTAAGATAGCTCTGGACGACAATGGTAGAGTTTTTGGAAAGAATTTTTTTACAGAGAAACTTTGTTTTGTTATTGATACCTTTCATTGGACTGATATGAAACAATCTTTCACTAAAAGTTGCCTTTCATCAAAGTTTTCAAAGTTGAAACTAGTATCATTTCTAGGCTAAAGTATTTTTTAACTATATCTTTGAATAACAATGATCAATATTCTAAAAAGAATTCTATTTGTGAAAGTGAAGAAACAACATATAGAAAAGAGAATTTGTATCTTTTTTGTGAATTCCAAATGTAACCATTAACAACTCGTTTTATTTATGACGATAAAAGAAACTAATATACAAAATAGAAGAATGATCTCCTATGGAAAATATTTTTTGAGAATTTGTCCATTAACAAGAAAAGACTATCTGTTACCTGTTAAATCCTGTAACATAGAAGTAGATGGACCTATGATTTCTGCAATTTGGAAAGGACCAAGCCACATCCGTTGAAATTTCGTATGTTTTCCTTTTTCCTCATGAGCCTTGTCCCATTTTAAAACAAGATCTCCAATCTGAAATTCTTTTTTGGTTATCATGTTTGAATCAAAGGAAGCTTTTACTAATGCTTGATGATGAGAATGAGTTATTTTGGCCTTTTCTCGTTGTTCTTCTAATTTAATTATTTCCATCTGTCTTAGTTGTATGGAAGAAGTTGGTGCTTCATCAATATATTGAACTAAGGCTAAAGAAGGAATTGCTAAATGAGTTGGAAGAACTACTTCTTTCCCATAAACTAAATTAAAGGGAGAAGTACCAATAGAAGCCTTCTGTGTTATTCGATCTGCCCATAAAGCATATGTTAAAGACTTATGCCAATTTTTATGATTTTGATCAATGGTTCGCTTAATGATTCTAATTAAGTTTTTATTTGTGGATTCAGCTAATCTATTTCCCTATGGATAATAATTGGCAGAGTATTTAAGTTTAAAACCTCTCTTGAGTGAAAATTCAGTCATAGCATTACCAAAAAAATACGATGCATTATCAAACATTAAAGCAGAAGGTAAACCAAACCTGGTAATTATGAACTGATCTATGAATTCGATGATATGTTCAGCATTAGCAATCTTGAGAGGGACTGCTTCTACCCATTTCGTAAAATAATCAGTTGCTGTAATGATATACCTATGTTGCTTAGAAGAGTGAGGAACGATCTCATTATGTCCAATCCCCATTGATCAAAAGGCTGTTCAATGTTCACTGGTTGTAATGGCAGTGATGGTTTTTTTTGTCTTCCAGCTGCATTTTGACAAATTTGACATTTTCTTACATAGCTATGTGAATCTTTGAATAATGTAGGCCAGTAATAGCCTGCACGAAGAATTTTGTGTGCAGTAGCATCTCCAGCATAATGTCCACCTGCTGGCCCATCGTGAAGTTCCTGCAAGATTTTTTCTGCTTCAGATTTCTCCAGACATCTAAGAAGAAAAGAATCGTAATTCATTCTAAAAAGAACATCGTTTACAAGCTGATATTGTTTAGCCTTCAACCTTAGAGCTCTTTTCTTGGTGTGATCGAGATTTGGAGGAGCATATCCATTCTTTAGATAAAAAATGATATCAGCATATAATGATTCAACATCATTTAGGCTTACCTCATACGTTTGTATCTCTTTAGATGATTTTTCAGAAATCTGTGATTCTCCAGCTAGTATTTTGCAAAAGCCTTGACCTCTTACAATATTTGCTGGTTTGATCTCAACATCATATTATTGTAAGGCAGTAATCCAATTAGCTCTTTTCTCACCCACATATTTTTGGACTAAAATATTTCTTACCGCTGGAAACGGTACTATGATTTTTGTATGGGTTTTAAGTAAAAAAGGTCTGAAATATTTTATTTTTTTGAAAACAACATAAGCTTGTTTCTCCACATCTGAATAATTCAACTCAGCTCCCTATAAATTTGAACTGAAGAAAGCAATTGGGGCTTCTGCTTTGTCTTGATTTTCTTGAGTAAGTATTGCAGCGTAAGATTTATCAGAGGCAAATGTATAAAAAATAAAAGGCTCGGAAAAATTTGGAGTTGCTAAAGATGGAGCATTAATGATTGCTTGTTTGATCAGATTGAATGCCTCATATTCATTTTGACCCCATTTAAAGTTTGAATTCCTTTTAATCATTGCTTGTAAGGGAGATACAATTCTTGAAAAATCTGGTACAAATCTTTTTACAAAATTAATCTGGCCAAGGAAAGATTGCATATCTTTCCTGTTGTGAGGTAAAGATATTTCAGAAATCTCCTTGATTCTATCAGGATCAATATGAATTCCAGATTTTGACACTATGAATCCAAGAATTTTTCCTTCACTTAATGCAAAAAAGGGTTTTTTCAGATTAAGTGAAATTCCATACCTTTGACAACATTGGAAGATCTGCTTCAAATCTTTAAGATGATTGCTTCGTTTTTTGGAATATATAGTTATATCATCCAAATATATTACCACTGGTTTGTTAACTAATCCCTTGAAATCAATGTCCATGGCTCTTTGAAATGTGGCACCATCATTGATCAGACCAAAAGGCATCTTTTGATATGCATAAGTGCCCCATTTGGTTCTAAATGTAGTTTTCAATTGATCATCAGGATGGAATAACACTTGATTGTAGCCAGAGAAACCATCTAAGAAAGACATTAATTCTGATCCTACAACTGCCTGTAATATTTGTTCTATTGGAGGCAAAGGAAAATTATCTTTTTGGCAAGCTTTATTAATATTTCGAAAGTCAATGCAAATTCTAATATCTTCGTTCTTCTTTCTAACAGGAACCATATTGGAAACCCATTTAGACTGTCGAACAGGAAAAATAATTTCGGCTTTCAATAACCTATTGAGTTCAGATTTGATCTGATTTTCTAGATTGGGATGGATTTTTCTCATCTTTTGTTGTACAGGTTTTTCATCATTTATCATTGAAATGGTATGTTGGATAATAGAAGTGTCATAAGTTTTGAGTTCATCGTAGTTCCAAGCAAGGACACTTTTATATTGTTTCAAAAGACGAACATATGCTAATTTTTCTTCAGGAGCTAGACCAAGGCCTAGGTTGATATTCTATGGTTTGTTATCAGTTCCTAGATTCACTAATTCATATTTCAAAGTTGAACTTTGTAATTTTTAATTGGTAGATCTTTTAAATCGGTCTTTCAAATCATAAATTTCTTCTAACTTGACTATTGACTTTGGAATAGAATTATTAGTGCTATCATGTTGTAATTGTTTGTCATGTTGGTCTTCATCAATTATCTGATTGGTATAAGATCCTTCAGATGTGAGGAAGCTTACAATATCAGGATCATCGTTGAAAATCTCCAATTGGTAACGTTATCAGGAATCGAAGGTCTAAAGATTAATTCAATTGAAAATCGATCAGGACTAAAGTCTTCTGCAGGAATAAGCTTAGAGGCTACATTGGCTAAGAGGTCTCCACTAGCATTCTAGGAATTGGTGAAATATTAAATGCTATAAAATGTTCAGTCAGATCTTGAACTAAAGATTGATAATGCTTTAAATGCCCTGATAAACAGTGTATAGTATTGTGTACCTGTTTGATTACAATTTCTGAATCTCCAAAAACTTGTAGATATTTGATATCTAATTCGATTGCTTTATATAATCCTTGGATTAAAGCCTCGTATTCTGCGGTGTTATTAGTGCATTCAAACTCAAGTCTACAAGTTAGCATAATTTTGTTTCCCTCTGGACTAACCAACACGCATCATGCTCCTGCTCCTTCATTAGACTTAGAACCATCAAAAAATAATTTCCAAAATAAATATTTATTTATTTGAGTATCTACAACATTAATACATTTAGAACTATCTGTCTGAGAAAAATTTTCTATTTGAGATAAAACAGAATGTTCTAAATAAGGTGAAGTATGAGCATTAAAATTTCCTAAGAAATAATCAACTGAGTAATTGCCAATGATATTACTGCTGTATGCAACTGGTTCATTCTCTCCTTCCAATTCTGTTACTATGTATTTCTGATGCTTTTCTCGTTCAACCTTTATCTGATTTGGTTTACCATGGTAAGGAAGCCACATGTGCGACCAATCGGTTGCAAAGTATCCATGAAGTTTTTCTGACCAATCTCTGCCAATAATTTTTCCATAAAATTCTGGAATATCTGCAACTAAAATATCAATGACTTGACATACCTTTGGATTTGATAACAGTCGTATGGTAACTTGGTTTAATTCGACAATCACTTCAACCTGCGATCGATCTAATTGCACTATGCGTACATCAGATTTTTGTGGTTGAATGTTTAATTTTGCACATACTGATTTTGGTAAAATATTAGATGAAGCTCCAGAATCCACTAAACAGTTATGCAAATTTTTATTGAAAACTTCATAAGTAAGAAGAAATGGAGGATGTATGAGACCTCGACCTTCCTCCAATTAAAGCGATATTTTCAAGATCAACTTTACTAATCGAATTAGTTGGAGGTCTTCCCATCTCATTGGAAGCTTGAAAAATTACAGGATCGGGCAAAGGTTTTTCTAGTACAGCATGTAATTCTTTCAAAAGTACCTTTTGATGGTGCTTTAACTTGCTCAATTCATACAAAGTGATGTTAGCCCTAGTATTCTTCATATCTTCTATAATGTTATATTCCATTTCATCCAGAAAAATCAGTGTTCTTGATAGAATTGATGAATCTGTTTGGACTGGGCTAGTTTGAATTGCTTTAGATGTCATTTTCTTAGGTGCAACTTTATCCTTAGTCAATGAGCTTGCGCTCTTTGGCTTAGGAGTAGTTTGAGGAGGATCAAGCTGATTTCTACTTCGAGTGCTAACCGGGGATGCTTCTTGATCTTCCTCATCTGGGAGGATGAAATCCCACATACCTTGGACTTCTACAACTTCTTCTTCATCATTTGTTTCTTCAGTAGCAGTTTCTTCTTCTTCTTCTTCTGATTCAGCATTTGTAATAGCATTTGGTGGATTTGGATCATTTGAAGGGTTTCTTCTAAAAGGCTTGAAAGACTTTTTAGAAGATGTTTCTGGCACTTGTTTCTTAATGTCAACCATTTCGTTAGACATGGTTTTCAAAACTTTCTGCTATCCTTCTAAATAAAATGGATCTTTTGGTTGTTTTTTCTTGGGATCTTCTTTAAAAGTGACCTTCTTAGATTTTCATTCTTTTATTACATTTTTCTTTTCTAAAGCAATGATTTGTTTCTCTACTGCTATTGCTTCCTTCATATTGTCTGCTAAAGTTGTTTTGTTAGCCCTATCAAAAAAGATTGCTATGTTTGATGGTAAAGTAGAAATATACCATTCACTTCGCACTTCTTCGCTAGGCTTGTAAGCAGTAGGAATTTTTTTTAACAATATATTGAAACATGAATTGAAATCCTTGACAAGTTATTTTGAATCAGCTCTAATATTAGATAAATCATTGATCAATGTTGCTGTAGACCTGTCGTCACCAAATTTAGTTAAAAATTGATCTTGAAAGATATCCCAAGTAGTGATAGATCCAGATGGTAACAAGAAATACCATGATCCAGCTGCTCCTTGCAGGGTATAAGGAAAAAGTCAGACAACAACATCTTCATTAATAACTCCATTGAGGTTTATGGACAGCATAAAGTTGTTGATATGTTCTTCTGCTAGAATGCCTACTTCAGGATTAAACTTAGGCAACCATTTTTCAGGATGGGCTAGTAATTGACTCAAGGGTGCAGGAATTAGGACCGCCCCTAGATTATTCCATGGAATTTTGGCCATCGCTGAACTACTAACAGAGGAAAGTGCAGAAGATGATATTTGTGACTGAGAAGATGAAGATATTATGATTTGAGAAGGACATGTGGAAGATTGAGTGAACTGATGGACAATAGTCTGGGGTGGAGGAGTGGGTGGTTGACTTCGCGATGAAGAGTTTGAGATGGATGATGATGATGAAAGATTCTCACTATCAGACCCTTTAGGTGATTTCCTAGCTCTTTTTCTTGTAGGTAGAGGTAACTCAGTTGGTTGTATGCCAAGTCTTTCGCTCTGTAATCTAGTGAGAGGATGAGCAGGATTATATTACGAAGTCACACTGCCTTGAGATCTATCAGACCTTTGAGGTGATATTGAAAATCGCTGAAGCTTATGAATAAAAGATTTAACTTCAGGAGGTTCAATAGCAGATTCATTTGAAAAGTCAGGGTTTGTAGCAGTGTCTGTTCTTCTTTCGACTTCTAGTTTTAGATTTAATATTTCTGAGTGTGATGGAGAAGTCGGGGAACATGGTGAGAGTGATTTACTCTCAGAATGGTATTTAGATTTAGATTCAATTTCCATTCATAGTTCGTGGCCCTCCTTCTAGCGCCAAATATGTTGAAGCCCCGAAAATCAGGTCTACAACAAGGGGGATACCCACCCGGTCCGGACCTTGGTTAGCAGCTACTTTTCCGTTTGGTGTAGTGGGTCCGACTGGGGATAATGGGACCAGTTTCCCAATATGTGTGTGTGTGTTTGAGATTTGATATTTATTTTCTAAAATTCCTAAGTAAAATGCTTTTAATCTATTTCTAAGCTATTCATATGCAAACTGTATTCTAAGAAATATCTAACTCTAAAACTAACCCGGGATGTAAATATTTCTATTTCTGCGATCTAAAATGATTTTAGATAACAATCAATAATAAAGATCATTCAATTATTATGAGAAAAGAATTCAATAAAGATAAACCATTTCATATAAAAATTTAGATGAAACAGTTGTGAGAAACATATCGCATAATAAGCTATTCATACATCAAGCACAAATAAATAGTTATCACCGTACAAAAGTGCCAAATGATAACTCAAGCATTCAAGCATCAATATATAAATAACTGAACATAAGTATCACTTTTAACATAGAAACAGAAACAATTAAGAGATAAAAGTACCATTTATAACTGGTTCTACTCATGAGCTAGAAGCAATAATGATTTATCTCTTCCTAATCCAACATCCATTAAGAGTACAGAAATGCAACATCAGTAACAAATATTAGACACAGATATCAATAAATCTCATTCCATTCATTCATCAAAACCTCCTCTGAGGGTGCAGAAGTGCATGTTCTGAGCATAAGTTTTTGACAAATTTCAGGACCCTTCTCTAAATGCATGAGAAGCATTTAAATACTACTAACTAAATCTAATTATATTTTATTACAAAAATTTAGGATTCGGTTTAAATGACCGTCCTTTTTCTAGGAAAAAATAAATTAAAACTGAAACTAAATCTAAAATTGAAAACTATCAACTAACTACTTATGAATTTGATCTCTGAATTTGCAAGAATCCAACATCGTTTTGAGAAGAGGTGGCTGGCCGACTTCAGATTTCAACTGTCCTGAAAAGACAGAATCGGCAAGTGTAGGCACAATATTCTCAGCAGAATTAATGATGCAATTAAGAGTGCTGCATTGACTGTGTGGTTTTACTAGATATGTCCAGTAAGAATCCCAATTTAATCTTGTCAATCCTTGAATTGATTTTGCTTTTTCTTCCGCCTTTTGTTTCCATTCTGTTTGCAATTGTTGTGCCTGTGGAAGATATCCCGGAATAGTTTATGAAATCAAATTAGCCTTGTGAAAATTCTCATTTACATAATCTGTAATATTGCCTGCTACTGTAGCTGAATCCTCTGCCGCTTTCTCTGCTTCTCTGATCTGTGCATCCCAATTATTGAAAAGTATTTCTTTATGACTGTTATTGATAATTGGTGCACCAGCTCTTTTTCCTTCCTCCGTATTTTTCCATGCCAAATAATTAGTAACTCTTTCATTAGTTAAATCATAATCATGTCATAATTCTATGACATGATTAGTGATTTTATCACTTTCTAGACAAAAAGAGTTCCATTGCGAGATTTTCTGGCATAATACATCTTGTTATTGCAGTAGTTGATTTTTTAAAGAAATAGATTCTGAAATAAACTCTGGAAGTTTTGGATCATCTTTGTTCTCTTCTCGGATAATCTATATTTGTTTCTCTTTATCGGCCAAAATTTTTTGATATCCGATTTGCATCTCTTGAAGCTCTTGTTGTACCTTTTCAAGTTTTACATGTGCTTCACTGCTAGCATGAGCTTGTTGCAATTGCTGTTGTAGAAGTTGTATCTGATCTTATTTTTCATTTAATAATAGCCATACCTCATATGCTTTGTCAATAGTTGCGGAGACATAAGCTCCTATAATCTGAGATAACTTGGTAAGATTCTCAGTAGGATCCGTAGTAGGATCTTTCCATAAGACATCTAATTGTTCTTGTTACACAGCAATTTGTCACCGACCCTACAATCCCCATCCCGCACATTGGAGGGCTCATTCCATGACCTGTGGGAAGATTTAAGGCTTGAAAATACTTTCATTGCATCCCTCTGAAGATGAGCTTTAATTTCCCTAAAGACATCTCCCTGCAAAAAACCCTAAAAATAGCTCTTTTTCCATTGGCGTGGTTCCATAGTTCAGCCCTCGCGCCAAGAGGGAAATCCTCCAAAGAGGGCGTGCCAATTGGTGCTCTGTCATAGAGCCGTACCTGCGCCAACCATATTAAGAGGTTTTTTAAAAAAAATAAAAGGCGGAAGTTTCATCCTAACAAATTACTGGGCTGATTTCTATCTTGAGTTGGGAGGTTTGGCTACGGATTTCCATGGAGAGGAAGTGGTTTTCCACCTCTCATGGAAGCTTCCTTGATGATAGGGCCAATCCCATAATTATAGGGATCCCAACTCCCCTTCCTCCTTCTATAAAATCTTGCCCATTTCCATTTGCAAGCTAGTTCCAAAGAGTGGCAGAATTTCTAAGTTCCCAAGAGCTTTCATGCTACAAAATCCTTCTTGATTCCCTAAGGCCAAATCCAAGCAAGGAGACTATTGCCAAGTATCCGGAGAGAGAGGCTTGTCCCATCCCTGACAGGCTTTTTCGAGACATGTTGTGCTGACGACCCGCTAAAGGAGAGTGTTGTGTCGAAGCTATGGTTGTATTCTTCTTTTAACTCTTTAATGATAAGCGACTATCGGTTATGGTTCCACTCTTGTTCTTGATCATGTTCATGAGTTATATCCTCTTCGACTGATATATAGTTGTATGCACTGGATTTTATGCTTGCGTTTGTGTTGTTTCTTGCATGTGCAGGTGTCCGATCATGGAGATCATGCGGATTGTGATCTGCCAGGGCAAAGGAACTGGAGCACCACCTCTTCTACAGACGATAGCGTTGGATTCCAGGTAAGACTTCCTCGCAAGTCGATTTATTTACAATTAGGAACCTGCACTGTAGCGTGTTTGATTGTTTCTAGACCCGATCTGGGCTAGTAGGGATCGCCTCTGTCCGCAGAGGGGATTTACCTCATCAACAGTTCTGCATTAGTAGAGATTGTGCTCTCTAACTTTCTCTTTTTCCTTTGCTTCCTCGCTATTGCTTTATACTGCGGGCTGTAGAATACATCAAGAGGAGGAATTTCCTCTATATTAAGTACTATTTCAGAGGAGGGAGTGATAGGTATATGCTAAGTTTCTGTGACATTGCCACTTATTCCCATGCTTAAAAATTTTTTTGTCTGTACAGCAGTTTGTGTATTCTGTCCTTCAACATTAAGCAATTCATTAAACGTTTCCCATTCTTTATCTAATTGAATGCTGGTGGATGGTTTCTGTACAGTGGGAGGTGGAAGATTCAACTGTGGAGTGGTTCAATTCTGTAGTTGTGAAAGCTCTTTTGACTGAGCTAAATCTTTCACTGAGCCTTCATCTTTATCAGAATTTTGGGAACGTTCAGAATTTTCTTTGTCAGACTTTGATTTAGACCTATCAGTATCTGAGCTACCATTGATACTGACACTAGGAGTTGGTTCCCTTGCGGGTTCCAAGCGTAAATTATCCAAAGGGATATTAGTCAATCTTCTTTCTCTGTAGATTTTAAATTCCTGAAATACTTCTGGGGAAAACTGTGTTTGAGCTAAATGAAAAATTTCTTTAAATGAACATTTTTCTTGAAACATATCATCAAAAGGATCTTCTTCTCCAGAAAATACTCTCACCTTAACTGCAGTGGTGAAATATTTGACAACATCATATGGATCAAATAGCCTTCTCAAAAAATTGAACAGTTGTAAGCATGTAATATTTCTTACCTCTTTGAATGCATGACCAACATCAAAAAATGAAAATGCTCCACAGGCTATGGGAAATTATGGCCAGATGGCCTTCTTCTTATCCTTTAATTCCTTTGTCAAACCTCCTTCACCACAGGTTTGGTATGAAATTTCTCGAGCTATAAGTTTATCCGGAACATACAAGGGTAAAACATGAGGAGAAACAGAGCTTCCAAAAACCCTCACATAGGTAAACCACTATTCTCCAAACCGTCGTGCGACAGGGAGAATGTCGACTTCTGCTTCTGGGGAAAACAATGGAGCATCCTTATTATACAATATTTTGTACAGCGGAAACATTATGCCATGGAAAATCTTGTAAAAATGAGGAACAAATTTTGATTCCCACAGTTCTTTTTGATACACATGAATAGGCAAAGGATCATGAATTTTCCATTGCCAACCCATTAAAGGGAATTTAGAAACAAAGCAGATAGAATCCATAACATAGGCAGACAGATAAAAAGGAGGATAAATCCTCTGAGAGACAGTCCGTTTAGACTGGTAATTGAAAATAGCAGTGGCTAAATTATCAGACAATATTTTGGCCCAGTCTACAATGGTAGCGTTAACAACAACATTTAATAACAGAAGCCATTCAGGCAAGACCTTATTTATGTCAGGCTTTCCAAAAATCCTACATAACATAGCAGCAGCAAAACAATAGGGAGAGGTGAGTGAACCAGTATTGTACATACCTTGTTTGTCTTTCTTCAATGGTTCATCTTTTTTGGTCCATTCCTTTGTGCATTCTGCCAAATTTGCATTTTCCCTGGAAAATTTCTCCATAAATTGTTTGTTGTAAGTCGCCTGAGGCTCCTGCAAGTGATACATAAGCCTCAAATCTTCTGTAGTGAATGACCCGATGAGATCTTGATCTGGAGTTCTAAATTTCCTGTCTGAAATATCAGTGCTATCCAGCACCCATTTTACCATATCTGTATACGGAAGAATTCTCGGTCTTGCTGCTATCCGGTGCAAAAATGAACAAGCCAATTCTATAAGAGATGCTTCAGATGAATTACTTGAACCTTCAGTAGCCGTGACTTCCATTACCCTGGGATTTTCTTCTTCGAGCAGATTATGCATTCCCTCCCAGGTGGTGATACCGGCATCCTTGTTGCAAGCAGTATTTGCATACAGGGAAGCCATCTCTTTGTTTTCAGAACTTGGATTTTTCTCTTTCTTTCCCATAATACTCTGTGAATTATTTGTATAGTCTTCTGCCCCTTCGCGCCTGCGGTTTTACGAATTAAGTGAGAGAAATGACATGAGAAAGGTGACGGGATAGTTTTAAATGTTGAAGGCGGATGAAATATATTATTTTAACATGAAACAACCTTTCAATCAAAACAAAATCCTTTTTATCAATAATTGACAATCCATTCATTAATTCAATCATTAAAGCGCATAACGGATATTGATTTATGAAAATATTTTCTTTGGACAACAAGCTTTTAAGAATCTGCGACATTGCGATCTGCGATTTGCTGTGCAATATCGCAGATCGCAGTTTTCTCAAATCGCAGTCTCATAGCATCGCGAAATCGCAATATCACAAAATATAATATATGAAAAGTATTTGTTAAACATCTTTTCTGCGATATGCGGTTTGCGATCAATATTTTAATGCATAGTTTTTTGGGATCGCACTATCGCAATATCGCAAAATCGCAATTTAAAAGATTCTGCCTTACAAAGGATGTCTACTTATTGTGATGGATGCGATATTTTCTTCAAAGAAAATATTTTATTCTAATTTGTCATAAAATTATGTGTATTTAATGATTTCCTAAGGAATTTCCATAAGTTATGATAGTAAGTTTTATTTGAGAAAGGAAACAAGCACTAATTAATTTTTTGGATATTTTTGACTAAGGGTCCCCTCATATTTAGTATTATTACTAATACTTAAATAAAAAGGGGGGTTTTTTCTGGCCACAACAGTACCATATATACACAGCACCACTTGCACAACATGTACACAACACCACATGTACCCAACACCACATGTACACAACACTACCTTCACAACATGTACACAACACGACATGTACACAACATCACTTGCATGACATGCACAGGACACCACATTTACATAGAATCACATCCATAAGATGTAAACAATTCCATATACACACAACACCCCATCTATAACATGTACACGACATCACATTTACAATCATACACACAACATCACATATACATAGTACCATATGTACAACATGCACACCATGCCATATGTACACAATACTAAATAAGAAACATGCACAAATCACCATATGAACATAACACCACAAATCCAACATGCACACATCACCATATGTACACAACACCAGATGTCCAACATACGCACAACACCATCTGTACACAACACCATTGATACCTGCATGACATAAAAAACATGTACATAGCATCATACATAGACAACACTACATGTACACAACATCACAGGTACAACATGTACAACATATACACAATAGTATAACTACACATATAGAGACCAAACACTGATTGTACTAAGAAACCTTGCTTCTAGTGTTTTTCCACCATCCATGTTTCTCCCAACATGGCATAGATCACACTGCTTCCATTTCGCTAATGTATCCATCAACATTACATGTCCATAACATAAACATAGGCATAGTAAAATCATATAATATTAATATATATCAACCTAATACTGAAATCATAGATCTATTAAGGTTATTATTACCACTTGATTTCTCATAAAATAGGAACCTCTTCATTCCATTCACCTGCATAATCAATTATTCCTCCACAACATTTTTTCTTGATTACCTTGTTAGACAATGACATACATACATACATATATACACATAAACATCAGCCTAAAAAAAATTATGACTCTTTATGACCTTGTTAGAAAACAACATACACATATACATATATACATATATAGTCAACAACATATTAATAATCACAACATAATTACTAGGTATGATAAGGCTAAGGTTAAGATAACTCCCTTTATCTGTGCACAACATGAAAAATATTGAGAATAACTTAGCCAAGGGATATATTTCCTTAAGCCCATTTACTTTACCTTTCCCATTACCTTTTGCGTGATTTTTTTTCCATCATCCATTTATCCCAAGGAACCTAACCAGCTCAACTAGTTGTCATAATTTTGCATTCAACTACCCTTGTACATGCACCGAGCTCCCACTACCTTTCACATGATTGTTTTTCCATCATCCATTTATCCCAAGGAACCCAACCAAATCAACCAATTGTCATACTTTTGCATTCAACTACCCCTCTACATGCACTGAGCTCCATCTAGGTCTTACATTACCTTTTAGGTACTACAGAACTCTCCCTGAGCTCCATTAACTTCCTCTTTCCCCAACCAATTCCAAAGACCCTCAAAACACAAGGCAAGAAAATTAATAAAACAAAAATAAAACCATGAAAAAACAATAGAAATAAGACACCACAAACAAAGTGGAATGATCATGCACTAGACACAAACAAGACCACACATCAAATATAAACAAATAAAAAATAAAGAGAGCACAAAAATAGAAACCAACTCCATGACTCAATCCCCATGGGTTACCAATGCTTCCAAGTGAAAGCTCAACCCAAGCCTTCTTCAAGATTTCATGGAAATATCCTTGCCATGCAATCCTTGCATCATCTTTCCATAAAAACATAGATATAAATGTATAAACAAACATAACAATATACTGGTGTTAGGTCTCTAAATTACTATTATAGTCCCTTATTGTTATTATTGTACCCCTGTAACCCCCATATTGTTATTATTGTGCGCTTAAATTATTATTGTCAGGTCAGCTAGGACTACATTGTGGCGCCATGGACTCCTATATATAGAAAGAAGGTTTTGTAATTTGTATCATCCAAGAATTGTTCATTCATGTAATGTATTGAAGGTTTACCCCTTTAAGTGGCTTATTTATAAGGCGTTGATATCTCTTTTATTCTATTTTTGGAGCTGGTTTCACAACATTTGGTATCAGAGCTTTGGATTCTATGGTTTCGCTACTCCAAACAGGTCATCATGGAATTTTCCCTATAAATATTTTTCTACGAAGGTGCAGAAGCTGAAATTTTTAGTGTGTGAAGCCAAAATCCTGAGGAACATCGTCACAAAATTTCAGATCTTGGTTCACAATATTTCCACAGATATAATCTATGGAATTTAGGTCATTTTGCAGGCCCCTGAATTTAACCTAAACAGGTCATCATGGAATTTTCACTATAAATTTTTTTCTATGAAGGTTAAGAAGCTAAAATTTTTAGAGTGCGAAGCTGAAATCCTGAGGAAAACCGTCGCAACATTTCATATCTTCGTTCACAATAATTTCGGAGATATGACCTGTGGAAGTTAGGTCATTTTCAGGCTTATGAATTTCATCTCAAAGATGTGACTATGGAAAAATATTCATAGCTCTCTCTCTGAGCATCGGATTGGAATGTGCTAAAAAGTGGCCACAATTACACAGACTGTAGTTTTCCGTCTATCAAATTTAGAGCCAAAGTAGGAAACAATGACACGTGGAAAGTCATACAAGTTTTCTCTACTGAACCAGTCCATAATTGGGTCATTGTGGGAGATTAGACATAACTTTGTCCTGAAGAATCTAAATCAGATTAGACCTATGGAATTTGAAAGAAGCTTCAGAGGCCTACTATAGGGCTTAATTTTAGATATTGAGGATCCATAATTATAGAGATAATTCAATTTCAATATCAAGCTCCTAAAAAACAAGTAAAAGGTGTGTATTTTTTTTTCGAATTGCATAAGTCCTGTTTGAAGAATCAAGTTGAATTGAGTCCAAGGGCATATTGTAGAATAGATATCAGTATTGGATTCAAAAATGATCCCTAAAAATAATTCAACACCCACTAAGCCTTTAGAAGGCCCTACAATGACTCATGAAGACGAAGAATGGAAACATGACATATCAAAATTACAAGAGCAAGTGCAACAATTTTCTCTCTCGCAAAGAGCAACAAAAAGTGAAATGGAAGTTTTGAACAAAGGCGTGGAAACTAAGATGGATGGTTTGAAGAAAGGTGTGGAAGCTAATATGAATGGTTTGTAAGCTAAGATGGATGGCATAGAAGTGGGCATGGAAGCTAACATGGATGACATGGAAGCTAAGATCAATGAAAAAATGAAAGACAACATGGAAAACATGAAGAATGATCTAAAAGTAGACATAGAAGGTTTGGAAAAGTTGGTACAAGAAATTTTTCCTAATGGTGAAAATATAGTAGAGGAAACTCATGATGAGAACAAAATAAATGTTAATCGTGATTTCATAAACTCTAATGTTGGAGGCAAGAACCACCATATTCCAAAAATGGATATGAGGAAGTTTGATGGAAAATATCTTGTAACATGGATACTACAGATGGAGCAATATTTTGATATCAATAATGTGCAAAACACACAAAAGGTATGCATTGCAACTTTACATTTAGAAAAAAAAAAATTGTATGGTATCGATGGCTTTGATCCTGTAAAAAAATTGTCACTTGGTCAATTTTTACGGAGGAGATGATAGCACATTATGAGGATACAAAGAGCAACACCTTCCTTAGCCATTTGATAAATCTCAAACAAAAAGGTTCAGTGGGGGAGCACGTTGATGACTTCAAAAAATTGAATATAAGGGTAACTGATATTTTAGAGGAACACAGGATTGATCTCTTCATAGGTACTTTAAAGGATAACATCCAACATGAATTTCGCATTTTGGAACCTGATTCATTGGAGAAGGCATTCAGGTTGGCCAGAAAAATTGAATGTAAAATTATGGCGAGAGGGAAGCCTACCACTCACTTCTATAAAGAGGGAAGTGTTGCTACTCCTAGATTTTCACAACCTACAAGGTTGACACCACAACAACTGGAAGAAAAAAGAGAAAAAGGGCTTTGCTACAGTTGTGATAGCAAATAAACTAAAGTTCATATGTGTGCTAAGAAGAAATTATTTTACATAGATTGTGAAGAGGAAGAAGAAAATGAACAAGAATCTTCAAAAGAAGATGGTATACACCATGAACCAAACCTAGAAGAGGATTAAATGAGTCCGACCATATCGTGTAATGCATTGGTAGGAATTACCACTCCTCAAACTCTCAAGATAGAAGGACATATCAAGAAGAAAAAGGGAATAGTGTTGATTGATTCAGGTAGTACCCATAATTTAATTCATTGTAAGGTAGCCAAGGAATTGAATTGTTTCCTATACCCAGCACCAGAATGTCAAGTGATGGTTGCAAATGGAGGAACTATAAATTACTCTGGAAAATGCGATAATATCAAGCTAACCATGGGGGAATATGTATTGAATAGTTCAATGCTTTCCATTCCTATGGGAGGTGTTGATGTTGTACTAGGAGTACAATGGTTACAATCTTTGGGGACGGTAGCTTTTAATTTTCAAGAACTTTTCTTGAAATTTTTTTCAGAAGGAAAGGAAGTCGAATTACGGGGTATTGAAGGGAAGCCAGGAAGGATAATAAGCTCTAATGTCATGACAAAGCTTCTAAACAAAGAACAACGAGGCGTAATTTCACAATTATGCTCACTAGAAGTTCCGACATCAAAATCATCTATTTCTGCAGATCTCCAACAAGTCTTGGACAATCATTCCAAGGTGTTTGAAACTCCCAAAGGACTCCCACCTATTCGTGATCATGATCATGCTATTCATTTGATTCCAGGAAGTGTTCCTCCAAACATCAGGCCTTATAGATATCATTATGTCCAAAAGAGCGAAATTGAACGTATGATTGCAGAAATGTTAGAGGCGGGTATAATTCAACCTAGTCAAAGTTCTTTCTCTGCTCCTGTAGTATTGGTACACAAGAAGGATGGATCATGGCACATGTGTACGGATTATAGGGAGCTCAATAAGCTCACCATTAAAGATAAATTTCCCATTCCTGTGATTGATGAATTATTGGATGAATTACATGGAGCAATTTATTTTACCAAGTTGGATCTTCGTTCAGGATATCATCAAATTAGAATGAAGACTGAAGATATTTAAAAAATGACATTTTGAACTCATGAGTGTCATTATGAATTTTTGGTCATGCCTTTTGGCCTTACCAATGCACCTTCTACATTTCAAGGGTTGATGAATTCCATTTTCAAACCCTTCCTTAGAAAATTTGTGCTAGTATTTTTGATGATATACTAATCTACAACAGGTCTTGGAAGGATCATGTTCAACATGTTGACAGGGTGCTCAAACTATTGCAGGAGAAACAATTATATGAAAAAACATCCAAATGTTTCTTTGGAGTATAAGAGGTGGAATATCTGGGTCATATTGTATCTCATGAAGGTGTTAATGTATACCCTAACAAAATTAAAGCCATTAAGGAATAGAAATTCCCCACAACCATAAAGTAGTTGTGAGGATTTCTCGAGTTAACAAGATATTATCGCAAATTTATTAATAATTATGGGAGAATAGCAGCACCTCTAACAACATTATTAAAGAAAGATGCATTTTCATGGACTCCTGAAGCAACTAAGGCCTTTGAACATTCTAAAGAAGCAATGTGCATAGAATCGGTCTTAGCTACACCAGCTTTCACAAAAACCTTTATTGTGGAATGTGATGCCTCAGGAAATGAAATTGGTTCTTTTTTAATGCAAGAAGGAAGACCCATTACTTTTGAAAGTCGTCCAATCAAAGGAAAGTATTTACAGAAAGCTATTTACGGGAAGGAAATGTTAGCAATACTGCATGCAGTAAAGAAATGGTGAACTTACCTAATGGGAAGACACTTCAAGGTAAAAACGGGTCATGATAGTCTTAAACACTTTTTGGAGAAAAGACTATCGTCAGAAGAGCAACAGAAATGGGTCACAAAGATGTTGAGTTATGACTTTGAAATAATCTACAAAAAAGGGAAGCTAAATGTTGTTGCAAATGCACTCTCAAGAAATAATGAAGAGGTGGAAGCATTTCTGTGTGCCATATCTATTATCAAACCAGATTGGATAACTGATGCAAGGGATGAATGGAAGAAGGACAAAGAAGTGTGGACACTCATTAAAAGGTTGCAGAAAGATCCTAGTAGGGAAAATTCTAATAAGCACCCTAAATTTATATGTATAATAAATGGCTGAATCCCCATGATACATAGGAATAATGGAAGGCGATTTTATTAATAATATAATATGCATATATAATTTTTTGGCGAATCTCTCACGAGATTATATTATCTTGTAAAATCATGGTGAATCACTAGTACAAATGGCGAATCGCTAGTACAAAATGGCAAATTGTTACCTAGTGGAGTTCGGGGTGTCGGTTCCAATGAAGATATGGTAGTTGAGCCAGGAGTTGGAGGAAGTGAACCATCGAGACCAAGCATGGCACATGGTGACTCGTGAGGGAAGTAGTTCTCGTGTATTTTGGAAAACGCGTTCTAGTTCTACTAAGCGTAGTGTTGTTGCTCATGCTACTACTAGCACTGATATTGAGGTTGGAGAGGAGTTTGAGGAAGCATGGAAGGTAGTAGTGGTGGACTATAATTACAAAGAGAACCCCATGATGGGATCCATTTTTCCCTTTGATATTTGGGCCTGCAAGATCTTCTATCCATTGAACCAACAATTAACCGTTCAACCAACAATCAACTTGACTGAGTTGATTAGGTACGATTCAACTTAGAGTAATCTTCAAAACCATGCTTTGCACTATTCCATATTTATCACACTAATGCTACACAAAATTGAGCATTTGCACCCAACTCTCATTCATGCACACAAAATTTTCATTAACATCTATAACCCTAACCAAGTGAGAATTGATCAAAAATTTGCACCAAAGTTTGTTTTAGTGTTGAAATTTCATAAGAAATTTAGATCCATGGTACCTTAAATAAATTTTGAAATAACCTCCACAAATTCGACCACAATAGAGAAAACTTGTGATAAATTTGAAACCTACAAAAATTAGGATTCATATTCCTAGGAACAATCATAAGAAGTAGTTGACATATAGGTCGAGTTTTGAGCCTTGACACATTGATAATGCAATGGCTTAGGTCAAAACTCACACATTGAAAATTCATCAATGAGGAGAAGACAATATCATTATGAATTACACATACTCCAAACTTCCTACCAAATTCTACTTAGTTGTCTGCAACTTAGCTATACATAATCTTATAGTAAATACAAATTCCACAAAGCCTTCTTCACATAGCTAATAAATGGCCATCGGAAGAGCACCCCTTATATAATAGTAATGGTAGAAATCAATAGATTATTTCATATTGAACTTCATAGCCATAGCACTCCTATGTATTTTATGATGTATTCAGCTTGCGTTATCAAATATAGATACAATCATAGTTTTGATTCATACATGTAAATCATACTTGTGTACAATGTTGAATGCAATGTCAGTCAAGGCGTAAAGTCGATTTTACATGTAATGATCTATAAAATAGTGAAGAAACTTATTAACATTATAGCTTATGGAACTTAACTTTATTATACACCAATGACCACATTTTATGACCAGTGAGCATGTATAGATGTGTGTTGAAATAGAAGGCACATCTCCAAGTCATGTGCTCACTACTCACTACACCTTCTAGTTCTAAAAGGAGGGAAAGCACGATTAACGTTCTAGTCAACAGTGAAGTTTGAACACATAAATTAATAAACTAATTATGCCATAAGGTGTCATTATTTGAAAACAACTCTCCTGTGTGCATCGTTTCATAATCTGGAACCTTTAGATTATATGTTAGATGATTAAAACATCTTCAACCCTTAGATGAAAATCAAATATAGTTATTTATTTATGGGTATGTTCCTGTTACAAAATATTATAAGAAACAAGGAATCTCAATGGCTATGAAACTTGTGTGAGGTGCCTACATCACAAGAGAAAATGTCGAGGCGAGGGCATTGGGTGCCCCTTCACTTGTACATTCTCAGAGAGGCACAACTGTTACAATGTTTGCGCCTCATTGTTGCTAGAAAATGGTGAAGCATAATTGCTACCAGTTTTTTTTTCATATGCGTAATGCCTCATTTCTCACATTCACTGGTAGAATCTGCACCTAAATTGACAGAAAATGCAAAACTGTGCTACTATTGATTACAATCATTTGCATTTTCGGCAGGCATGTTCAGATCCAACGTCTCGGTTCTACTTGGAGGTGAAAATTGTTGCTTCTCATTTGTTGAATGGCTTGTATAATTGTGCATATTAATAGTAGGGGGAGTGGAATGAGTCCTCTTGTGACTGCCCAAAGCTTCGCCAGACAACCCAAAGCTTGGTCAGATGGAAACATTCTGTGACACACAGGGCATTCATACACCCTAACTTTCTTATTCTCAGTGCACAAACTCTACTTATAAGTCTCAACAGATGGCCCATTGATGGACCAATGAACTACTTCTTCTTTGAAACCCCCATCAGTTTTCAGTGTGGGAAAGATGGACTTGGACTTGTAGTGGCACCTTGCCCTCTGGCTGCCCAGAGCTTGAAATGAATAAAAATTATTGTTGCAGGACTTGCATGCGTAGAATTCATCATTATCATCATCTCTAGTTTGAAATCAACATCCCATTCCGGACTGCAACTACACGTGAATAAATAGAGACAGCGCGAGAACAACAGCACAGACACATTTCTTTTGAATTTCTGCTATCTTTTCTTGTTGTTGCCGCTTACGTTACAGTAATCTGTAAAGTCTTGTACAAAGCCCTAAACAATGGCAAACCCATGTTCGAATCCCTGCGTTCCCTGAACTCATGAAGGTAATGGCAAGCAAAATCCTCTTTAAATTCACAACAATCCACAAAAAATTTATCGGTAATCTCTCTAATGATTTCTGGAATTCAAAAGTTGGTAAGGCCTTCAAAAATGAGTGTAATCGTCCCAATGTAGGAGAGAACCCTGTTTTATCACCCGAAATTCCTTTTAGTTCAGTTTCTTCCCAAAATAGTTGTGATCAGTCCATGAACCCTAATGATACAAATAAGGATATTATTGACTTCCAACAGTGCAATTCTGAATCATTTAATTGGCCAGGGGACTGTAATGTGAAAACCCCTGAAATACTTTTTTGTTTTACTAATATGACCATGGGATAGACAGAAGATATATGCCTCGCACACATTTTGCATTACACAGGTTTTCCAGGGCTTCTTCCAGATCATTTGCCCTTCAACAACAATAATAACATTGACTACACGATTACAAAATTGGGTATCTTGATTGAAACTATATTTCTTCTGAATTGAAATTTCAGATATTTTTCATATTTCCAATTCCAAATTCTTAGGTTATGATTTATTCTGAATTGAAATTTCAGGTATTGTGGGGCTCAAAATTGTGCACCAAGACATTGCAGTGACTCCATGGCGGCAGTTCCAGAATATTCTGTCTCTATATTCCAAGCCATCATCAACCAATTTCATAAATTCTCGACCCATTTGTCAACCTATATGCATTTATGGAAAACGTATATATCTAGTTGATAACTGTTGAACATAGTGCAAAAAAATAAATAAAATTATAACATGTTACCAAAATGTAACAACTTGTCATGCAATTGATATCCCATTTCCTAAAAGAACCATATGAGCGCTTATCAACACGTTTTCCAAGGACATGAATGACGCATATTAAATAATTTTGGAGATTAATATATTTTCTTAGAAATACTCTGACAAAAATTTCTCCCTTAGCCACACTATGTGAGCAGTCTTCCACAAAGCAATAGATATCTCTATTGTCAACATCATATCTGTAGCGTCATACTCTGGTCAATGTTAATCTTAAAAATTTTTGATAGGAAAAATTAGCTCCATTTATCTTGAACAAGGGATGATTGGGGAGATCGTATTGTTGCCTAACATCCTTCAAAAACAACTGTACCATGTGTTACCAACATAATATACAAAACATCTATATGAACTGACCATGAAAAGCGGAGCACTGTGATGTAATATGTTCAACCAAATTTCCACCTACATCCTTGGAATCAATAGATGCCAAAAAATCATTTTCAAGTTGTTATCAAACAAGTTCAAACCACAGATGGGGACCTTTGAACACATATTCTAATTGCAAAAACAACATTTGCATCGAAATTTCTACTTGGATTTATAATATAGTAGTCTGTGAGTATTCCATCCATTTTGCAGTTTGAATGAATACAAATGAGTCACAAAGGTTTGTTAACATAACAGGCTTCCCATCATCACTTACGCTTTGAGATAAGAAATGAATTTTTTGATCATACTCAGGCCTGTGTGATTGTGTAACTTGTCCTAGTTCACCTTTTTGAAGTCATGTTGGCATAAACAAACACCTTTTAATAAGGGTGATAAACTTTGGGAGTGTTAGTCATTTGACCCAATTTCCAAGCTCTATTATGAATATGGGGTTAAAACAACCTATTTTTCTGAAAGTATTCAATTTCTAAAGAAAACTCCATTATCATGTTCAACTCATCATTTGAGAAAATAGAATCCAGTCGAACTCTCTCATGAACTTATATGCTTCACAACATTTCAATACTAGAACAAGAACAATTGTTTGACGTGTTACCAACATAATATACAAAACATCTATATGAACTGACCATGAAAAGAGGAACATTGTGATGTAATGTGTTCAAACAAATTTCCACCTACATCCTTGGAATCAATATATTCCAAAAACTCATTTTCAAGTTGTTATAAAATAGGTTCAAACCACAGATGGGGACCTTTGAACACATATTCCAATTGCATAAACAACATTTGCATCAAAATTTTTACTTGCATTTTTAATATAGTATTCTGTGAGTATTCTTCCCATTTTTAAGTTTGAATGAATACAAATGAGTCACAAAGTTTTTTTAACATAAGAGGCTTCCCATCCTCACTTACGCTTTGAGATAAGAAATGAATTTTTTGATCATACTCAGGCCTGTGTGATTGTGTAACTTGTCCTACTTCACCCTTTTGAAGTCGTGTTGGCATAAACAAACACCTTTTTAATAAGGGTGATAAAATTTGGGAGTGTTAGTTGTTTGACCCGATCTCCAAGTTTTATTATGAAGATGGGGTTAAAACAACCTAGTTTTCTCAAAGTATTCAATTTCTAAAGAAAATTCCATCATCATATTAAACACATCATTTGAGAAAATAGAATCTAGCTGAACTCTCTCATGAACTTATATGCTTCACAACATTTCAATACTAGAACAAGAACAATTGTACCATGTGTTACCAGCATAATATATAAAACATCTATATGAAATGACCATGAAAAGACGAAAACTGTGATGTAATATGTTCAACCGAATTTTCGTGTACGCCCCATGAATCAATAGATGCCAAAAACTCATTTTCAAGTTGTTATCAAACAGGTTCAAACCATAGATGGGGACCTTTGAACACATATTCCAATTTCAGAAACAACATTTGCATCAAAATTTCTACTTGGATTTATAATATAGTAGTCTATGAGTATTCCTTCCATTTTGTAGTTTGAATGAATAAAAATGAGTGACAAAGGTTTGTGTTTGGTCAATTTAGTGTATCCTAAATTGCTGCATTTAATTTGTCAATCTGGGAATCGTAAACTGATGAAGTGCGGCGCACTATATGTGCAAGATAACCTATTTCTTAAATCTTTGTCGTTTTTGGTTTTCCAAGGTGAAACGGAAATTCTAAGATGAAAACAAGTTTGGTTATGTTTGTTCAAGGAAATGATATCCCCTATAATGATTTACCAACTTGAAACTTTAAAAAGGAAATTTGAAATTTACAATGATAAGACTTGAAAGAAAATGAAAATGTACTGCTGAAATGAAAGGTCTTTGCTAATCTAATAAATCAAAACGGAGTGAACTAGTGAGCATGAAAACCAAACTATTTTTCTTTGAGCTAAACAAAAAGGCCTGCTTAGGGAAATTCAAAATTGCAACAAAATAAATCTAAATCAGATTACATCAATTTATCTTCTGACCCTTCATCATTAGTCCAGCTATGATTTTCGGAAGTAATCATAAAAAACTTGAGTAACTAATATTTAACTTGCAGAAAGTAAACTAATATCAAACCATACATTCATGATTCAATCCCTCACCATCAGTCCAGCTGTGGCTTTCGGAGGCAACTAAAGATGTCATGCACGATTTAATATATATAAATTTTGCGGAAAAGAAACTAATATTAAACTACACATTTCATGATACAATCCCTCACCATCAGTCCAACTGTGGCTTTCCGAGGCAACTGAAGATGCTATGAGCAGCTTAATATATCTAGATTTGCAGAAAAGAAACTAATACTAAACTACACATTTCATAATACAATCCCTCACCATCAGTCCAGCTGTGGCTTTCGGAGGCAACTGAAGATGCTATGAGCAGCTTAATATATCTAGAATTGCAGAAAAGAAACTAATACTAAACTACACATTTCATAATACAATCCCTCACCATCAGTCCAGTTGTGGCTTTCGGAGGCAACTGAAGATGCTATGAGCAGCTTAGTATATCTAAATTTAACTACTGAAGCAGATAAGCAATACTGAAATTAAACAAAAGCTATGAAAAGCAAATTAGCAGCAGAACAATGTTAGTTCCATGTCATTAGTCAAAAAGCTATGAAAATGCCCGGGCTACCTATCTATAACCTGTAACAAGAAAACTGATCAATGATTAACAGCATAAAACATGAAAGATAGAAATGAAATGGAAATTATGGAAGTGTATAAACAGAAATGAAACAAATGCAATGTATGAACATACGAATGGATTATGACACAATGATCTCTAAAGAAACGAAAGGAAAATTATACACTAATGCACAAAACCTTAGCTGAGCAGGGGCCCTCTACACCAGCCTTGGCAACGATCCTCAAATACGAATTAAGTTGGAAAACAGAGTCTTCTTATATTAAAAAGCAGTCATTACAGAAAGGTGATGTTACGGCACAAGTGCAGCGTAATCAAATTACAGAGCAGACTAATGAAAGATAACAGAGACTAACATCGACTAACTCTATATGCGTATGCAAACGCATTATATATAACAAAAGAAATATAACTGTCTCCTAAAGTTCATGCTGGTGGAGAGCACGTAGACCACTTCGTCCACGGATCTAGGATCATGGCCGTGTTGGAAAGTAAATCTACGAGAGGTGGATGCTTGAATTCGACTGAGGAGCCCTGTACAGATGTCGATTTATCTTCCGTAGACTTAGAAACGGCCGTATGAATCTTCATGTGACACAAAACAGAGTCCTGTCGACATGAGACTCCATGGTTGAATTCCATGTGGACGCCTTTGACCGCGGCTTCTTTGGATGAGTTTGCTTGAACCAATAGGACACGAACCATGTCCACGTCATTCCTGACCTGCCCATGTGGCTCGTTTTCCTTGTAGACACCTGTAGCATAGAGTTTCACAAAATAGCTGCGGAAAGTTGCAGCAGCTGCGGAAAGTGGCAAGATTCCGCAGTTGAATGAACAAAATCTAGATCAAATAGCAAACACAAAAATATAATTAAAAACCATGTTAGATGCTCTTTTGCACATGATATTGACAATTTGGGAGGTTTAGGTGAGTGAAAAAGGTATGGAAAAATGTATGGAAAAGATGCAGATTTGGGACTCAACATACCCCCATTGTGAAGGTGTTGCATGTCCTCATGCAACCAAAATTTTGATACTCTTTCTTCAGTTCATGTGCCTTGATACTTCAGCCAGCACATCCAATCCTCTCCTCTTCTTCCTTGGTACTGCCAACATTCTGGGTTTCTTCATTAAGCACCTAAATTTGATATTGATGAGTGCTCTGCTCAATTTCTGGCATTTCCTTTTCAATTTCTTATTCTTCTTCTGCCATATTCCCAAATGTAGCATGGTATTATCATGGATGATTTTGTCCAGTTTGCCTTGTTCTTTCAATGTCTCATTTTCATTTTTGATGTGCTTATTTAAAATCTCTAACTCAAAAATTTCTTGTTTTAGTGATTGGACCAAATCATCCTGCAATGTATGAGGTTGAATGGAAGAAGTACTTGGACCTGTGGCTGCCTTTTCCAAAGATTCTATATAGTCATATACTTCCTGCTGCTTGGGGTCTATTTCAGGTGTCATTTTTATTGGGCTGTCCCCAAAATGCCGTGAAGGAGAGTTATTTTCAAAATCTGGCTGAGGAGGGCTTACATCAATATCTTGCTGAGCATAGGATGGAGTATGTTCAATCTCTGATTGGGAATGAAATGAACCAGGTTCACTAACTGACTGAGATGGACTATGGTCAGTTGGGGACTGTTCAGATGTCTCCTCACCCAAATCAATGAAATGAGGACCCTTAATTTTTGTTTTCCTCAATTTTCCCTTAAGTCTGCTCCTTCTCCTCACACGCTGTGGTACACTATATTTTTGTTTTTGTTTTCCTTTCTCTGCCCTCTTGGGTATAGATGACTGTTTTTTAAGATAAACTAATCTTTCATATAGAACTTGATGATCTTCTTCTTCAGAAGAAGGAGTTTTATGTACAGCCTCAATAGTTTCTCTCTCTTTTGGTGTTATTGGCTTCTTACCCTTGATTTCCTTCTTCTTCCTTTTTACCAGTCTCTCTTCCCTATGAGTTCTTTCCATAGTAGTAGTAGGAGTATTTTGGATTTCATCAATTGTTCTTTTCCTCCTACTTCTTCTTGCTGTGCTAGCTGCAGGAATTTCCTGAGTAGGAGTAATTTGGGTTTCAACATTTATTCTTTTTCTTCTACTCCTTCTTGTTGAACTACCTTCAGGAATTTCCTGAGGTTCCTCAAAGAAATTTCTAACCAGAAATTATTCCCATGTATCTTTCTTTTCCTTTAACTCCTTTTCAATCAGAATCTTTACAAGGCCGTGGTGATATAGATGGGGCTCTACATCTCCTAAGTGTTTCTGAACAGTCACAGCCATTTTCTTCAAGCTATTGAATAGAAAATATGGGAGATTGAGAGTTTTATTTTCTAGAAAATTCATCAATAGCCTGGTATGGTACATATACATGGACCCAAAACGGCCTTCACATGTAATGAATTTCTGAATAACTAGCAGTAAAGTAGCCCATTCCTCTTTCAATGCATGCACAGGAATTCCTCTTTTAAAAATAGTTATGTCCATACCTTGGTTTCGTAAGATTGTTCTCCATGCTTCATCACTGATGCTTTTATTTTTAAACCAACGCTCACCCTCCTGAAAAAGTTCCGTGGCTGTTGCTATAGATGCTTCATTGACCGCAAACTTGAGGTCTCCAATCTCTGTTTCCAAGCCATTAAATGAACTTGCAAATGCTTTCGTAACTTCTTTGTGATAACCTCTGAATTTCTGAATAAAACGCAGCCAATTTGCTTTCTTCAATATCTCCTTTACTTGTGGATATCCCTCTATAAACTTAGGTCCTTCCGGCTCTGCTCTTAGTAATTTACCCATTTCCCGTTTCTGCTCTTCACAACTTTTCCTACGTGAGGGTTCGAATCGAAATAGAACGATTGGATGCACAGGATCAAGCACAATGACTGTGGGAATGTATCATAAAATGGGAATGAGCACCATAAACGGAATGGAGTGAGACTGTGGGTAGATATCCAAGAGTGAGAATGAGCACAAGGAACGAAATGGAGTGAGATAGAACAGAGTGGGGTTTCATAAACACGGAAGAGACACGACATTCGGCAGCGTTTTGAATTTTGGCGGCTGCACAATAAATATGAGCACGTTTTAACAACGGTTATGGATTTATGCGGATGTAAGAGTCCTTGGTCAAATCAAATACGTCTTATTGTCTCCGGTGGGATATTGGAACATGAGTGAAAATCGGAATTTTAATGATGAAACCGTTTGTGAATGAATGCAAGAGGATAATATGGAGATCGTGAAAGGTTACGGAACTGTCAATATAATCATTGCACGTAATGGGTAGAGCTCATGGTTCAGAACTATATAAAAATGTGTTTTTCAATGCTATTTGAAATAAATTTTATTCATACCTTTGGAATCTTTGCCTTTTCCCTTGGTCTTCAACTAATTGATCTCCATTAGTGTCTTGAATGCTCCATGTCTTCATTTTTGATCCTCTCACCTGCATTTTATTTCATAATTATGGAAATAACATCTGACTGTACATTCTCTTTGAAAACATAGTAGTAGCTGCGGAATCTGCTTCTGGCTGCGGAAACTGGAGTCAGCTGCGGAAACAGATGTCAGCTGCGGAAACTGACACAGCTATTACTTAGATGAATGGAAATGAACAAATGACAAATGACCAGATGGAAATGGTCATGAAAAAGATTTTTATTGATGGAATGGAATGAAATGGATAAAATGAAGTGGAATGAAGTGAAATGGAAATGAAATGAAATGGAATGAAGTGGGATGAAATGGAGTGGGTGGTGACAAAGCTTGTGAAATGAAAGAGAGATTTTTTTTTTTGGAAAATATAGAGTGTCAGGTGTTCCTGATTTTCACCCTATATTTTCTGTATAAGCCTGCCAATCAATGATTGGTTTTCAGGCTTATACCATTTTTTTTTATTTTTTTATTTTATTTTATTTATTTTTAACTGAAAAGAACAAAAGCTAGGCTGGTGGAGAAGAAGAATTCTTTTGTACCAGCCTGATTGCAGAACTTTCTTGAAACATTTTGACAAAATCCTCTTTTGAGAGTGGCTTATGATAAACTTTCAATCTATGGCCATTCACGATAAGAGGAGTTTGAAACTCATCAATGGTCTTGATTCTTACAGCTCCATTGCTAAAGATCTTGTCAATCTCATATGGCCCAAGCCAATGAGTCTAAAATTTTCCTTGAAAATCTTTAAACTTGGAATCAAATAACAATGCCCAATCTCCTTCTTGAAACTTCTTCTCTTTGATATACTTGTCATGCCATTTAGCTCTTTGATATTGAACTAGATCAGTTCTTAAAATTGCTTCTTGTCTGATCTCATCTAGTTCATTCAACTGCTCCATTCTATGCTTTTGGGCTTCTGATAAGTCCATCCCCAACTGAACTGCTATCTTGAAGGTCTTGACTTGGAACTCAATGGGGAGCAAGACTTCTTTCCCATAAACAAGTTCATAGGGAGAATGTCTTGTTGTATTCCTCCATGTAGTTTTGTAGGCCCACAAGGCTTCTGGAAGCCTTTCTGCCCAATCTCTTCTATGTAGATGAACAGTTTTGGTGATGATACTTTCAAGAACTTTGTTTGTGGACTCCACTTGACCATTTTCTTGTGGATGGTAAGGAGTAGATCTTCTGTGATTGATTTTGTATTCTTCCATCAACTTCTCCACCAAATTGGATGTGAATTGGCTCCCCTGATCTATCACAATTTCTCTTGGAACACCAAAGCGAGTAAAAATATCCTCATAAAGAAAATGAACAACTGAATTTTCAGTAGCAGATACTAATGCTTTGGCTTCTACCCATTTAGTAACATAATCAGTACAAACCAATATATACTTCTTTTGCTTGGATGGTGGATTAATAGGTCCAATGAAATCTAAAGCCCATTTTTCAAAGGGTTCAATGAGTACCTGTGTTTGCGATGGCATTTCATTTGAAAGGGTAGGTTTCCCTACTCTTTGGCAGCTGTCACACCTTTTGACATATTGTTTTGCATCTTTGAAGAGGGAAGGCCAATAATATCCCAAAGAAATGATTTTATAGGCCGTCCTTTTGTCTGCAAAGTGTCCGCCGCATGGTTCATCATGACATGCCTTAAGAATATCAGGCATTTCATCTTCCCTGACACATCTTCTAATCACAATATCTGGCCCTGTTTTAAACAATTCGTTAGAAATCCATGAATATTTTGAACTCTCCTGAATAATTTTTCGTTTTTCACTTGGAAATAAATGTGAAGGTAGTTTCCCTGTAACCAAATAGTTAGCAATATCTGCATACCAAGGGGTCTTAATAGTTACTGCAAACAAGTATTCATCGGGAAACTTATCTTCTACAGGAGAATCTTCTTTAGTATTCTGAATCCTAGACAAGAAATCAGCTACTGTATTCTGTTTTCCTGGTCTATCCAACACGGTAATATTGAATTCTTGCAAAAGTAAAAGCCATCTTGTCACTCTGCCATTAGTAACAGGTTTGTTCATTAAATATCTAATTGCAGAATGGTCGGTATGAATAAAAGTTTCATAGCCTGTTATGTAATGTCTAAACTTATTAATTGCATGAACAACAGCTAAAAACTCTTTTTCAGTCACAGTATAGTTCAACTCTGTGGGAGTCAAATTTTTATTGGTGTAATAAATGGCATAAGGTATTAAATCTTTTTGACCCAACACAGCTCCTAGAGCTGTATCTGAAGCATCTGTAGAAATATGAAAAGGGAGTTTCCAATTTGGTCCTCTCAAGATAGGTGCTTCAGATATTCTTGTTTTCAAAGTTTCAAAATCTAATTGACAATCAGGATCCCATTTAAATTCACAGTCTTTTGTAAGCAATTTGAAGAGTGGAGATGCTATTTTAGTGAAGTTTTCTATAAATATTCTATAGTAACCAGTAAATCCTAGAAAACTTCTAACATCTCTTTGACAATTTTGAATAGGCAACTTGGAGATGACTTCAACTTTTGATCTATCAACCTTAATCCCATCTCCTGAAATATGATGTCCTAAAACAATCCCTTCAGTAAACATCATAAAGCATTTTTCATGGCTTAATGAAAGGTTTGTTTCTTTACATCTTATGAGAACTTTTTCCAAATTTTCTAATGCCTCTTCAAATGAATTACCATAAACTATAAAATCATCCATATAAACTTCTACACAATCATGGATTAGATCAGAAAAAATTCCTAGTACTGCTCTTTGGAATGTTGCTGGTGCATTACATAACCCAAAAGGAAGCACTCGGTAGGCAAAAGTTCCCCATGGACAAGTAAATGTGGTCTTATCTTGATCTTCGGGTGCTACCTGAATTTGATTATAGCCACTAAAACCATCCAAAAATGAAAAGTACTTTTTACCTGCTAATGTATCTAATACCTGATCAATAAAAGGCAAAGGAAAGTGATCCTTCAAAGTCGCTTTGTTCAATTCCCTGTAATCAATGCATACCCTCCATTTACCATTCTTTTTAGGTACTATAACCAAAGGAGAAACCCATCGGCTATATGAAATTGGATAAATGAAGTTTACATTGAGAAGTTTTTGGAGCTCTTCTTTCACTATCTCCCTAAGATTTGGATTCATCCTTCTTTGAGGTTGTCTGATTGGTCTACTGTTTTCCTCAATATGGATATGATGGATGCAAGTCTTAGGATCAATACCCTTCATGTCAGTATACTCCCATGCAAATGCAGTAGAATGTTTTTGCAAGATTCTGGTTAGTTCTTCTTGTTGTGACTACTCCAAATGTTTGTTGATATTCAATGTCTTTTCTGGAAAAATCTCAATAGCAGAATTACCAAACTCTTCCATAGAGTAAAGAGACATTTGTCTTGATGATAAATATTCTATGTCAGATTCCAACTGAAATTGTGTGGGGTCATATTATGAAGATGTCTCAAAATTTTCTAATGTGTTCAGAATTTGACTATCCTCACTGATTTCAGAAATGGTAAAGACAGGTTGTATAGTATCCTCATCATCAACCCATTCATTGTCTCCTACTTCTGTGATTGCTCTTACTGGAGGATACAAATTGAATTTCTTTGTCGAATTACCATTAGAAATGTACATGTCCCCAGATCTACAACTAATAAAAGCATCAGCTGTGGCTAGCCAAGGTCTTCCTAAGATAAGTGGGTGCCCTCCTAGATTGCTCTTGGGAGTCAAAATCATAAAATCTACTGGATATTCCCAAGAATCTAAGGAGACTGAAATATCTTCTAATACACCATCTGGTTTAATAACCGATCGATCTGCAAGTTGCAGTAAAGTAGGTGTAAAGAGAAGGTTAGGAAGTTTTAACTGTTCCATAGTCTGTCTACTCATAATGTTGATAGTAGCCCCTAAGTCAATCAATGTGTTTGGAATTTCTATCCCATTTATATGTGTCTTGAAAATTGGACTTCCTGGATCTACATACTTCTGCATGGTAATTTTTCCCATCATAATGTCTGCAATCTTTCCTACCAGGTGGATTCTTCTTGTGTCCTTTAGCTTCCTTCCTGGTCTTTTGAAACTCGACTCCTTTATGGTTTTTGCTAGAATAGGAATTTCTCGAATGGCTTGTAGCAATGGAATCTTGATACAAACATTCTTCAATTCATCTAGAAAGTCATAGTTAGGCAACAAGATTTGTTTTTCCACCCCCTTGTCAATTTGTAGTCTTTCAGGAAAAGGAGGTGTAGATGAAGATGTTGGTTGCTCAACTATAGGAGCTGTGGGTGTTAACTTTTCTTTTTCTTTTTGCATGCTTGGATTTTGAAGAGATTCTTCCTCAGAACCTTTATTGACTTGAAGAGAGTCCTCCTCGGAGGTATCTTGCTCTTGAATATCTATAGAAGGTTTTTCTAAAACTCTACCAGATCTGAGTTGTACATCGTTGAGAGGAACAATCATATAGGTAGGAAATTGTTGTCCTTCTACCATGTAAGTATTCTGAGGATTCTTATTGTTCGGATTTGGCAATGGCTGAGCTGGAAGTTGATTTGTCTTTTGTTGGTATGGGAGCATGAGTTGAGGATTTGGATTTTGTTGAGAAGGTTGTTGTTGTGGAAATGGCAATGAAAATTGTGGATTTGGGTTTGGAAGTTGTGGAGCTTGTTGATTTTGAAAAGATGGAGGATATTGATAAAATTGAGCAAATCTCCCATAAGGATTTTGCATCCCTTGTACCCATGGTTGATATGAATTTTGATGTTGGGGCCAAGGTTGTTGCCAAGGATTCCAATTTGGTTGGGTTTGATAATTCATAGGGTTGTTAAACCCTTGAGTTTGTTGTCCCTGCCAAGGTCTCCTTGCAACAAAACAGAGAGATTCTACTGAATTTGGGTCTTCTTGAAAAACAGCTTTGAGTCCAAGAATTGAAGGACAATCCTTGATCTCATGATTCTCTGAGCAAATCATACATGTTTCTACAACTTTTTCATCCAAGGGACATTCCCTTAAAGCATGTTTTTTCCTACATTTCGGACAAAAGATGGCTAAAGCATCTGTTTCTGCTTTCTGCTTGTTTTGGATTTAAAGGGTGTCTAGTTGTTCACTAAGGCTCCCTAAGATATCAGTTTTGAACTCATCAAGCATATTACCAATCTCTGCCCTACTTACTGATCCAGTTGCAGATTTGTTAGCCCTAATAAGAGAAGGATCCCTGGGCCCTTTTCCTGTTTTAGATTTTCCTCTTGAGAGATGGACACATAGTTCTGTTATGTCACGAAGTGGAAGTTGAGAAATGTCTCCTTTCCCCATCATGTTTAAAATATCTATCCATTCATCTCTAATGGCTTTTAATATGAGGGCTTTCAAGGTTTCATCATCTAAGTTGCTCATCTTTGCTCTTTTAAAGTTGTATTGAAATCTTTCAAGTAAGTCTTCCAAATTTTCATCTTCTTTTTGCATCATTTTGAATACCTCATCCTTGTGATTGGTGGGCATACAATAGTCCAAGTATATATCCAAAAATGTTTGTTTCATATCATTCCAAGTCCTAATAGATTGAGTGGCTAATCCCATGAACCATTTCAAAGCAGCTCCCTTCAATGTTGAAGAAAACAGTTTGAGTTTTTGAGAGTCTTCCATATAGTCATAAGTTCGGCACACAACTTCAAACTCAAACAGAAATGTTTCAGGATCCTCACTTCGCAATCCATAAAATTTAGGGAGAACAGATGGTGAGATATTTTTCATTGTTGCATGAGTTTCCTCATCAACTATAGGGAAACCAAACAAATTGTCTCCTTCCCTATTTCTACCATTATTTCCTTCACCATTGTTGTCTTCATTGTTTCCTCCTCTTCTACCTCTACCTCCATCTATTACTTCCGCTGCCATGATAGTTTCTTTAGAGTTCTTAAAGTCCTCTAGTTCTTCTACCAAGGGAGGATGAGAGAGAGTCTCTTTGTTTTCTAAATGGGTTTTAGTAGGTGGTATAGGAGAATCCTCTAATTCAGTTGTTCCTTGACTTCCAAAAATATTAAGGCTAGGGGTAGATGGTGGTGAATCGGGTCTATGCCTTGAAGAAGATGGAGTTGTGAAAATCGAACTCTTGGCTTTAGCTATAAACCTTCCCCTAGAATCTCTTGCTCTATGCATGTCATTTTTTTTTATTTTTTAAAAAGTTGGGCTAATAATTCTCTTTCTGATCTTCCATGTCACACTAGGTGCAAGAAGAGAGCATACTTAAGAAATTACTGAACCAATAACTCTCTTTTCTGATCCTCCAGATCACACTAGGTGCAAGAGGAGAGCATACTTCAAGAAGTTATCAAGTTTTCCCTACTTTTATGATTTTGTGCTTTTTTTTTTAAGAAATTGGCTACCTAGTTACACTTCCCCGGCAACGGCGCCAAAATGTTTGGTCAATTTAGTGTATCCTAAATTGCTGCATTTAATTTGTCAATCCGGGAATCATAAATTGATGAAGTGTGGCGCACTATATGTGCAAGATAACCTATTTCTTAACTTTTTGTCGTTTTTGGTTTTCTAAGGTGAAATGGAAATTCTAAGATGAAAACAAGTTTGGTTATGTTTGTTCAAGGAAATGATATCCCCTATAATGATTTACCAACTTGAAACTTTAAAAAGGAAATTTGAAATTTACAATGATAAGACTTGAAAGAAAATGAAAATGTACTGCTGAAATGAAAAGGTGTTGCTAATCTAATAAATCAAAACAGTGAACTAGTGAGCATGAAAACCAAACTATTCTTGCTGCCGACTAAACACAAAAGAAACTATGCTTAAGGAAATTCAAAATTGCAACAAAATAAATCTAAATCAGATTACATCAATTTATCTTCTGATCCTTCATCAATAGTCCAGCTATGATTTTCGGAAGTAATCATAAACAACTTGAGTAACTGATATTTAACTTGCAGAAAGTAACTAATATCAAACCATACATTCATGATTCAATCCCTCACCATCAGTCCAGCTGTGGCTTTCGGAGGCAACTAAAGATGTCATGCACGATTTAATATATCTAAATTTGCGGAAAAGAAACTAATATTAAACTACACATTTCATGATACAATCCCTCACCATCAGTCCATCTGTGGCTTTCGGAGGCAACTGAAGATGCTATGAGCAGCTTAATATATCTAAATTTGCAGAAAAGAAACTAATACTAAACTACACATTTCATAATACAATCCCTCACCATCAGTCCAGCTGTGGCTTTCGGAGGCAACTGAAGATGCTATGAGCAGCTTAATATATCTAAATTTGCAGAAAAAAAACTAATACTAAACTACACATTTCATAATACAATCCCTCACCATCAGTCCAGCTGTGGCTTTCGGAGGCAACTGAAGATGCTATGAGCAGCTTAGTATATCTAAATTTAACTACTGAAGCAGATAAGAAAAACTGAAATGAACAAGCAATACTGAAATTAAACAAAAGCTATGAAAAGAAAATTAGCAGCAGAACAATGTTAGTTCCATGTCATTAGTCAAAAATCTATGAAAATGCCCGGGCTGCCTATCTATAACCTGAAACAAGAACACTGATCAGTGATTAACAACATAAAACATGAAAGACAGAAATGAAATGGAAATTATGGAAGTATATAAACAGAAATGAAACAAATGCAATGTATGAACATATGAATGGATTATGACACAATGATTTCTAAAGAAATGAAATGAAA
>CM076582.1:1308126349-1308295961 GCA_034641835.2 Pinus albicaulis
CCGACGGCTGAAACAGCTAAAACTCTTCCACAAAAAGTGGAGGGTACTAAAGCCCTAAGGGGTTGGGTTCCCACTTAGATGAGTAAAAACAGATCAGATCTTGGTCAAGGCGGGCTGAGACAGAGGCTGGAAAACCACTGACGAAGGCACACTTGGCGAACCCAAAATTGCGGGAAAAATCTTTGGAAAAAAGGCGAGGTCGTAGTTTCGGCACGATGCGATGCGATCGCAACGGTGAAAAGTGCGACCTGGAGGTCCGAATCGCAGGTTTTAGGGCCTATGCCTGCGACCCCTTTATTCGGTTGTCTCGGCGGCAGATTTTCAGAAAAGTTGTCGTCTCAGTTGCGGCTGGTGTCGCTTACCTGCGCAATAGGGCCAGAAACACACGGAAGTTAGAAATTTTAAGTTTTTAGGGTTTATGTGAGAAAAATGACATAAAAAGAGGAAAACTAAGCAGCTGAAAAGAAGCCCTAGGGCCTGAAGTAGCTGGATATGCAGGAATATGAAAAACGACAGCGGTCGTAATTTAAAACCCGTGTGGAGTCGCCATTTGTTAGTATGAATTCTTCGTGGAAGTGTACGAAAAAGAACCACTTTAGCTACGCATAACTAATAGCCCTAACAACAAATAATGGCTGCAAAACATCTTCAGATCTGCAATTAGTAGTTAAAGTGCTGCAACAAACAGATCTATAAATGGAAAGACATTAAACAGTAAAGTAAAGAGTTTGCTCCATGCATCCAACAGACAAGACAAGAACACGATTTTTGAATGAATTTTTATATTACAGGGCACCTGGGAGGAAACAAGAAGGTGTATCCAGATCTCCTCGATGGGATGGGTTCTTTGTAGTCCTCAGCACTTCAGATCTAAGCTTTCTCTCTCTTGTAGATGTAGAAAACCCAATGTAGAAGATAGAGCTCAATGGGAGAAAAATGGTAGAAATGAGACCAAGTGTATAGATCTAGAGTGATCTAATAGGCAACAAAAGGTGAGGAATGATGGGGAAGAACCCTCCTATTTATAACAAAATATTGGGTCATTCTAGATCTTGGTGCATGATTAAAATAATGTTAACCAAATCTAGATCCACCTTTATGGAATATTTATTATATTTGTTGGAGGGAAAGGGTGTTTGACTTGGGTCAAATCCCTTGATTAGTGAAAAATAAATAAATAAATGATTTATTTATCTTTTTAAGGAAGTGGTTGGGAGATAATCAAATAAATCATGATTTATTTGATTAATGGTGGGTGATTTGGTCATATTTAACAAGGAATATTATCTAAATAAGATTTAAATAATTATTCCTAGAAAATAACAAGATAACTAAGGGTTTATCTCATTAATCTGTTTGTTTTTGGGTTAAACATGACTGGGAATAATAATTAAATTATGGTTTAATTAATTATTCCATGAGGAAAATTAAACAAATATAGGTTTGTTTAATATTTCCTTTTGGGGTTTCCTATTTTAACATAGTGAAAGTAGTTTTACTTAGGGTAAAACTGGTCTTACATGGTGTACTTGGGTCCATCTAATGATAAAAGGTTAGATGACCAAAAAATGGTGTAACAAAAGTGGTATCAGAGCAAAGGTTATTTTCTTGATATTTTCTTTAGTTTTGTGCAAAGTAGGGTTTTAATGTGCAATGTTCCCTAATAAGTATAAAACAATAAATAATATATTATAATTAAATAAATAATATATTATAATTAAATAGACAGTAAATAAATAATAATTCAAGAGAATAATAAAAATAATAAATAAAATAGTAAACAATAACTGGAGTTCTAAATGAAATAGTGAACAATAAATTAATAAGTGAAGTTAAGATTTAATTAAGAAAGAGTTATTTAAAAAAATTAAAAAAAGGAATAAATTAAGAAAGAGTTAAACTAAGAAACTATAAAAATAAGTAAAGTTAACGAAAAGTACGTTAAACTAAGAGAAACACTAAATTAAGTAAAACTGAAAATAAAGAAATAAAAGTTGCATGTTCACACAGTGAATGTGTGCATGTGGTTCCCTTTCCATTTTTTGGTCTATTTAATATACATTGAGGAAGATTCATGCATCCTTCCATCATCCATTATCTTGAGAGAAAGGTATTGTGAAGCAAAGGCTTCTCTGGCAGTAATACGTTGATTGAGGGCTCGGGGGTGGCTGGTTGTGAAAATATTATGTGAAGTTGAGCCTACGGTTGGGTGGAGAGTTTTCCCCAAAACTTTGTTGCGGTTAGTAGGATTCAAATAGCATTCAACTTTGGAGTCTCAAGTAAGGAATATCCCCATTACAGGTAAGTCGTATTTTCTTGGGTTTCTCAAATTTCTCTGATGACTAGTTAAACATTTTTTGCGTTGATTATCAATTCAATATTTGATATAATTAATTGCATGTTAAACTTGCATTTTTTATATATGGTATCACAGGGGGTTTCGACTTTAGGTGACCTCTAGGTAAAACTTAAAACTTGATTTTGATTGTGAACTTAATGAGAAAAGGGCTCATGTTTGGGTACTGTAGTGATTATAAATTTAATATAATAACTTTATTTATTATTAAAAGATAAATTTGAGGATATTTTTTTTGGCATACATGCTTGTTCTTAAATCTATGATTATACATTTAAATTTAATATATATATATAAATCTATGTCTCATGAGAGCTAGCTACATGCCCTTTTAGACCAAAGCCTAAATCTAGACTTAGACTACTCGGCCAAACTGTCAAATACTCCATATGGTGCACATATATGATGTCAAACCGCCAACCTTCGACCTTCTAATTTGTAATCAAACATGCCTTAGCCGAACTTGAACTTCTCAAACTGCTAGCCCGAGCTTGAAATGCTCAAACTGCTAGCTCGAACTCAAACTCAAAATCACAAACTGCCAACCTTTAACATGTTAATCCAACCCTCTGCTTGCCATAAATAATTTCCATCGAGCTTCCTCTCAATTTCTCTGTAATTCTATATATTTTGGTCCTTTGTAACGTTTTGGTTTGGTTTTGGTTGCTTCCATCAAGGAAAAGAGAGGCACTCTCGCATCCACTTCCCATTTGATGGAAAAGATCTCTTCCTTCTTTATTTTCATCATCATCTCTTCCATGGGCATTCGGGATATCCCTTCCTTGGGAATCATGCTTTCTGAACTTGGAAGCTCGGCCCTATTCAACTTGTATCTTCAATCACCAACGAGTATTATGTGATGCAAGTGGAGGGGTAAGTCACAGCCTATATGATAAGGGTCGCGAACATTTCAGTCTATTAACACAACTATCCAAAAAGTGCACGTCTAACAATTTGTATGAGTGATTTTGGCCCACCAATCAAAGCAAACCTGTCTCTCTTACCAACAGAACTTGTCCAGGGTACAAGAATGCTATTTAACCCCTCTTCCAGCAGATAAAATCGTCATTAGAGGCCCAAAACTCTTATTATACAGTCCTTTCGAGTATACATTGAGAAATAAGTGGCTTGACATACCCTTGAAATGATGATTCTACTAAATCAATACAAAGCAGCTAAGATACGAGATTTTTGGAACAAGTTTCCAAGTTGTTCAAATGAATTCGTTCCTTTGAAAATTCAATGTCTTAGAAAAATGACAAAGATCAACCCGCCCACAGATCTACTCACCTTCAATAAAATGCAAGCAAGTCCACCCCTGCAATGATTCAATTATCCCAGAGAAAAACAATTTTTGGAGATTGATCTTGGCACCAAATATGATTTTATCTCTGCAACTATTTCTTAATAGCTTGAAACAAACTTGGATGATGATTGGATATCATCTGATATGAATTTAGGCACAATACGTACAAAACATCTACCTCCTAGTAATGATTCAATTCCCACACAATAGAAATCTGCCTTCAGGAAATAATGCTTTCTATCCGTACAATATGGTTAGGCTCAAGGATGAAAATAAATAATGCTTTTGATCCCTACAGTTTGGTTAAGCTCGAGGATGAAAATAAATCGACCTTATTACAACACTCTAGCAACCAAATTAACAAGCTGACATGCGCTTCAAATATATATTTCACCTTCAATAATATTTATCAACTAAACCCTAAAAAATTAATGTTTTTTTTATCTTTTGTTAAATTTTCTCAGAGCCCTCTTTCAAATATATTCACGCCACAAATTAATATGCCACCCTTCCACTTTGATTAAAAACATTATGCACGACCACCTTCACATGTGCTCACGTCCCTGTTGTATCACACCTCCCACTTCAAAGGGCATTCAAAGCTCTCTCTTACCAAGAGCTAGCTGGAACACCCATTTTTCGATGTTGCAGGATGAGGGTTCAAAGTTATCCAATAAATGGCTCTGGATTCGATCTAAGACACTCATTTCTGTGAACTCAATTTCCCGTTGGTTTGTGTTTTTCATTGCCATGTGGTGTAAGCAATTAAAACTAAGGGCCTCTTTTCATCTCAGTGGAAAGTTTGTTGGGTATTTGTTTTTGGTGGCAGCAGAAATATGAAGGAAACTTCTAATTCAGAAGCCATGATAAAAACTTTGTAATAAAATACACTATCAAATTTGAGATTAGAAATCGATTCCACACTGAAATCAATTCCAACATCCAATTTTCAAAATTGACTCCACCCCTATTTTATTTACATTCCAAAATTAGATTCTAAATGCGATGGTTATTCTAAAAATACAAATACACCTATAAATACCATGGATGCTTTGTAAAATATTATGCAGTTTTAATTTTCTTACATTCGTCGGCAGCAGGGTTCAAACCTGCGCAAGCGTAGCCTAAAAAATTTGATGTCAGGAATGCATTCATGACCATGGGCCAACTCAAATATAAAACTCATTCAAAGACCCAAGATAATTCAAGTCTGTCATCGAGGCCACCACTTATAAGACTCCAAATTTGAAAATGCAAGCTACTCTATCTTTTTTTACCTTACTCATCAAACCCTTTTATTGTTGGTACGTTGGGATGAAACTGAAGGTTAAAATTCGAGGGTCACACCTCTATATTTGTCTGTAACCCAATGATAATTGAAAAAATGCATAATCTTCTAACAAACTTTCTCATCGCCACTGTCAGAAAATTGAGGATTTTACTCTTTCAAATTTTATGAGAAACTTGTTTTTTTACAACAAATTTTTAGCTTTAGCAATGGATTATGTCACTAATTCTTAAGGTAATATTTGTCTTATTTCGACTAATTTTGTTTAAAGTTTGGAGTTTTTACTACCTGTTGTCGACAATCGTTGTCTCCCCTAGAGATAGTCTAGAGTTTCCACAGACCAGTGCCTAGGACATATTATCATAGCAAGGAGCACTTAATATAACTTGGGTGTCAATCCAAAAAGCTCTCCTGCTATCTCTTGTAAAACAAGGAAATTGATTTAGATGGGACCAGGACTTACAGAAACTGCCACAAGGAAAGTAATGTTGCAAAGACAAGATGAAAAACTCCAACACAAAAGCATCAGACAGTTAAGAGGTAATTTACTGTAAAGAGGGCCGATTCAAATAATATGCCACAGAAATCAAGTATCAGAAGGTGTATGTAGTGAAAGAAATATAAGAAGATATTAGTTAACCTTGGTCTGATACCCAGATACACAACAGAACCACATATGGGCTTATCATTCTAAGAATCCATATATGACAATGGCATTTTAAAAGCACCCTCCCAAAGCAACTAATATAGCAGAAATATGGATGAATGAACATGGAATAGTATATCATGCCTGAGCCATATTTAAAGTGCTTGACTGATTCAAGTATGGGCATCAACTAGGATGAATCCTTACCTAAAGCTAGTGAGCCACTCGCATTCCAGTAACATGATACAAGAAGATGTATGAAATGAAATATTGTATTAAACACATAAGAGAAGTTTACATACTGTGAGATATCAAAGACCAGAATCCTCTAAAACAGACAGAACTCCTCCTCACTGAGACCCTACGGCTCTGAGCCTTCATACAAAAACTTTACAAAATGTATACAAAAAATGCCTTTCACTGCACAATTCTCTGATAAAAATCTGGAACCTTTACAATGTCTTTCTTCCTCCCTTTTATAGAAGAAGGAGAAGAGAAACTAATAAAAGAGGTAGATGAAAAAAATTAATTGTTTCATTAAAGAAAAAGGGCGGAAACATTTCGCGCCCATACTATTTGATGGCCATGAAATATTACATGTACTCTGCGGCCAGCTCCATGAAGTAAATGCACTGGGTAGAAGATCTCTTTAGAGGTAAGGTATGAAGAATAAAATATATAACACTCTGTACTTTCCTGAGAGAAAAATCTGTTGAAGTAAGACCTGGAGGATGAGATTTTTATGTACTTGTACTCTCTGTCTTCTGAATGCCGAATTGGAATTTAAATTCTTCAATTCTAGACACTGCATTCCTTGGATTTTTTAGTGATATTGTTTGCCGCGACAATTAATACTTCCATCTGTAAAATATTCCCTCTGGATTACTCTGGAGGGTTTGACAACTTTCGATCTCTCCTCTTGAAATGGCAGTCATATCTCTACAACTACTCAGGATCTTTTTCAATAATTCTCCTTCTGCAAGCCGGTCCTTGGGTGCATCTTTGATTTTTGTAATGGAGGCAAAGATTAATGGCGATCTCTCGTCGCTGCAACCTGAAAAAACTGACAAACACGTTAAAGAAAACCAGATGCAAGGGTTGTGGAGGCGGTCGTGACTACGGGTGTAGACTGGGAGAAATAATGAAATATACAGTGGAACGGGGGTAAACATGCAAGATAGAGGTTTCCCATGCAAAACACTAACGTTCAACATATGGATGAAATGTATAAAAGGTGGAGGGGGAATGGAAAAGACACGTGGGATGATGACAGGGATGTATGAAAGACCAAGCGGAAAGGGGCAACGTGGAGGTGGACATCGGGCGATCAGCGGGCATGTGAATGATTCTGGACGATACGATCGAAAACGGAATCGACGGTTAATATTGCGTCGGGCAGTGATGCGATGGTGGGCCAGGGCATCGTTTAACCTGGGCTAACTTCCGTGCAGCTCGGAAAAGTGACCGCCGTTGGATGAAGGTTTACAGATCGAACGACTCTCGTCAATTTCGCTCCGCGTCCACGGCCGAAGGATAACGCGCGAAATGGAGCGGTTTTGGAACAGTGGCCCGGGACGCGTGGCATCTGCTGAATGGAATCGCTGGGATTTTGAGAATACCGCCTGCTGTTGAAAAGCTGTGCGAAATAAACAAGCTGGTTTTAGGGGTAAGGCGCGGTGGGGACCACCAGATAGGGACAAGCTGCGGGCCGTCGATCTGTGTTTGATCTGACGGCTGAGAGCATGGCCGATAGCATTTAAATGATGAGCTCCTTTTGATCTGGCACAGGGTTATGCCCCCGGGTCACGTGAAAGGCTAGCTGTAGGGGCTAGGACCTAAGGGGCTAGGACCTAAGGGGCTCGTATTCAAATATTTCAAAAGCGAGCCTTTCGGCCTTCGATTATGAAATTTGGGAGCGGAGGAGGGCAATGGTAAGTAGAAAAAGGGGTTTCTTAGGCCACGATAGGGAATTTTAATGGTTCAGGAGGGGCTGATGGCCAAAAAAAAAAAAAAATTGATGGGGGCTGACATGGATAACGTCACCTCCAATCGGGAACCACGTTCATCCCCGGATGTGTCGAGAACTGCGGTGCCATCTAATATCCTTTTATTGACTCTACTTTTTCAGCCCCTCTGCACTTTACTTCATAGTTCATCAGCACGTCCTCCTGGATCAAATCAAAACTGAAACAAAACTTATATACAATATGGTACATCAGGCTTGCTCTACCTGAATCAGAATTGGAAGTAGGGCTTCAGAAATTGGCCGTTTACAGGGGCATCCAGCACGTCGCCCTATAAATTCTCCAATATAAAGGTGTTATTACCTCCTTGTTCCACAATTTTAAATGGGCCGAACCAGAGTGGGTCGAATTTGCCGTGCTTTCCTTTTTCAGCCCTCCGGACATCCCACCTGAGCTCCAGATCGCCAACCTGTAGCTTCTTGTCTTTTGCATGCTGATCAAATATATGTTTCATTTTCTCTTGATATTCTGTTAGTCTTTGATTCACTTGATCCCGTGTTTCCTCTAATTCCATCAGTTGATTAATTCTTCTAACCATACCATCTGGTTCTTCCTGACTTTCCTGCATGAAACGTGCCACTGGCAAAGCCACTGGAAACACCGTTGCTCGTCCATACACCAGCTCATATGGAGATTTTCCAGTTGCTCTCTTGTTGGTTATTCTATTTTCCCATTAAGAAAATTTCAATTGGGAATCCCAGTTCTTCTGATTTTCGTTTATAGTCTTCTTCAAGGCCCTCACCAGAGTTTTATTAGAAGATTCTGCCAAGCCATTTCCCTGTGGATAGTAAGTTGTGTAGTGCTTCAATGTGATGTTATACTGCTGGCAAAAATTGACAAATTTTGCAGATTTGAAGGCATGTGTGTTATCAGTCACTATTCTAGCAGGACAGCCAAACCCGGATATGATGTTTTCCTCCATGAATTTTATAATGACAGTGTACATAGCATTCCTTGCAGGTATGGCTTCCACCCATTTTGTAAAGTAATCTGTAGCTGTCAATATCCATTTATGTTGTCCACTTGAGGGTGGGTGAATTTCACCTATAAAATCTATTCCCCATTGTTGAAATGGTTCATCTACATGAACTGGAATCAGGGGCAGAGCTGCCAGCTTTTGTCTCTCAGCAAATTTCTGACACTTATCACATGCTCTAACCCAAACAAAAACATCTCCAAATAGTTTTGGCCAATAGAAACCAGCCTTCAGAATTTTATGAGCTGTGGCTCTCTAGCTGTAATGGCCTCCAAAAATTCCTTCATGAAATTCCCTCATTATATTTTCCACTTCATTTTCTGAGGCACAATAATAGGATGCCCGAAGGATCTCTCCAATATAATTGGCCATTAGCAACTATGTGTTTTTGTGACTTCAACCTTAAAGCTCTGCATTTTGCTTTATCACAGCTGGGAGGATAGCTGGGTGTCAAAAGATATTGTACTATTTCTTTGTACCATGGACTAGTGAGATATTTTATATGTGCTTTTTGAGTAGTCATCTCCAGTCCTTACTGTTCTTTCTCTTTCCCAGACCCTTCATTTGCTATCATAGACAAATTTATGCCCAGAGCTTGGTAATTTGATTCTGATAAGATCCTTGCTAGCCCCTGTCCTTTTATTAGCTTGGCAGGGCGGATATCTAGATCATATTCCTGTATTTTTGAAATCCATCTCCCTCTTTTCCCTTCACTATCTCCCTGAATCAGAATGTCTTTAACAGCTGCAGTGGGGACAAATGCAGTAATGTGGGACTGCAAAACATACATGCGGAAAGCTTTGAGGGATTTTACTAGGGCATATGCCTGCTTCACCAATATATTATACTTCAGTTCTGCATCATGGAGAACTTGGCTGAAAAAGGCAATAGGTTGTTCATGCCCATCTTCATTTTTATGTAATAACACTCCAGCTACTGTATGAGGTGAAGCAAATGAAAATATCATAAAAGGTTTTGTATAATCAGGCCCAGCCAGCACAGGAGCTTCAGCAAATGCATGTTTTATCCTGGTGAATGCATCTCTAGATTCCTGAGACCATCTTACTTCATTATTATTTTTCAGCATATCAGTTATATGCCTAACTATCTCAGCATAGTTAGGAATAAATCTTCTCAGGAAATTTATCCGGCCTAAAAATACTTGCACTTCCTTCTTGTTTTTGGGGAGAGGGATGCTATTTATAACCTCCACTCTTTTGGGATCTATCCTTACCCCATCCTTAGTCACAATATGTCCCAAAAGTTTGCCTTCCTCTAATGCAAATAAAGACTTTTGTGGATTAAGAGAAAGGTTGTACCTTCTGCATTTTTCAAAAGTTCGTCGTAAATGCTCAATGTGTTCAGCGTCATTTTTTGAAAACACTGTAATATCATCAAGGTACACCACCAAAAATTTATCATGCTCCCCAACAAAGGCAATGTCCATGGCCCTTTGAAAAGTGGCCCCTGCATTAATCAATCCAAAAGGCATTCTGGCATACGTGAATGTTCCCCATGGTGTGGTGAAAGTCGTCTTCTTCTGGTCTTTTGGAAACACAGCCACCTGATTATAACCAGAGAAACCATCCATCATTGACATTCTAGAGGCTCCCACCACTTTCTACAGGATGTGGTCCATCTTAGGCAATGGATAATTATCTTTTAAAGATGCTCTATTTAAATTCCTGAAATCCACACATAGCCTTATTTCTCCACTTTTCTTTCTGACAGGGACCAATTTTGCAACCCATTCTGAGTACCTTAATGGCACAATTATTTTGGCTTTTAGCAGCTTCCTGATTTCTTTTTCAATGGAAGGAAGCAGCAGAGGATTTATCTGTCTGAGCTTCTGCTTATAAGGTCTTGCATCTTCCCTCAAAGGAATTTTGTGCTGCATTATGCTGACATCAAAATTTTTCAGGTCTTGATAGGACCATGCGAATACATCTTTATATGACTGAAACAACCTCAAGTATTTTTCTTTATATTCCCCTGGGACCTTCTTGGATAACTTTACAATTTTAGGATCAGCCTCAGTGCCCAAATTTAGATCTTCTACCTTATTTTCTTCTACTATTTTGCTCGGCTACAATGAGATATCATTCTTGTCAAATAATATTTCTAGAGGCACTAACCCTCTAGGTATAATGTTTCCTTTCAACTGCAGCACTCTATTACCTGCCATTTTCTCTTCCCACTTATTTTCTGAAGTGTCTTCAGCCTCATCTTCTTCACCATCATCAATTTCCATATTGGAGAATTCCCCCACTGTTTCCAGGAATCTCTTCATTTGTTCCTCATCTTCAAATACCTGCCAGTGCTTGATATTATCTGGGATAGATGGCCTATAACGTACCTCAATTTCATATCTCAAGAGAGGGTTCTGAGGAGGACGAAATGTAATGGCAGCTACAGGAATAGAATCTGCCATTTTATTCTGCTCCCAGGGCATGAACTGGATATTGAATGCTGAGAAGAAATTCTCCACCATGTCCCATACTTCATTTCTATAAGCTCTCAGCCGTGGATGTTTAGTTTGACATTGATTTCTAACCTGTTTGACCACTAGCTCAGAGTCTCCCAGGACCTTTAAACACTGTATGCCCATACTCTTGGCTACCTGCAGTCCCAATAATAGTGCTTCATATTCAGCCACATTATTAGTAGCCTCATATTCCAATTTAAAAGACAGTGGCACCCATTTTCCTGTAGGGGAAATTAATAATATTCCAGCCCCGTTACCTTCTCTTGAATTTGCTCCATCAAAATGTAGATTCCATATTCCTGCTTCATAAATTTATGAAGGTTGCTCAGTCTTGATTTGACAGAAGTAAGGTTCGTGAGCATAATTTTGATCTTCTTCTAACATCAGACATGAGAAATCTCCTTCCTTGTTGTAGACTGGTGAATTCTTTGAGCTGTCAGCCTTAGTCACCATCTCGATGAATCTAGTTTCTCTGTACAACCTCCTCTCCTGGCCACCAAAAACAGGGATAGTGGTGTAGGTTAAATCCATCTTGATTGAACCACCAATTTTTTTTCCCCAGGACCTTGACAACAGCATGCCAAAGCGAGCTAGGATGTCAGCCACCACAATGTCCATTACTACACTTTTCGCTGGAATTTGGGCCAAATTGACCATTAAATCTTTGATCATCCCTAGACATTTAACTCTTTTGGAATCAAATGAATAGAGGTCTTTATATGGGCGTGTGATTTGAAGTCCTAGTTGTTCCATGACTGAAAAAGGCATAAGATTATGGGAAGCTCCAGAATCTAACATACAATTGTGTAACAGCAGGTCATGAATAGCTAGAGACACATAGAAAGGAGGAGTAGAAGGGTCTATCTCCTCGACATGTGGGCCAAAAACTACCATGGGTATTTCTTCTTGAAGATTAACACTGTCTGGGATTATTGGTGTTTCAGGAGGGAGCAATAAAGAAGTGACTTGAGATTGATATACTAGTTGTTTCAACAGCTCAGTCAAAGGGACTGGGATTTTGACTTTCTCAAGTTCTTTTTGGAAATTGAAAACAGGAGGGGACTTTTCTATTACAACTTCTTTTGACTCTTTATTTTCAGCCGAAGGTTTAACTTCTTTTGACACAGGCTCAGCACTAGGAGGAGTAGCTACTTTTGAAGAAGAAGGAATTTGATCAACAGACTGCAAAGGTTTGTTCAGAGGACTCTTACCTTTATCTCAGGACTTCGCACTGCTAAGTCCTTTTGAGCAAGTTTCTCCTTCTTCGGGGGAGTTCTTCTTGATCTTGAGTCCTGTCTTCCGTTGGGAAAAATAATCGAGAGGGGGGTGAATCAAGATTTTGGGCATACTCAAAAATTTTAATTTTTCATTCACTAAAAAACCCATACGCTACTTTGCTGAAGCTAACTAGCGTATACACGCGGATATCCTTCATAAAACTCGTGTATACACAAAGATCTTGTTATGCCATTAATTATTCACTTATATCATTCCATCATTCATTCATTAGATGTTCAATAAACTGTAAACATGTGCAGTAGGAATAGAATAAATCATCACACATAAGAAACACACATGAAAACCAGGATTTTAGGTGGAAACCCAAGTCGGGAGAAAACCACCGCCACCGTTGTCTCAACCTTCAATATTTCATTATAGAGAAAACATCTTACAACATATGTGCTGGCGCAGCCTCCTACCAGCACGCAGGCACCCACCTGTGCTCGTTTACCAACCTCTCCTGGAAGGGAGGTACGACCCCCTGCTCTCATTTACCAGCCTCTCCTGGAAGGGAGGTACGACCCCCTGATCTCGTTTACCAGCCTCACCTAGAAGGGATCTACAACCCCCTGACTGAAGGCTACAACCCTCAGCACCACCATGGACCACGTTTCATCAATTTTCCCACTGGATCCAAAGCTTCCTTTAGAACACAACTTGCAAGCCACGTTTCATCATATTTTGAGACTGGACCCACTCCATACATTTGAGCTCAATCATACATCATCAACAGATATCAGTAACACAGAAGAACAAATCAGACATTTGATACTTCATACTTCAGCAAACCCTAATCTTCATACGCTCTTTCCTTTCACTGATCCTGCGTATATACGCGCCTTCGACCATACAAACCCGCGTATACTTATGTACATATTATAGAGCTAATTTTACTGCCCATACGCGCTTTCTCTTCAGCAAACCCGCGTATATACGTGCTTACTCTGCGGCGAACTAGCGTATAGTTCTTTAAACATTTAGGTTATTGCAATTCTTCAGAACAGATACATCACTCAGATTTTACCCTTTACTTCAGACAGATGTTCGCCTCATCTCGGATCTAATCATTCCATAAACAGATCTAGCAAATACAAGTACAATTCAGATCTAGATCCCCTTCTTCATCACTCCTTCATCGGTGTATCATACATTCAGATCTTTCATTCAACCGTAACCCTTTCCATTCAGATATACTCCAAAGAGAAGTATTCATTCAAGCCTCGTACTTTGCACACCTTTGGCACAATGAATTTCTTCTCCTCAGGTTTACCCTTTATCAATACCACATGAGCCCAAAACCACACACTTTCGATGGTATTTCCCGGACTAGGGTCACATGGAAAAATCATTACTCAATACAAACAGTCATCACTCATGGTGGTTATTCCCGGGGTTTTACATATTTAGAGCGCTTTTTCCCATACGCGACTTGGAACGTTATTTCCTGCGTGCATACGCTACTTTGTCTAGAAAAATACGCGTATGCCTTGAGACATACTCTTTTCATCATGTTCTAGCACATACTGACATTCCTTCCATCAATACCTTCTGTTCTGATTGTATATACATCATATTTACATCATTTAACAAGTTCATCAATACATATTCCATCAGGGACAACTTCATCAAGTAGGTTGCCATCATCTTCATCAAGTGGGTTGCCATCAAGGACAATACTCAGCATCATATTGCCAACAATCTCCCCCTTTGGACTTGATGGCAACCACGATGGTGTTTGATCACCACAATAGATAGATACATTAAGCATAATGATATTCTCCCCTTTTCAAACACCATATCACTCTCCCCCTTTGACATCAAGGGAAAAGGGCGGATCAAAACCAACACAAGGTTGTTTTCTCCTCATGTCGATAGAAGAGCGCTGTAGATCTGATGTGCACTGAAGTTACCATGCTCCCCCTAAGTTCATGCTGAGTCTTCAAACATATTATACAATGAAGTACATGACTCTATGACCTTTCCTTACATCAAAGATCCAACCAAGTGGATTTACATATGAGACTTCAAATACCCAACCAAGTGGGTTTACAAAATTGACTCAAGTACCCAACCAAGTGGGTTTACAAACTTGAACAAGTCCTTACATGACTGAATTTTACAATTTTACATCATAGGTCTCATCATGACCTTTTCATCAAATTACATATATAACTTTTTATGACCACTACCAAAAGACCTCAACAAAGATCATATTTCAGAATCATCATAATGCCAACAATGCATTATGCTCAGCAAGGCTAATGCTCCCCCGGAAACTGTGCATCCACACATCCTTTCCATATGACCAAGGCTCCTCCTCAGCTTTACATCAAACCTGGTCACTTTCAACAACATAAGTCATCACAACAATCTTGCATGATTCACCTGATTCGAATCATAAGGCTTCCATCTCATTCATGTGTGAAAGCAAGGAATACTCTTCAGCAAAAAGAAAATAGGGCTCATCCATAAACTCATCATAATAAATCATGTATCATGTCATCATTATTTAGAACTGAGACATAAGTAGATATAATGTCAATAATGCAATCATTAATAGTCAGACTGATGCTCCCCCTGAACCTGTGCTCCTGTTCTTTAGCTGAATCACTGATTTTCTTATCATAGAAAAGCATACGCTTATGTCTCCAAAGGAAATCGCGTGTATACGCGACTTTTGTTCACGAAACCCGCGTATGGAAAGTGAAATACTGAAAATTTCACTCCTTCATCTCCCCCTGAATTTGTATCACATGTACCTGTATTCTCTTGTCATATCAGATTCACTGTCAGAGATAAACATAACCAGAATAACCAAATCAACCATGAGAATCACCATACATTGCTCCCCCTGTGATGATGCATTACTAATCATCAGAATGTATCTCACATCATTCATGAAGTCATTATGAGAAATAAGATTTAGAAGCGGATGACTGCAGTAGGGTCAATATTCCCTATGTTTCTGACCGGTCCTCCTTCTTTTTCCAACTTTGCTTGAACTTTCTAATTGTATGCTGGAAATTGTCCACTTTCTCAGATCTATTCATCCTGCATTATTTTTCTACATGTCCATACTTGTTACAAGCATAACATCTTTCGTGTCCAGAAAAGTAAGCATATGGATCATAATGTGTTTTTCTATTCTTTCTTCTATTGCAATCAGCTGCTTTATGACCATACTTGTTGCATGAAAAACAATATCCCCTGAAGACACCTGAGTACCTTTCTGTATAGAATCTGTTTGTTTGTGACTGATACAGTCTGCTTCTGCAATTGGCTGCAACATGCCCATAATTATGAAATTTAAAGCATTCAACATTATTGATAATTCTATAGTTAGGAGCGAAAGATTTCCTTTGAGAATTCATGATTGTTGGTTGTCCTTTTGTTTCTTTCAATACTTCAGGCTTTGAATTGATATCCTTTGAATCTTTAGCACTTCCTTGCGAACTAGATTCTCCTTTGACAGTTTCATGAAAACCAAGACCAAATTTAACCGAGGGAGACCTTTGCCTACTTAACATTGTCTTATTTATATCATCTTTAAACCTCAATAGCTTTCATTCTTTTTTCTTAATTTATTTTTCAAAATATTTAATTTCAACCTCCAATATTTATAATCGTTTCTTCATACTTTCTTCTTCGACCCTTTTTCCTTCTTCTACTTGATCATTCAATTTTAAAATCTCTTCCTTCAACACATTTTCTTGTTCTTCAAAAGTTTGTAGAAGTTCTTCATTCCTCTTATTCGATTTTTCCAGATCTGTTTTGAGAAAGATGAATTCTGCTTCACGTCCTCCCTTTTCAAATGATTGTGGAAGTTCTTCATTCTTCTTATTTGATGCTTCAAGGTTTGCTTTCAGAGAGATGATCTCTGCTTCAAGTCCTTCATTGTGATTGGTTACTTTGTCCTGCAGTCTTTGATAGATTTCTATCTATCCCTTCATTGTTTCGGTTTGTTCATTCAATCTAGAGATCAAATCCTTGAGGATAGAGTCCCTCCTTTTAAATTGATCCCAAAAATTACTTTCATCATTGTTCTTGGGATTTTCTTCTAGACTTATACTGTTACTTTCACTTTCATCATTACATGCACAAGTGAGTGGATTACAAGAACAAAAATCAATACCTGTTTCCTCTTCTTCATTTTCTGTTGCACATGTTTTCTGAGATATCTTCTTTCCTTGAGTAGCCTTCTTCTTTTTCTTCTTTGCCATGAGCACTAGCAGGTTTTTATCAAAATCTTCTTCATCCTCACTTGACATTTCATTATTATCTTCATTTGCATAATAACTCTTTCCATTTGCAAATTGTTTCCCTTTATTATGATTTTCTTTATCAGGACATTTAGCAACATAATGACCAACTCTTCCACAATCAAAACATTTGAAGGGGAGCTTACCTTTGAATCTTCCAGTTCCTAGTTGGAGTTTTCTCACAAAATTTGCTTCTCCTTCTTCTGAGATATAATCTGATTCCTTGACATCTTCCTTGTCTTTTCTTTTTGCACATGCCTTAAAAGCAGCTTCTTTGGTTTGAGAGGGACCTCCTTGTCACATTTCATAAGCAGTCAGAATACCATGTAGTTGAACAATAGTAAGAGTTTGCAGATCTTGCCTTTCTTCAATAGCTGATACTTTTGACTCAAATTTTGAAGTCAAAGATCTTAAGGCTTTTTCCACCAGAGTAGTATCGGTTATGGTTTCACCCACCCACCTTCTCATACGACGTACAATATCATCTAGACGTAAAAAGAAACTGCAATACTCTCATCACTATGCTTCTTCAAATTTTCTTACATTCAATTCCGAGGTTTGGAGTTTTGCACTTTTTACCTTTGTATCTCCTTCATAGCTCAGAATGATTTTGTCCCATATTTCTTTTGTTGAGTTTAGCTGCATCACTTTAGCAAATTATGGTTCAGACATGCTTCCTAATAAGACATTGACGGCTTTGGAATTTATTTCATATTTCTTCCTTTCTACTGCATCAGTAGGAATACTTGTCGGATATTGATAACCTCATTCCACGAATGCCCATACTTCTGCACCAAGACTTTGCAGATATTCTTTTGTTCGTATCTTCTAGAATAACAGATTATTTCCATTGAATATAGGTGGCCTTATAGACATTACCCCTTTATGACTTCCCATTTCGACGGATCTCCTTCAAGCGATCAAGCTTCTGCAGAAGGACCTCCTCTGATACCAATTGTTGGGAAAAATACTGAGAGGGGGGGGGGGGTGAATCAGTATTTTGGGCATACTCAAAACTTTTACTTTTTCATTCACTAAAACCCATACGCTACTTTGCTTAAGCTAACTAGCGTATACACGCGGATATCCTTCATAAAACTCGTGTATACATAGAGATCTTCTTATGCCATTAATTCTTCACTTATATCATTCCATCATTCATTCATTAGATGTTCAATAAACTGTAAACATGTGCAGTAAGAACAGAATAAATCATCACACATAAGCAACACACATGAAAACCAGGGTTTTAGGTGGAAACCCAAGTCAGGAGAAAACCACCGCTGCCGTTGTCTCAGCCTTCAATATTTTATTATAGAGAAAACATATTACAAAATATGTGCTAGCGCAGCCTCCTACCAGCATGCAGGCACCCACCTGCACTCATTTACCAGCCTCTCCTGGAAGGGAGCTACGACCCCCTGCTCTCGTTTACCAGCCTCTCCTGGAAGGGAGCTACGACCCCATGATCTTGTTTACCAGCCTCACCTGGAAGAGAGATACAACCCCCTGACTGAAGGCTACAACCCTCAACACCACCATGGACCATGTTTCATCAATTTTCACACTGGATCCAAAGCTTCCTTCAGAACACAACTTGCAGGCCACGTTTCATCATATTTTCAGACTGGACCCACTCCATAGATTTGAGCTCAATCATACATCATCAACAGATAGCTGTAACACAGCAGAACAGATCAGACATTTGATACTTCATTCTTCAGCAAACCCTAATCTTCATACGTGCTTTCCTTTCACTGATCATGCGTATATACGCGCCTTCGACCATACAAACCCACATATACTTATGTACATATTACAGAGCTAATTTTACTACCCATACGCGCTTTCTCTTCAGCAAACCCGCGTATATACGCGCTTACTCTGCGGCGAACTAGCGTATAGTTCTTCAGAAATTTAGGTCATTGCAATTCTTCAAAACAGATACATCACTCAGATTTTACCCTTTACTTCAGACAGATGTTCGCCTCATCTCAGATCTAATCATTCCATAAACAGATCTAGCATATACAAATACATTCCAAATCTAGATTCCCTTCTTCATCATTTCTTCATTGGTGCATCATACATTCAGATCTTACATTCAACTCGTAACCCTTTCCATTCGTATATGCTTCGTAGAGAAGTATTCATTCAAGCTCAGACTTCTTGCACACCTTTGCACAATGAATTTCTTCTCCTTATATAGGTTTACCCTTTATCAATACCATGAGCCAAAACCACATTACTTTCGATGGTATTCCTGGATGGGGTCACATAGATGAATCATTACTCAATACAATGGTTCAATACCATGGTGGTTACCCCTGGTTTTACATATTTAGAGCGCTTTTTCACATACGCGACTTGGCACGTTATTTCCCGCGTGCATACGCTACTTTGTCTAGAAAAATCCGTGTATGCCTTGAGACATACTCTGACATTCCTTCCATCATTACCTTCTGTACTCATTGTATATACATCAGATTTACATCATTTAACATGTTCATCAAGACATATTCCATCAGGGACAACTTCATCAATTAGGTTGCCATCATCTTCATCAAGTGGGTTGCCATCAAGGACAACACTCAGCATCATATTGCCAAGATTCTCTTTCTGGAAGATCTGAGATCATATCTCCTATTGAAATGTGCTTGCATGAAATCATTAAACTGTTTGCAATAGTGATCAATTTCTGCATCTTCTGTATCTCTGATCTCTCCTTCTTCTTCTTGCAATTGGAATTCAACTTCATCATTGTTTGGAAAGGCAAGATTTGCATCTTGTAGTTCATAGGAAGGATCTTCAGTGGAGTCATCTACTGGGCCTTCCAAGTATAATGGGTGTGGCACCTAATCCTGTAGCTCCTTAGCTTCTCTTGGCAGTATTTGCAGGGGTGGATTTCTATACTGAGGATTATAACCCCTGTTTGGAGCATTCTGGAAATTCTTGGAGGCTGCATTCTTGGTCTCCAATTCAAGCTTGACCAATTTATTAGAAATATTCTTAATAATTTTGTTCATTTCTTTGATTCTGTCTGAATCCTTATCCTGATTAGAAGTAGATACTTCTTATTTCCCCCTTCTTCTAATATCATATTCAGCTTTCCCTTTTAATTTCCCAGTGGAAGAAAAATTTGCTTCCAACTCAAGAGCATCTGACTAAGCATCATCTAGGGTGGCAGGCTTTCTTTCCCTGAGAGAGAAATGAAAATCTGAGTCAAAGGCTGGTATGAAAACAACTTTGGTTGTATTCTAATGAGGCTTCATATCAGCAGGGAGGTTTAGATATAACTTATTAAATCTCTTGATAAATTCTGACACCCCTTCATTATGTTTCTTCTTGAGTGTATTGAACTCATTAAGACACTATCCATGATCTTTATTTTCTCCCAATTTCCTGATAAAAGTACTTTCCATATCGTCCCAAGTGGTTACAGAACGGTTTCCTAATGTTTTGAACCATTTTCTGGCTTCACCGTCCAAAGATTTCACAAACAGTCTTAAAACTACATCCAGATGTTCTACATTAAAGTTCTCTGCAAAAGAGCAGAAGGTATCAATATGTTTATGAGCATCTATTTCATTTTCCCCAGTGAATTTGGGCAATATCTTCAAATAGTCCTGTGGCATATCATTTAGCACTTGAGGCAGTGCTAGGGGGGCATATTTTTTTAGTAAAAAAGCCGGAACATTAGAAATTGGAGGTGAGGATTGTGCAACAATTTGGTGTACAAATGGAGGAAGAGGAGGAGGAGGGGTATGAATAAAAACAGGAGTAAACTGTACAGCAGCCTGAGGTGTAGCTGGGAACAATTCACGATTAACAGCAGCTACTTCGGTCACCTATTTAACCTCTTCAACTTCAGGAGTAGGGTTAGGACAATATTCAGTTCTAGCACCTCCCCTAGGTGTGCTATCTGAGTAATATTCAGGATTTTCCTCAGTGGAGTTGGGTTTTTCTACTTGGATTTCTTGAGAATAAGAAGATGGATAGTCTTCTAACAAATATTCAGGGATTTCAGCACGGGCTAATTTCCTTTCTTTCTGACTTCTTCTATGTATAATCTTCTCTGGGTCAGACACTGATGGTGTCTTTGACTGTGATTTATCTGACCTCAAATGTGGCTTACGAGGAGCTAGGACTACTAATAGATTTATCAAATAAACAACAGTGGAGTCGCCAAGATGAGAGATATGCAACTCTTCAAATCTCTGTGCTCACCTGATTAGAGAGTGAATATGATTTTTCGAGGCCCAGGGAAACTGATATTCTTAAATTCGTCCCCGGAAACGGCGCCAGAACGATGTTGTCGACAATCATTGTCTCCCCTAGAGACAGTCTAGAGTTTCCATAGACCAGTGCCTAGGACATCTTATCATAGCAAGGAGCACTTAATATAACTTGGGTGACAATCCAAAAAGCTCTCCTGCTATCTCTTGTAAAATAAGGAAATTGATTTAAATGGGACCAGGACTTACAGAAACTGCCACAAGGAAAGTAATGTGGCAGAGACAAGATGCAAAACTCCAACACAAAAGCATCAGACAGTTAAGAGACAATTTACTGTAAAGAGGACCGATTCAAATAATATGCCACATAAATCAAGTATCAGAAGGTGTATGTAGTGAAAGAAATATAAGAAGATATTAGTTAACTTTGGTCTGATACCCAGATACACAATAGAACCACATATGGGATTTTCATTCTAAGAATCCATATATGACAATGGAATTTTAAAAGCACCCTCCCAAAGCAACTAATATAGCAGAAAGATGGATGAAATGAACATGAAACAATATATCATGCCTGAGCCATATTTAAAGCGCTTGACTGATCCAAGTATGGGCATCAACTAGGATGAATCCTTACCTACAATCAGTGAGCCACTCGAATTCCAGTACATGATACAAGAAGATATATGAAGTGAAATGTTGTATTAATCACATAAGAGAAGGTTACATACTATGAAATACCAAAGACGAGAATCCTCATTACAGATAGAACTCCTCCTCACTGAGACCCTATGGGCTCTTAGCCTTCATACATAAGCTTTACAAAATGTATACAAACTTGCCTTTCACTGCACAATTTTTTGATACAAGTCTGGAACCCTTACAATGTCTCTCTTCCTCCCTTTTATAGAAGAAGGAGAAGAGAAACTAATAAAAGGGGTAGGTGAAAACAATTAATTGTTTCATTAAAACAAAATGGTAGAAACATGTCATGCCCATACTATTTGACGGCCATGAAATATTACATGTACTCTGCGGCCAGCTCCATGAAGTAAATTCATTAGATAAAAGATCTCTTTAGAGGTAAGGTGTGAAGAATAAAATATATAACACTCTGTACTTTCCTGAGAGAAAAATCTGTTGAAGTAAGACCTGGAGGATAATATTTTTATGTAATTGTACTCTCTGTCTTCTGAATGCCGAATTGGAATTTAAATTCTTCAATGCCAGACACTGCATTCCTTGGATCTTTCAGTGATATTGTTTGCCACGACAATTAATACTTCCATCTATAAAATCTGCCCTCTGGATTACTCTGGAGGGTTTGACAGCTTTCGATCTCTTCTCTTTAAATGGTTGTCATATCTCTACAACTACCCGGGATATTTTTCAATAATTCTCCTTCTGCAAGTCAGTCCTTGGGTGCGTCTTCGATTTTTGTAATGGAGGCAGAGATTAATGGCGATCTCTCGTCGCTGCAACCTACAAAATCGAAAAACACATTAAAGAAAACTAGATGCAAGGGTGGTGGAGGCGGTCATGACTACGGGTGTATACTGGGAAAAATAATGAAATATATAGTGGAACGGGGGTAAACAGGCGAGATAGAGGTTTCCCATGCAAAACACTAACGTTCAACATATGGATGAAATTTATAAAAGGTGGAGGGGGAATGGAAAAGACACTTGGGATGATGACAGGGATGTATGAAAGACCAAGTGGAAAGGGGCGACGTGGAGGTGGACTCGGGCGGTCAGCGGGCATGTGAATGATTCTGGACCATACGATCGAAAACGGAATCGACGGTTAATATTGCGTCGAGTGGTGATGCGATGGTGGGCCAGAGCGTCGTTTAACCTGGGCTAAATTCTATGCAGCTCGGAAAAGTGACCGCCATTGGATGAAGGTTTACAAATCGAACGACTCTCGTCAATTTCGCTGCACGTCCACAGCCGAAGGATAACCCGCGAAATGGAGCGGTTTTGGAACAGTGGCCCACGACGTGTGGCATCTGCTGAATGGAATCGTTGGGATTTTAAGAATACCGCCTGCTGCTGAAAAGCTGTGCAAAATAAACAGGTCGGTTTTAGGGATAAGGCACGGTGGGGACCACTAGATAGGGACAAGCTGCTGGCCGTCGATCTGTGTTTGATCTTACGGCTGAGAGCATGCCCGATAGCATTTAAATGATGAGATCCTTTTGATCTGGCACAGGGTTATGTGCCCGAGTCATGTGAAAGGCTAGTTGTAGGGGGCTAGGACCTAAGGGGCTCGGATTCAAATATTTCAAAAGCGAGCCTTTAGGCCTTTAATTATGAAATTTGGGTGCGGAGGAGGGCAACGGTAAGTGGAAAAATGGGTTTCTTAGGCCACGATAGGGATTTTTAATGGTTCAGGAGGGGCTGATGGCCAAAAATTTTGATGGGGGCTGACATGGATAACACTACCTTTGGCCAAACTTCTTAATTTTTTGGTGATATTATGAGATAACATACATCTTGTCTTAGTTACGATTTGAAAAAAAAAAAAAACGTGTTAGAAAAAATTCAACATGCAAGTATGGATATCATTCATATGAAAGTTTTTGGGAAATTTTGAAATCTACGAGTTTTAATGTTTCATGGAAATTTAGTACTAAATTTTACAAACATAATGAAATTTTTTATTCTCTTATATATTTCAATTTGTGAGTTCAAATTAAACTAATGACATGGTTATTATATGGTTATTATTTTGTATAAAACGTAACAGGTAAAACTTGGTCCATTACATGGGATATCATAGCTCCTAAGCATCGAAGACAAAGTCAAGTCACCCCTGATGTGGAAACCCCACCTCCTACCACTACAGAAATTAGAACCCCAACTGAGCAAGCTATATTATGTTCCCTTGGGGAAATGACAAGCATATTTAAGGATTGGGTCACAAGCCATGATCAAGGTCAAAGAGATGATCCAGGTCAAGGAAGGGAGTTGGAACAAAAACAAAGGAAAGACTTAAATTATGAGTCTAATATCGAAGCTAGAAAAACAAACCTTGATATTATGAAAGAAGTTCAAAATTCCAAACTACCAAAGTTCATGGGTCAAGATGGCGGTTCAAAGGCAGAAGCATGGGTATTCAGTGTCAAGAGAGCACTTAGCTTTAAGGAATATACTTCAAGGGGAAAGGCTCAAATAGAAATGAGTCTAATAAAAGGAGAAGCCTTATTATGGTGGGTAAATGAAGAAATGAATATGAAAGTTAGACCACTGCAAGCTACTTGGGAAATGTTTTAGCAAGCCTTCAGAAACAGGTACCTATCATAGGACTACACACAATAACAAATGGGAGCATTTCATGCAGTGTGACAGAATGGTAGATCTATCAAGGACTATGAAGCTGAATTCTATAGGTTTCTCCATCATGTGGATTATATGAAAGATGAAAAATGTCAAGCTGAAAGGTTTTTTCATGGGCTCGATCCTCTGGCCCGAGCAGAAGTCTTCATGTGGAAACCCACCACTATGGTAGTAACCAATAGTTTAGCCAAACAAGTCCTGAGGATGATAAATATGAAAAATAAAATGGTGGTTGATGGAAATATAGAGAAGGATGACCCCAGGATGAGGGTAAATAGATCAGGGGTGCACCCAGATGGATTCCAAGAAATATGAAACAATGTTTTCCGGATTTCCAGTGCAATTTTTGGATTGCCTCCAAGAGGACCTAAGGGTTAGTCTTACTTGAGAATAACTAATGGTGTAGATAGAGGATTTGGTGGCCAAGATTGAGAGAAAATGAGAATCAAAGGCAAGAAAAATTTTGGGAATTCGGAGGTCCACATTATAAAAGAGATTTTCCAAGCTATCAAGAAGGGATAATACAATAGGGACATAAAGCAAGAGGAGGAAGACCACAAATCCCACACCGAATTCATGTCGCCATTAACCATCGCCAAGCCAAGCCCCAAGCCACAGTTGTGGAGTCCGCATGTATTGTAAAAAAACATTCCTCTATCTGTGTCAATTGATCCAGGTGCCACTAATAGTTTTATCTCTCCTTCAACATTGCTTGGACGTGGACTGATAGCTCATGAGAAAAGTAACATTAGAATGGTATAAATGGCATCAGGCTCTCAGCAATTAGTAGGATCACTAGTAAGGGATTGTATTGTTAACCTTGGGGGATGTGACACCAAGATGAACCTATACAGCGCGACTCTGGCAACTTATGACCTAATTGTAGGAATGGATTGGCTTGAATCTCATCAAGTTGTGGTGGATTGCTATAAAAAGGAAATTCTCTTAAAAAATGACCAAGGAGAATCCACAGTAATTGAGGTAATTAAACAAGATGTTACATTGCACCTCATATCAGCGAATAAGGTTAATAAGTGTATGAGGAAAGGATGTAAGATTTATGCAGTAGAAATGGTTAGTGTCGGTGGGAAGTGCTCTGATAAGTTGCACTCACTACTTTCTGAATTTGGATTTGTATTTCCTCCATAGCTACCAGGCTTTCCTCCTATTCGAGAAATTGATTTTTCCATTTTCTTGAAACTGGGAACAGAACCCATATCCAAAAAACCTTATGGAATGGTTGTTCCAAAGCTTAATGAGCTTAGTATCCAGCTTAAAGAACTACTTTATCAAGCATTCATCCGACCCATTGTATCACCTTGGGGTGCGCTAGTGATCTTTGTGAATAAAAAGAATGGAACTCTTAGGTTATGTATTGATTACTGAGATTTAAATAAGGAGACCATCTAAAACCGATACCCCATTCCTCGGATAGATGACCTCTATGACGAACTAAAAGGTGCTTCAATATTTTCCAAGTTAGACTTATAGTCAGGATACCATCAACTAAGAATCAAAGAGGAGTACAAACCTAAGATAGCATTCAGAACACAATATGGGCACTATGAGAATATTGTTGTACCATTTGGTTTGACTAATGCCCTGACAACCTTCATGAACTTGATGAATAGTGTTTTACACAGATCTCTAGACCATTTTGTTCAAGTGTTCCTAGATGACATTCTCATTTATTCCCGCAATGAGAAGGAGCATCAAGAGAATTTGAAAATGGTGCTTTAATATCTTAGAGAACATAAGCTATATGGAAAAATTACTAAATTCCTTTTCTTTGAGAAGGAAATTCAATATCTAGGCCATACCATTAGTGGGGAAGGCATTGTAGTGGATCACAATAAGATTGAAACTATAATGGATTGGCATGCTCCTAAGAATGTCAAAGAAGTACACAACTTTATAGGGTTGGCGAGCTTTTATAGAATATTTGTAGAAGGATTTTCACGAATATCAAGTCCTGTCAAAACCTCCAATGGAAATGGGACAAGTTTGAATGGACGATTGAGTGTGAGAGATCATTCAACGAGCTAAAATGACACTTAACAACTTCCCCAATATTAAAGGTGACCGACATGTACAAAGAATTTTGTGTGTGCAAAGACGCATCAGGAGAAGGATTAGGCGCAGTCTTGATGCAGGATGGAGGAGTTATTGCTTATGCTTGACATAAAATCAAGACCCATGAAATCAATTATGCCACACATGATTTGGAATTAGCTTCAATTGTAATGGCTTTGAGACTATGGAGACATTATCTGATGGGGCACCAATTTGAATTAAGAACAGATCATAAAATTATTGAGCATATATTCACACAAAAGGACCTTAATGATTGACAACAATGTTGGAGTGAGTTATTTAGTGAATATGATTTCAAGATATCCTACATCAAAGGGAAATAAAATAAGGTTGCAGATGGTTTAAGCAGGGGATCTAGAGTTAATTCAATACTATTAGTAAAGACAAACCTAAGAAGTCGAATTTTAAACCACCTAATAGGGGACCCGCAATAACAACAAATAAAAAATTTTCTTACAAGAAGAAGTATCAATGGCATCCAAGTCGGAAGGATACACCTTAGATGAGGATGGGTTGCTATGGTATAATGGTAAGATGTATGTAACGACCAATGATGAACTTGGGAAGCTAATAATGAAATAATCCCACCAAGCTCCATATGATGCACATCCAGGAGTCCAAAAAATGTATGTAGACTTCAAATAACTATTTTTCTAGACATGAATGAAAAAATATATAACACATTTTATGGCCTGTTGTCTAGAATGTAAATATGTTAAAGTTGAACATTTTCATCCTGCAGGTTTTTTACAACCCCATGATAGACTAGAAACTAAGTGGGAAGTGGTCTCGATGGATTTTGCTGGGGGATTACCTATGAATTCCCAAAGACGTGACTGCATCATGGTCGTTTTTGAAAAATTAACTAAGAGTTCTCACTTCATTCCAGTTAAGAGTGCCTTCGAGGCACCAGCTATTGCTCAAGTTTTCCAAAACGAAATAATTTTCCTTCATAAAGTGCCCCAGAAAATAATATTTGATAGGGATGCATGTTTTACTTCCATATTTTGGAAAAGCATTTTACAACCTATGGGAACACAACTTAAATTTAGTACTACATATCATCCATAGATATATGGGAAAACATAAAGAGTAAACCGAGTATTATAGGACATGCTCAAAATTTATGTCATGGATCAACAAAATCAGTGGGATAAATATCTTTCCTTAGTGGAATTCACATACAACAATAGTTAGCATAGTTCATTTCAGGCCGCTCCCTTTGAAGTCTTATATGGAGTACCATGTCATAATCCATTGATTTGGGATCGATTAGATGATCACGTCATGTTGGGACCTAAAATGCTTCAAGAAATCGACGAAAAAATGGCAATAATTAAGCAGAGTCTAAAAGAATCCAGGGATCACCAGAGAAGTTATGCCAATGAAAATAGAATTGATAAACGATTCGAGGAAGGAAGCCATGTTTTTATTAGAGTCAAACCCTCTAAGATTTCCTTCAGATTTGGCAAGGGAACAAAGTTATCCCCTATATTTGTCAGCCCATTTAAGATCCTAGAGAGGATGGACTAGTTGCTTATAAGCTCAAGCTGCCATTCCATCTAAGACGAATGCATAATGGGTTTCATATTTCTATGCTTATAAAATACGTATCTAACCCATCCCATGTGCTAAAATTTTAGAAATTATAGGTTTCAGTGGAGGGAGTCCTTCAAGTCGAACCATTCTGTATACTGGACCGTCGGGTTTGTCGTCTCAAGAATTGTGAGTTTGAGCAAGTCAAGGTCCAGTGGGACCAATATAACCCAGGTTTAGCTACCTAGGAAGATGAAGATGTTATTTTTAATGACTCTCCTTATATATTTGATTAAAATTGTGTGGTGAACTAAATAGGAGCGCATAAATTAACTAAGTTAGAAACTTTTATGAAACCTCTAGATCGTGTCTTATTTTTTAAATTTTATTTATACACCTAAATTGTACATTATGATTTCACTTATGGTTTTAAATTAGCTATTATGGGATGATGGTAATAATTCACATGTGGTTCTTACTTATATAGTTGTAGGAAAGTGATGATTATGATATGCATTGGGATTGTGATGTTATGATTTGAGGATATATTGACATGTGATTAGTTTATTATGTCATTTCATGATTCATATATGTTGATGTTTTAACCTATGATGGTATTTCTTGATCTGAAGCATGTGGAATCGATACTGATTTTGTGACATACATGAGGATGCGGTCATTTACTATTTAGAATGTGGTTATTAACAGAGATGTTATATTATCAGGATGAAATGCAAGAGTTAGGATGTGAATTATTTTCTATGATGTATGATTATAATTGATGCATTGGATACATGTTGAGATGATGTGATTGGCAGGAACTCCACAAATGGGCCAAGAGGGATTTTTTATTTGATGATCTCATGGGAGCCCATACCCATGAGGGGGAATACATAACATCATATGGGCTGGGGACAAACTCAATCAACACTATATCCCAGTGGTTCCTCTATCTTGTATACTCTTGATGGATAGCTCTTGAAGGGTTGTGGGACCATCTTGAGGAGGCCAAGGGCCTGATATTCTAGGCCAAGTGCCTGATATTGGATTGGGGTGCCAAATTCTAGAAGGGGTGTAAGGACTTCGATGCCTGGGGTTGTGCACCTTAGTGAGTGTGGAGGGAGTGGTCTAGCCTTGCGATATGCCCAGAGTCATTGTGCACTGGGACCGGATGCCTTTCTTGGGGCAGATGAGGTCTGAGTTGGGCATCAGCCTTGGGGCCAGCCTTGGATATGGTACAGACTGGGGAGGCTTATGCCTGGTTCTGAAAGTGGGAAAAAGGACATATATTCCTTAATATTTCCTGGGTGTTGTGGAAACTTTTGATGCCTACTGTTTATACTAGTTCAACAGAGGGTGTTGGGCAAACATGAAGTAATAAATAACTAAATAATATAATATAATATAATTATTCAATTTAACTTTGGGACAAAGTTCCTTAAAGAGGGGGAGTATGTAATGTCCCCTAATAATTATAAAATAATAAATAATAAATAATATAATATAATATAATTAAATAGATAGTAAATAAATAATAATTCAATAGAATACTAAAAATAATAAATAAAATAGTAAACAATAACTGGAGTTATAAATAAAATAGTAAATAATAAAGTGGAGTTCTAAATAGTAAATAAATAAGTGAATTTAAGAGTTAATTAAGAAAGAGCTAACTAACAAAAGTAAAAAAGGAATAAATTAACAAAGAGTTAAACTAAGAAACTATAAAAATAAGTAAAGTTTAACAAAATGTAAGTTAAACTAAGAGACACACTAAATTAAGTAAAACTGAAAATAAAGAAATAAAATTTGCATGTTGACACTGTTGGGGTTCCCATGTTTTGGCAAGTTTGGCAATACCAAAATATGAGACAACATCAAACCACTTTCAGACCCTAGGATCTAGCCCTCCTGGGTCTAGAGAGGGATCTCTATATGATTGTCTAAGGTATATGTCTTTGAAGTTCAAAGTTAAGATATTAGGCTAGTTATAGGCAGAAGGTTTTTTTGTTTGATTGTATGTTTGGTTGCTGAGAATCAGGAAAGAAGGGTTCAATGTGAGACAAGGGTGATCAAAGAGGATTTTAGGCAAAGGAGAGATAATTCCAGGGAACATTCAAGACCATTGGGCAATGGAGTCAGGAAAGGATTTTCTTGCTGTTCAATAAGCAAGCTTTCAGTTGGGCTAGTCATCTAAAGCATTGGATCTTAAAGATGATAGTGTGGTAGGATAGGCAAGAGGGAAGGCGAGAGCAAGGAAATATTAAAGAAACAGAACACAAAGTTCAAAACCTGAGATCAGAGAGAGACTTTGAACTCTCAATACTTCGGCCTCCAGCTTGAGGGAACTTAGAAAGGTTCAATTAATTTAAAAGGATCCTAGTGAGATAGAGACAAGTTCTAGACCTCCCAGTGTTCCCAATTCATTCAATTAAATCCTAACAAGAACATCTAAAATCAGATTTCATTAATTCATACATCAGCTAGCAGCATATGGAACCACTACACTAGTTAAATCAATTAAACTCAAACTTCAAATACACATATATCAGAAGAAAATTAAAGGCAAGGAGAGCAGAAACATAGGGTACCTAACAAGGGTAAATCCTATGCCAAGTTTCTGATGCAAGCCAATATAAATGTAATGAAATGAAATAAACACAGAGATAGAAAAACATCACCAGCTGCTTTAAATCAGGATCCAAATAAATGTGCTTGTCATATTAAAAAACAACACCATTCAAACACAACATTGCCAACAGCTTGAAAGTTTAGTCTGAATACATCTTCCTCAGCCTATCTTACAACTTTACACAGAGAAAATGTCTGAAAGGAAACAGCTTGAAATTATCTGATAATCAATTAACAACCCTTAAAATGAATTTCTTCATGAGTTTTATAGCAGAAATATGAGCTGAGGAGGTAGGTGGAAACTAAATGCAGCATTAACACTCAAAAGAGGAAGAGGGCCGAAGCCCATTATGTTTAAACCCTGTGCATTTATCTCTGGTACTCTCTGGAGGAAAGAATGGTCTTTGTCAGGCTTCCATTTACTCTAGGTATGTCTCTGATGTACCTGGCTGTAGTACTCTGTAGTATTTTTGGTGAATGAAAAAGAAGGTGAAATAATGATGCTAAGGCCGGCCATACTTCATAACAAATTCTCTGGCAGCTTTGGACTGTGATCAGGGCGGAACTTTCTTCAGGAATACGGTAAAATATGGAAACAATATGGGCCCTTGTCCTTTAGAAAAACCTATTGATGTGAGAACTTGATAGTTTTGATTTATGTGCGTTGAGCCTTTCGTGTGATCCCCGAGATCCTTAGTCTGAAACTTTGCCTCTAAATCCTTGAAAAACGCTCAAAATATTTTATTACGTGCCTTGAACTCTCTGCTGCTCCACTGCTACTTTTGCCACTTCCACACTTTGCCTCTGACTGCAAAATATGAGCTTTAATGGCTTTGGAGAAGATTGTACAGAATTTAAACTCTATTCCTTTAATAAAAGTCTTGTCGGCATACCTTTCTGGGCCTTTCTCCATGATATCACTTCTGAAAATGGCCCTTTCCTGTGCTCTCTGTAACTGTAACAGAGGCTATAGATCATGGCGGTTTTCTGCCACTTGTACCTTGCAACAAACACACAACTATGTTATGAAATCCACGCATAGGGGCAGGTGGCTATGGAGGACAGGATAATAATAGCGCGACGGTGATAAACAGTGTCTTTAGACAAAAAAATGGTGAATAATGTGGTGATATGGTGTAAACAGCAACAAATAGGGCTTTAGTGGAGAAATTCTTGTGGGCCGTTCGATCATGATCTGGTGGTGGGATTAACGACAGAGATTAATCCATAGAATGGCTTATGAAAATGGGCATAATGCATAGAAATAGACGAAAATGCAATGAAATGCGTGTGTGGTGGGACCCGGCATGGGCGGAGGGCGATTAGTTTTGGACCGTCGATCTTAGATCCAACGAACAGTCGAGATGAAGTCGGAGGGTCGCAATCAGGAGGGGGGGGGGGGGGGGCAGGGGTGACATATTCCAAAAGTTTCAATTGCGATTGGGAGTGGGGACACGTTTGAGCGCTCGTGCGATTGATTCAAGGCTGTTGGATCTTGGGAAGGATGGATGGCTGTGATTTGGTCGGGAGATCGTAATCGCAAAGATCGTAGTAGTGGCATGGCGAGACTTGCGATTATGATCGGGGTGGGGAGTGCGATTGGAACTCAACCATCGGATCGGTATAGCAGATCGATGGCATGTAATATATCGCGAGTCTTTGATAACAAAACCCAATCACATTGGAATTTTTCAATGTTACAAAGGAAAATGCCCGCTCAACTACTCCGATTGCGATGAGCACCCGGGACTTTAAACGCTTGGTCCTAGGTGCGGGTCACATGGGGAAGTGTTTAGGGACTGGCGGAAAAGGGGCTAGGCCCTATTATAAAGTTAAAAAGTGGGTTTTTACCTCTTTTAATGCAATATTTGGGGTTAGGAAGGGGAACGATAATGGGAAAAAAGTGGAAATTGGCCAAACAAAGGGTAAGGGTAGAATTCAAAGGGGATTTTGGGGAGATTTAGGAGGACTAAGGGAGAAGTTTTGGGATGGAAAGGGGACTTCGAAAAGAGGAAAAAAAGGGGTGAAATGGTACAATCTGCAAGGATACAAGGGGCAAATAAAGGCCTTTTGGAGCACAATGTTTTATCATCAGTGAGGCTTATTTACTCAAGAACAACAGAGGGGAAAATTCAAAGGGTAGGGAACATGAAAAGGCTTCAAGGATGATGTGTTTTCAAGGGAAATGCATTCCTTGAAGGCTAATAAAACTAATTAGCCCCTTGCTTGCTCTTCAAGGAATTTATGGGGGCGAACAGTGGCTCCACATGGGGATGGCTTCTTCTTGAAGGAGTCAAGAATTCAAAAAATGATCTTTGGTGTAGGCCAGATGCCTGCTGCTTGAGCCACCTTTCTTCTTTGGTTTTCAGCTACCACAATTGTGAAGACATCAATTAGCAGAAACATTATCCCAACAATCTACCTACCCATCCTACAATCCTAGCATTTTATCTTCTTATAGGGTGCATTTGGACTAGAAAAACCTTTACATCATTTATTTTTATAAACAGAAAAAAAATCTATTCTAAATCTACACTTATCACTCCATGAGACTAGATTATATTGTTGGTCTCATATGTTTCTCTACCTAATATAATATCTGTTGGGATTAAGCTATCCAGCAGATTTCTTCTCTACATTCTACAACAAAAATTTAAAAACAGTCAAACTAGGATTAGACAGTCTAGTTTGCTGTGAATACAAGGCATAAAGACAGTTGCACATGGACAAAAACTTGCAGAAAACTGAAAACAAAACTTTGAAGGCTTGAGATCTGAAATTTGAGGCATCCTTCTTCTCTTCGTGACTCAGGTTTTGAGCTTGTTAGAGTCACTTTCCTTTCTTCCTTCAGCTCTGGTTTTGGGCTTGTTAGAGCTGATTCTCCTTTCCTCTTTGCTGGTCCGAGTTTTGGGCATGTTTGAACCAGCTATGTTTACTTTCTTTGGCTTAGGTTTTAATCATATTAGAGCCAATATTTGCATTTCGGAGGTCCATGTTTTGAGCATGTCTGGACCTCTCCTTTTCCTTTGTTTTTTGGAACATTTTCTCTTTTTCTTGAAAACAAAACACTGCAATGGTATGTACAATGGAAATGGAAACTGGAAGTTGGAAATCAGTGGAAGTAGTGTTTGAGCATCCTACCATTGACAGGACGCCCAAACAGCTCAGTACCATCTAACTCTTGTAGGAAAAATGCATTTGCACCCACAGTGGCCTAGATGATATATGGACCTTGCCACAAACTGTCAAACTTGTCGTGCTTTCCTTTATCCTCTCTCCTTGAGTCCCACTTCAGAATTTTATCTCCAATTCTAAAACCAGGAGCTTTGGTTCTTTTGTCAAACAACCTCTTTATGTTCTCCTGAAATTTCACTGCTCTGTTATAGACATCTTCCCTTGTTTGCTAGAGATGAATTGTTTGGTTTATACTTCTCACCATATTGTCTTCTTCTGTTTGGATCTCTTGGACAAGTTTGATCACTGGTACACCCAAACTGGTAGGAAAAAATGCTTCTGTCCCATAGACAAGCTGATATGGTGACATGCCAATGGACTTTTTTGTTGTAAGTCTGTCAGCCCACAAGGCATGCACTAACTTGTTATGCCACAACTTTTTGTTCTCTTCCAACAGCTTCTTGATGATGGTCACCAGGATTTTTTTTGATGATTCAGCTAATCCATTACCTTGAGGATAATAGGCAGTTGAATGACCAAGTGTTATTTGATACCTATGAAAAAAATCAACCATTTCCTTAGACCCAAAAGTAGCAGCTTTATCAGTGATTATTTTTTTTAGACAGCCAAACAGAGAGAGGATGTGGTCTTCTAGGAACCTAATGATGACTGAATTTGTGGCATTCCTAGCAGGTATGGCCTCTATCCACTTAGTGAAGTAGTCTGTGGCTGTTAGGATCCATTTTTGTTGTGAAGAAGAAGTAGGGTGAATTTATCCTATGAAATCTAGGCCCCATTGCATAAAGGGACCTTCAACAGCGATGGGTTGTAGAGGTAAGGGGAGGAGCTTTCTTTTTCCTTCAAAAATCTAGCATTTGTGGCAGGAAATTACCATCTTATGGATATCATGGAAGAGTGTGGGCCAATAGTAGCCAGCTCTGAGTATTTTGTTTGCAGTGGCCTTCTAGCTCAGGTGGCCTCCACACTCTCCTGCATGGAACTCTTGTTTAATCTTCTCTACCTCATTTTTGGGAAAACATTTAAGAAGTGGGCCATTTGGATTTTTCCAGTATAAGCCTTCATTCATTATGCAATAGCTTCTGGCTTTTAGCTTTAAGAATCTGGCCTTGGTATTTGATAGTTCAGGAAGGGCATTGAGGTGTGTAAGCACATGCAGAATGTCAGAATACCAAGGAGAGCTCTGAAACTTCTCTTTAACAGTGGGATCAGGCAATCCCTGCTACTCATCCAAGGTATATACCATATTAATGTCAAGGGCTTGTATATTTGATTCATCCATTAGTCAAGCTAAGCCCTGACCTTTGATCAGTTTGGTGGATTTTATCTCATGGTCGTACTCTAATATCACAACAATCCATTTGCCCCTCTTCCCATCTGGGTCTTGGGACAAGATATCTTTGACCACTATGCTAGGCACATAGGCTATGGTGTGGGAATGCAAAATGTACACCCTAAAGTCTTTCAAGGCCTTGACTAAGGCATAGGCCTGTTTTTCCATTATGTTGTATTTCAAGGGTGCATCTCTCAGTGCTTTGCTAAAGAAGGAAATGGGCTGCTCCATTCCCTCTGGATTTTTCTGCAGCAGAACTGCAGCTACTGTATGTTCAGATGCAAATGAGAAAATCAGAAAATCCTTTGAGAAATCAGGGCTGATTAGGACAGGAGCCCGGGTGAGTGCAAGTTTTACTGATTCGAAGGACTTTTTGGCCTCTATAGTCCATTTAACTCCCGCACCTTTCTTCAACATGTTTTTCATATTCCTAAGGTGTTCAGCTAGATTGGGAATAAACCTCCTTAAGAAGTTAATATTCCTAATAAAGGACTGTAATTATTTGATGTTTCTTGGGTGTGTGATTTGTAGTATTCCCTCAACTCTTTGTGGGTCTATCTTAATCCCTTTCTCATCTATAATATGGCCAAGGAGTTTTCCTTCTTGCAGCCCAAATACAGTCTTTTTAGGATTGAATGACAGACCGAACCTTCTACATTTTTCAAAGACCTTTCTCAGATGTTTCAGGTGTTCTTCTTCAGTCTTGGAGTAGACTGTTATGTCATCCAAATAGATGAAAATGAAGTGCCCTATCCCATTGGAAAAAGCTATATCCATCGCTCGTTTGAAGGTTGCACCAGCGTTCATCAGTCCAAAGGGAATTTTAACATACATAAAGGTGCCCCATGGAGTGGTAAAGGTTGTCTTGAGTTGGTCTTCTAGGATTACTAAGACTTGGTTGTAACCTGAAAAACCATCTAGCAGGGAGATCCTTTTTGAGCCTACTACCCTCTGAAGGATTTGTTCCATTTTTGGCAAAGGGTAATTGTCTTTGAGTGAGGCTCTATTGACATTCCTGAAATCTATGCACAATATGATCTCACCTATTTTCTTTCTCACCGCCACAAGGTTTGAGACCCAATCAGAAAACCTCACAGGCACAATTATTCCTTCCTCATACATATTTTTAATTATTTTTTCAACTGCAAGAAATTGCTTTGGGTTTATTCTGCAAATTTTTTGTCTAAAGGGCTTCTGATTTTCTTTCAAAGGTATTTTGTGCTGTATAATGTTCGTGTCATAGGCCTTTAAGTCTTCATAACTCCAAGAAAACACGTCAATTAATTCCTTGAAAAGGTCAATGTATTTATTTTTCATGTTTGTAGGAAGAGACTTAGCCAATTTAATCATTTTGGGCTTATCTTATGTGCCTATGTTGCATTTCTCAACGTCAGAGTCTGCATGTTCTATGGTAGGCTTCTTGGCTACATCATCAAAGTAAAAATGGTCCTCTAAAGGCACCAGACCTTGAGGTATGTTCTTATCTTTGGCCTGCAGCACCTCAAATTCCTCATTTTCCGTGTTTTCACAATTTCCTTTTGGGTTTCCAATCTGTTCGTTCAAAGTGTTTATTTCTATGTTACGGGGTGGTTCTTCATTATCTGAGGGTTCCTCACTTAGGCAGCTATCGCTAGACATAGAGTTTGAATCAGAAAATTCAAACTCGTTCCTGCCTATCAGGAAATCTTCAGTCTGCTTATCACCCTCGAACACTCGCCAATATTTTTCATTATCCGGCACTGCAGGTATGAATCTGGTCTGTATTATGATTTTTTGGTTGCTTGGAGTCTTAGGGTACAAGCTGGCTAGGCAATCTAATCCATTTGCAATAACGTTTTGACTCCTAGGAACAAACACTAATTCGTATTCAACAAATGTTTTCAATATATCCATGACATCGTTCCTATATGCTCTCAACCTAGGGTGTTTGGCTGTGTATTCGCCGTTTACCTATTTTATAACCAACTCAAAGTCTCCCTGCACGGCTATTCTACGGGCTCCTATTTTCTTCAATAGATTTAAGCCTACAATAAGAGCCTCATACTCTGCAATACTATTTGTACATTTGAAATACAGGTTGCAGGCATGGCTCTTCGCGTAGTCACTCTCTGTGTTATGTAGCCACACCCCGGCTCCGACAGTTCTCTTGGTGCATGACCCATCAAATTTCATTTTGTACAGGGGTTCATTTTTTGTTTTATCCTCGTTTCCCTCCCGGATGTGCGTTCCACTGGTCTGTTGTGTGACAGGTTCTGCGTGGTGTGGTGTGTGTTTTCGTTCTTCGTGGAGTGTATGAGTTAGTGAGGGGTGACTAACTGGATGATTGCATTCATTTTCTTTTTTTTTCTGAATCTTTGTTTCAGTGCACTTTCTAAGGGTTTCTTCTTCATTTTCCTCTAAGTTGAGCGTAGCCATTATGTTAAGGTTCGTAGTCTCATAACCTCTGTTTGCATCTATGTCTTCTGGTTCTGGCCCTCCCAAATATTCATCATTGCAGAAGATAAAGGAGTCTAGTTCGGTGTGTACAGAGTATAAAGGTTCATTTTCAGGCTTTTCGGGGCTACTAACCAGGAACTTCATTTGTGCCTCCCTGTACAGTCTTCTAGGTTGGCTAAAGACTAGGATTGTAGCATAGGCCCCATCCATCTGCATTGTACCTTGCAGCTTGGCTCCCCATGATATTGACAATAACATGCCATACTTGGGTGGCACATCTACCACAACAACATCCATGACCATGCACTTGGATGGAATCTAGGTAAGGCTCACACATAGATCTTTGATTAGGCCAAGACACTTCACCCTGCTAGAATCAAATGAATATAGGTCTTTGTAGGGTCGGGTTATCTCTAGGCCTAACCTTTCCATAACCACTTTAGGCATCAAATTGTGTGAGGCACCAGAGTCATGCATTGCATTATGAAGGATCTTATCATGAATATTGAGACTGATATAAAAAGGAGGTATTACCCCTTCCTGAAATTTCCCTTCAATCTTTGGACCCAATAGAAGGGTTGGTCGATCATCACTCATATTTACAGTGTCGCTGTTCTCACCTAGATTTAATGCTTTCAAAATTTGGCCTTTATATGCATCCTGAGTGGCCAACTCAGAGAGTGCGACAGAGATTTTAATTCTTGTAATCTCACTTTCTAAATTGAAAGTGGACTGTCTCTTTGGAATGCTCAACTCTGTTTTGTTAGCAAGTACCTTAGTGGCTAAATTGGTGGGCTGGTTCTCATTATGTACAGTATTTGGAATTGTTTTATCAGGAGCACTAACTGCAGTGCTAGTGCTGCTAGTTGGTTGGCTTTGTTTCTCACTGTTTTGGTTGTCTTTTTCCTTTTTCTTCTCAGAACTCTCGACTACTGATTTGTTACTTTCAGCAGCTTCTTTAGAAGTTTTCTCAGGCCTCTTTTTGATGGTAACCTCAGAATATTTTTCTTTTGAAGTGTCTAGGTTCTTTTTTCTTCTAAGTTCATATTGTTCTCTGACCTGCATGATGGCATCCTCAAACCCTAACCTGTAATCCTCAGATTCTAACCATTCCTCATCCCAAAAGGAGGTTGAGGGTTGATCTTCTTCTGTGGAACAGTTGTAGATTGAGTTTTCCACTTCAAACATGTTTATTATGTTTCCTTCAGACTCCTCTATGATTCCCTCATATTCATCACGAAATTTCTCTTGGAATGGGGGAATAACTTGCTGATCTGGTTCTCTTTTTCTGTTGGGAGTGGTGTTGTTTCTTCTAAAGTTTTGGTTATGGTTATGATTTTGATTTCTGTTTTGGTTACTAACTGTGACAACCATTTTTTCCATCATTTGTTGTAGCTTTTCCATTTTTTTTGGATAAACGATCATAATTTGGATCAGATGTGGAAGCTACAGTGTCATCTCTATATGTTACCCTCTTTTCAGCTCTCAATCTTTCTCTCTTCTCAATTAGATTAGATTCTACACTCACTGCTCCTTTTTTCATGTCTTCCAACGTGTTGTACTCTCTCTCCCTAATCTGGTAAGCCATGTCAGCATCAAAGCCTTCAGGGTATTTCGCTAGAGCCATACCTTGGGGAGGTTTCATGTGTGGAGGAAGGGTGTTATAAACACTGTTGAACCTTGTAGTGTAGTCATGGACACTCTCTCCTACGTTTCTTTTGAGGTTCATATATTCTGCTAGGATTTGGTGAGGGTTTTCCTTAACTTCCCATTTGTTTATGAAGGTCTAATATAAAGCAGGGAGGTATTGGACACTATTAGTAGGTAGGCCTTTGAACCATTTCTTCACATCACCTCCTAAGCTCTGGGAAAAGATTCTCATTTTGACTGTATCATCATCTATCTACATGTAGTCAAAAGAATCTTCCATCCTATCTGGATGGTGTTGTGTTGTGGTAGATTCTCTGGTAGTGAAGTGTGGGATTTTTGATTGATAATCATTGGGTAAAGGTACTAGAGGCTGGGGTAAAACCAAAGGTGCATACCAGGCTGCGATGATGATGTTCTGATGAGGTAAAGGGTTAACTTGAGAAACTGTTATATGGATGACAGGGATACTAGGACCAGCAGAAGTCTGTTGAGCAGAATTGGGATGACTAAGCCCCAAGTTCTGAATAAAGTGAATGTCATGGGGTGTGGATGAAGGGGTCTCCTTGTCCCTAATGTGTTTACCACAATGAGGAGGTGAACCAGGGAATTCAAGGTCTGGCTAGTCTAGGACACTGGATGACCTAGTTCTTGGTAGTCTGTTTCATAGGTCTAGGTCAAAAAATGGGTCTGATAGAGCTATAAAGTCTTCTGGTGTAGAATTAGCTCTATGGATGTGGCTAGAAATACTTGGTCTTTTAGGTTTAGGAGATCTCTTGAGGATGCTCTCAGTGTTCTCAACTATTTCAGGTGGGTTTGGGTTAGGGTAAGCTCTTGCGTGGATGGTTCTGGAAGCCAGAATGTTGTTTTCCAACCAAGCAGCTTAACCCTACTTGTTCCTTCTATTGTGGTTGATGTTTTTTTAGAGGCTGGTCATGGAGTCTTATGTGAAACCAAGATAATCAACAGGCCTACTGATCACCAGTGGAGTCTTTGATCTTTAAAGAGTTGTGGAGTCTCTAGGTGGAGGGTTTAGGATGCTCCTAGAGGGTACACTGTCCACCACAGTGCTTATGAGATGTCATTTTTCAAGGATATCTTTAAAACACAGCAAACTCTAACCAGAGATTGACTGGGAGGGATTTTACCAGATATGTCACCTCTAAAGAGTGTGAGATCTGGGGGCTACCTAGCCCTTTTCCACACTCTGTCTAAGAGTGTGGGAGAAACACACAAATGGTATAGAAGTTGGAATACAAATGGAAGTGTTTCACTACCAACTTGCCTAGAGTTTCTAGGTTTTCTGAGGCTCTTGTGATGTAGTAGGATGGAAAATACTCAGAATTCCCAAGTGGAATCGTCATTATGTTGGGGTTCCCATGTTTTGGAAAGTTTGGCAATACCAAAAGATGAGACAACATCAAACCACTTTCAGACCCTAGGATCTAGCCCTCCTGGGTCCAGAGAGGGATCTCTCTATGATTGTCTAAGGTATATGTCTTTGAAGTTCAAAGTTAAGATATTAGGCTAGTTATAGGCACAAGGTTTGTTTGTTTGATTGTATTTTTGGTTGCTAAGAATCAGGAAAGAAGGGTTCAATGTGAGACAAGGGTGAGCAAAGAGGATTTTAGGCAAAGGAGAGATAATTCCAGGGAACATTCAAGACCATTGGGCAACGGAGTCAGGAAAGGATTTTCTTGCTATTCAATATGCATGCTTTCAGTTGGGCTAGTCATCTAAAGCATTGGATCTTAAAGATGATAGTGTGGTAGGATATGCAAGAGGGAAGACGAGAGCAAGGAAACATTAAAGAAACACAACACAAAGTTGAAAACCTGAGATCAGAGAGAGACTTTAAACTCTCAATGCTTTGGCCTCCAGCTTGAGGGAACTTAGAAAGGTCCAATTAATTGAAAAGGATCCTAGTGAGATAGATACAAGTTCTAGACCTCCCAGTCTTCCCAATTCATTCAATTAAATCCTAACAATAACATCTAAAATTAGATTTCATTAATTCATACATCAGTTAGCAGCATATGGAACCACTACACTGGTTAAATCAATTAAAATAAAACTGCAGATACACATATAGCAGAAAAACATTAAAGGCAAGGAGAGCAGAAACATAGGGTACCTAACAAGGGTAAATCCTATGCCAAGTTTCTGATGCAAGCCAATAGAAATGTAATGAAATGAAATAAACACAGAGATAGAAAAACATCACCAGCTGCTTTAAATCAGGATCCAAAGAAATGTGCTTGTCGTATTAAAAAACAACACCAGTGAAACACAACATTGCCAACAGCTTGAAAGTTCAGTCTGAATACATCTTCCTCAGCCTATCTTACAACTTTACACAGAGAACATGTCTGAAAGGAAACAGCTTGCAATTCTCTGATAATCAATCAACAACCCTTACAATGAATTTCTTCATGAGTTTTATAGCAGAAAGATGAGCTGAGGAGGTAGGTGGAAACTAAATGTAGCATTAACACTCAGAAGAGGAAGAGGGCCGAAGCCCATTCTATTTAAACCCTGTGCATTTATCTCTGGCACTCTCTGGAGGAAAGAATGGTCTTCGTCAGGCTTCCATTTACTCCAGGTATGTCTCCAATGTACCTGGCTGCAGTACTCTGTAGTACTTTTGGTGAATGAATAAGAAGGTGAAATAATGATGCTAAGGCCATCCATACTTCATAACAAATGCTATGGCAGCTTCGTACTGTGATCAGGGTGGAAATTTCTATGGGAACACGGTAAAATATGGAAACAATATGGGCGCTTTGTCCTTTAGAACAACCTGCTGATGTGAGACCCTGATAGTTTTTATTTCTGTGCGCTGAGCCTTCCGTGTGATCCCCGGGATCCTTAGTCTGGTACTTTGCCTCTAAATCCCTGAAAAAGGCTTAGAATCTTTGATTACATGCCTTGAACTCTCTGTTGCTCCATTGATACTCTTTTTCACTTCCACGCTTTGCCTCTGACTGCGAAATCTGAGCTTTAATGGCTCTAGAGAAGATTGTACAAAGTTTAAACTCTGTTCCTTTAATGAAAGTCTTGTCGGCATACATTTCTAGGCCTTTCTCCATGATATCGCTTCTGAAAATGGCCCTTTCCTATGCTCTCTGTAACTGTAACATTGGCTATAGATCATGGTAGTTTTCCACCGCTTGTACCCTACAAAAAACACACAACTATGTTATGAAATCCACGTATAGGGGTGGGTGGCTATGGAGGATGGGAGAATAATAGTGCGGCGGTTATAAACGGTGTTTTTAGACAAAAAAATGGTGAATAATGTGGTGATATGGTGTAAACAGAAAAAATAGGGCTTTGGTGGAGAAATTCTTGTGGGTCGTTCGATCATGATCTGGTGGTGGGATCGACAGTGGAGATTAATCCACGGAATGGATTATGAAAATGGGTGGAATGCATAGAAATGGACGAAAATGCAATGAAATGCGTGCGTGGTGGGACCCGGCATGGGCGGAGGGCGATTAGTTTTGGACCGTCGATCTTAGATCCAACGGATGGTCGAGATGAAGTAGGAGGGTCACAATCGGGGGGAAGGGGTGACATATTCCAAAAGTTTCGATTGAGATTGGGAGTGGGGATGCGACTGAGTGCTGGTGCGATTGATTCAAGGCTATTGGATCTTGGGACGGATGGCTGGCTATGATTTGGTTGGGAGATTGCAATCGCAAAGATCATAGGGGTGGCACGGTGAGACTTGCGATTGCGATTGGGGCAGGGAGTGCGATTGGCACTCAACCGTCGGATCGGGATAGCGGATCGACGGTATATAATATATCGTGGGTCTTTAATAACAAAACCTAATCGCATCGGAATTTTTTGATGTTACAAAGGAAAACGCCTGCTCGACTGCTCCGATTGTGATGAGCGCCCGAGACTTTAAACGCTTGGTCCTGGGTGCGGGTCACGTGGGGAAGCGGTTAGATACTGGAAGAAAAGGGGCTAGGCCCTATTATAAAGTTAAAAAGTGGGTTTTTGCCTCTTTTAATGTAATATTTGGGGTTAGGAAGGGGAACGGTAAAGGGAAAAAAGGGGAAATTTTCCAAACAAAGGGTAAGGTCAGAATTCAAAGGGGATTTTGGGGAGATTTAGGAGGACTAAGGGAGAAATTTTGGGATGGAATGGGGGCCTCGAAAAGAGGAAAAAAAGGGGTGAAATGGGACAATCTGCAGGGATACAAGGGGCAAATAAAGGCCTTTTGGAGCATAATTTTGTATCGTCAGTGAGGCTTATTTACTCAAGAACAGTAGAGGGGAACAGTCAAAGGGCAGGGAACATGAAAAGGCTTCAAGGATGATGTGTTTTCAAGGGAAATGCATTCCTTGAAGGCTCATAAATCTAATTAGCCCCTTGCTTGCTTGTCAAGGAATTTATGGGGGTCTAACAGACACAGTGAATGTGTGCATGTGGTTCCCTTTCCATTGTTTGGTCTATTTAATAGAAATTGAGAAAGATTCATGGACCATTCCATCATCCATTCTCTTGAGAGAAAGGTATTGTGAGGCAAAGGCTTCACTGGCAGTAGTACGTTGATTGAGGGCTCAGGGTGGCTAGCTGTGGAAAGATTATGTGTAGCTGAGCCTACTTTTGGGTGGAGATTTGTCTCCAAAAAGTTTTTGGGTTATCAGGATTCAAATAGCATTGAAATTTGGAGTCTCAAGTAAGGAATATTGTCATTACAAGTAAGTCGCCTATGCTCTAGTTTATGAAATTTCTATGATGATTAGTTCAACAATTTTTGTTTTCATTATCAATTGCATATTTGATATAATTAATTTCATGTTGAATTTTGGGTTGTTACATAATGGTTTAAAATTTGTGATGCTTAGAAGGTTGAAGTTGCATAGAGGAGAAGGGAAATTGTTGGTTGCTAGTCCTGAGGTTAGGACTAGAAGAAGGAGAGCCACAAGGCCACCATGTCCACCCAAAGTTTCACTCACAGCTACACTTGAAGCACCTTGTTAACACTAGAAAATCATACAGCAAAAGATGACATTAATTAATGTGAAGCCAAAGGATTTACAGGGTAGGAAGACATTATGGAATCTAGAAAGTATTTAAAATATCTAAGGTTTTGAGAAAATCAAATTTGAACTAGTCATAAAATGCTATTTGCATGCATTATCATTTGAGAAGAGTGCCTTCTATGCGCCTTTTTGTCCGATAAGCACGCATTCCTGAAAGTGGAAAAATGTCGCTATTCGGGACCACACAAAGCAAAGGAAAAGTTACTCCTTACATGAAGCCACCTAAGGACAACCACCAACACTTCCTTAGACACTATGTGAGCACACAATGGAATATTTGGAGCACACAATGGAATCATACCTCTCCCTTGGGTCACCATCCACCATGTACCAAGGGAGGGAAGGAGGATTTGAAATCCCCTATATAAAGCCACCATGAGATGAGGAATGGGTGATCACATTGTTATGCTGGCCAAAATTGCCCAAGCAATACCAGTAGTGTGTGACCCGGAGCTAGAGATAGAAGGGAATTGATTGTTGGCCATCCAACAATCTTATTCCAACATAGTAGAGAGAGAGGGAGACTGCATCGAGGCGAGCTTGGAGAACAACATCCTTGCATCGGGACCTAGAACCATTGTCTAGGGGCCCTTTGGCAAGTGGGTAAGATTTATTCTTCGTATCAAACGCTTAATAAGAAGGGGAATAGAGCCACCATTTTCATTATTATCATTTGACTCTCTTTAATAGCTTCTATATATTTGTGTTTTAGTTTTAGTTTAACTTGAGTATACATTTGCATGGCTTTTCCTCTAGATTGTATGCTTATGAACTCCACCACTTTTTGCTTGTTACCAATAGTTTAAAGGGGTAAACCACACCCCTTAAACTAGTGTGATTTCGTACATCCATGCACCAAATACACCACAACAAGATTGGCGACTCCACTAATGTTTTACCAAGTTTATGTTGTTGTGCCTTCTTTTGCAGGAGACCTTTGTCTATGCTGGAGAGTGGAGCTGATAGTCCTCTGATCTATCTTGCAGTCCCTAGATTCACCTTGAGTGATATACTAAGGAAGAGAAACTCCTAATTTTTTACTTGCAGGAATTTGCGCACATTTTTTCCTCACAGACGCTCAGGACGCGCATATAGTGTTGACCCGCATGCAAAAAGCACACTTGTCTCTGCCTTTTGCGTGCAATTCACAGAGTGAAAAATTTCTCCAAAGATTCTATCTTTTTCTACTTGTAAGGTGCTTGGCAGCCCCTAATGCATCTACCAGCACTTGTTGTGGTACCCCACAGCTTCTTAGAACTCACTTTTAGCTTCTTTCTCTAGGCTTAGAGTCAGTTTTGATTCAAGTTGATTTTTGAAAAATATTCACATAGTTTAAGTAGGAGGAAAATCAACTTGCATTCCGAAAAATTTATGTTTTGGAAATTTTGGTATTCACACCTAGATAACTAGTCCAAGTAAGTGCCCCAAGACTACACATGCATAGCCAGTTTTCTATTTTCTAGTGTAGAAATTTTTTAGCTTAATTCTATTTTTGCATTAGGAATTGCGGGACTAGGATTGAACTTTTTATAGAAGAGCAAGTAATCTCTGCTACCTTTTCACCCTCCGGTGATCCTAAGTAAGCATATGAATGCTCCATATTCACAATTCACCATCTCCCTATAGTTAGTCACATAGATTAACTAGGAAAATTTGAAAGCGGCCCATTAACCGCACATGTTTTCCATTTGATCCAGGAACAATATAACATAGTTTAAATAGGGGATTTTGTAAATGATCAACGATATCCACATGTTCAAAATATGTGCTTTTTCACCTTATGCTCACACACACTCACCCACTAAGGAAAGCAAAGACACCTAATACTAACTTAACCAAACTCACTAAATTCTCCCCACAGGGGCCAAAAAGAATTTATATCTTAAGTTAGGATCAAGGGGGTAGGCATCCAATAAGCCGCCTTGATCATACTTCATATTGAAACATATAATTTGTGTATTTAGGGAGCTTCAAATCCACCTATCACCCCATGGCAAAGAAAACCCGAGGGCAACAGAGACCCGTTTCAAAGGGGGTTAGGATTAGGTGCAGTGCATGCGATATCAGTTGGGGCTACCTGACCCAGCTGATAATCAGTATTGTTAGTTGAATACCAAGAAGCCCAACACTCAAACACTCATGTAGGATGATGGTTCTTAGTGGCAAAAATCTAGGGAATCCTTTACCCTATAGGTGACGGTGTAGGAAAGTGCCAGACCCTCTACCCTTACCTTGGTGGATTTTCTTCAACTGATTGGGAGTGTCGCCAACTCTTACGGGACGTTGTGCCAGCACTCGCAAGAAATATTCTCAAGTTCCTGTTACTTTTGAGTGTGTGAGGATGCAATAGGTCTTCTAGGATTTTGAGTATCATATGCAAACAAACAAAAACCATTTTTTTTCTTGATTGGTCACATAGATTAATTTAAAGGGAGAATGTATTTTATTTTCTCTTTGTTTTATGTGTGTGGCCATAATTTTTCTTTGATCCTAGACTCTATCCTCTCAAATTTTTCGACAAATTAACCTTGTCTACACTTGAACAGTCCCAACGAAACCTCGTTGATCCAGGCGTCTTTTGGACCTCCCCCCATTACCGGGAGGGGTTCCAGGTCTTTTTCCATTTAGGCGTCAAATAAGGAACACTGCCACCATCATCGATTCGTCCTTTATTGGGGCAGCCATAGTTGGGAACCCCAGTCAGTCTCCCAATGCCACACCACATACCACTCCTCCCACAACCCCTAGGGGGTAAAGGATTGCGTCCCATTTGGGAATCCAGCTGAATACATAGCCAGGTACGTCGCAAACTATCCCTCGTTCTAACCATAAATTTTTATATTCACACATTGGCATGGCGTCAACCTCTTAGTCACCTTTCGTAGCTTCATTCAATCTACTCGATTTAACCAAGCTAACGAATGACCCCATCGCACACGATCCTACATGGCCTCTCATGCCCATGAAGCTCCCTTTAGATATACCAAAATTTGAAGGCAAGCAATTGGAAGACCAAAGTAATCGTGTAATGACATTTCACCTGTGGTGCTCGTTGAACAGTATCATTGACGAAACTATTTGATTGAGGCTATTTCAACGCACTCTTACAGGAGTAGCCATGAAATGGTACGTGGAGAAACCCTCAGCTTCACATGGAACCTTTAGCACCCTTGCTACCGCATTCCTAACATATTTTTAGTTACCCATTCGCCACAATTCGAGAATGGAATTAATGAATCATTTCAAACAAACCCTTGTCATCTCTATCTCAGACCATCTCCATGAATGGAGGTGGCATCATAGTTTATGTAAAGCTAAACTTGATGAATGGGTTCTCTTATATTTTTTACTTAAAACTCTAACGCTAGATATTTCAAAGTATGTGGCACAGCAAAATGCCACATCCAAAGAGGATGCAATCAACGAAGCCCAAAAGCTTGAGTTGATTTATACATAGTTAGGATACATTTATAGCATCCTGCCTAATGCCCCACACCTGCAAACTTATCACAAAGTGCCAGGCGTGTCCAACTCTGCAGACAGGCTAATTAGGTCAATCACCCAAGGTTACCTAGGCAGCAGTAGTCAAAACTCCGGTTACACATATAGTTCTACCTAGAACGTGTCTCAACCCAGATTTCAAAATCATCATATGCCTCAGGAAAATTTGACTAACAAGGCACAAGCGTATCACCAGGGAGGACCTTATCCTCCAGCTCAATAGAATCAGTACGCAAAAAGAAAAAATAATAGAAGAACTCCCCTCCAATAGTCAGATGTAAACGTGGGACCGAGTTATGCTCAGTCCTCAGCACACGATCCACCTCTGAAAAACAATGCACAGGTGAACTTTGTGGAGCTGTCCCAAAACCAAACACACCAATATAACTAGGGGAACTACTCTCCAAAAAAAAACCAAAAGGTAACCCTAGATAGGGGGTAGCAACCAACAGTGCTCACCGTGATCCCAGGATGGAGGTAAATCCAACCGGAATCGGAACCAGGAGCCAAGTAATGCCCAACAGCAAAGAAAAAGGCCACCTCTTTGAACAAACCATTCCTATTTGATATGTGGTGAGTACAAGAACTATACTCACAACTGTCTCAATCTCCCTGAGCTAAAAAAGCTACAGAGTAACTGAGGACATAGAGGATCTTCCCAACAACCCACTGTGATGCAAGAACCTTTCCCCAACCAAGGGATGGTAAGCACTCACTAGCAAAATACAGACGATTCTGGGAAAAACAGCCATGAAATCTACATGAGTAGAGAAGATATGTTTCTCCAAACACAGAATCATAACTATGACACCCCACCAAAGACCAATTCGTCAGGGGAAAGTACCAGTGTGCCAATTGCACCTTTAAACATTTCATAGATGCCCTAGAACCATTGCCAAAGATGGAAAAGGGACATCATAGGCAAGAAGGAAAATACTCCAAAGTGGCCCATAATTATAACATTGTGGAGAATTTAGCAAAATCTCCTACTTCCATGTCATCTTTGGAAGTCTTACAATCATGCTACTTTCCACATTAGGCATGATCGACCCTGCCGATATGCACTTCATGGCTTTTGACTTAGACAAAGCCACCCCCCGGCTACCTTCCATGGTCACCTTCCATATACCAGTGTCGGTGTAGAATATCACCATCCACCGATGTGTCATAGATGAGGGTGCATCCACATGCATCATGTTAAAAAAAAAATTGGCAGAAGTTAGGTTCTCTCGAACTAAAAACCTCAGTCATAATGCTTCGAGCATGCGACGGTCGTCCCTCGACCCCCGTCAGCCTCTACCAAAATGTCTCGGTCAGTTTAGCCCGAAATATGGTTCACATAGACATTGAAGTCTTGGACGCTCACTTGCATTACAATATACTCCTCGGACATAGTTATATGTATGCCATGCCTGCCATAGCCTCCTTCATCTTCTGCATTATGATGTCCCCCCACGAGGACCGCATCATTACTGTAGACTAGCTAACACACAGTGAGAAGCGTCCCCTAACCAGCATGGATTTAATTCTACCCTATATAGATATAGCCTTAGATGGTGTTTCACGGTACCAAAAATATGGCCCTGCCCAATTCAAACCATCATCCTTTCTAGGGTCATTCCTAGGAGATCCTCCCATTATCCCTGAAGGCATCGTACGATGTCATAGGGGCTTTGGTGTGCATGATGTCCACATTAAGCACTAATGGTAGTTAGGACATGGACTCAAGTAGTAATGACATTGAGGCATCGGCCATGGCAGCCTCTCTAGCCTATGCCGCCTCTCAAACCCCTTTCCTCTACCCCCAAGCTGGCTTCATCTCCCAGCAGGTTTTGGAAACACTTTTATTTCCCAAAATATCATTAGAATTTGCAGTTTGGTACCTTGTTCCCTCTTTTGAAATAGGAGCCACCCACTTTACTACCACAAGGTTGAATCCTGTCAATCCCAAGGAGCCCTCACCCGTCCAAGAAACAGTTGAGACCACCCCCGCAAAGGAAATTACCTTTGCAAAACTGGTGATCGCTACTAAGAAAATCGAGAAGAGAGATAAGAATATGGAAACCCCCACCATTCAATGAGAATCACCAGTTTGCGCCATATGTGACGTAATAGGCCATCCTACCCATATATGTTGGGAGCTGGATGAATTAAAACCAATCCTTGGCTACGAAACAGACATCTCGACTCCATGTTCCTGTAAAAAGGAGCCTACCACCAAAGGTAAAGGAAAAGCGTTGTGTACCAATCACACATGTGCTCTCTGTATCAACTATGGGAACTATACCCACCATTGTCTAGAGATACCATGATATAGGGACACCTTACATGTGATCGAGTGATCCTATCAAGAGGATCCCTCCATCCAGTCTATCGGTGATGAACCTCGTACCATCCTGTACTTACAGGAGAAATAAAGAGTAGTAGAAAGACCCCCAGTTATGCCCGTTATACATTGTACAATATGTGTTGAATGCAGTCACTTCCTAGAAGAGTGTGCAACCCTGGAGCTCATCCACATATGGTATCTGATCGAAAGGGTTTACTACATGGGACTACGGGTAGCACAATTCACATTCCCGTTATGCGTCGACAATCACCTTTTTGATAATTTTCACTACATACCTCAATTTCGGCTAGCCCTTGCTAGCCTTCGGTCACCCATAATATGCATTTCCCTCGAAGATGACATGGATGTCAAGTCCATGGGCAACTCCATGACCCAAGTGGATGAGATGAGCACATCCATCATGTTCTTGATAGTTGAAGAACGACCCACTAGGGAACCCCTAGTTACCCCTAACTGCTCTTCACAAGGATGACCAGCATGTACATTATGCAAAAAGAAAGACCATGAAGTCATCCATTACCCTTATTTAGTAGCCTTCCAGCATTGGTTCCCCATCAGACCTCAAACTGAACTCGACAGAACCTTCATATCAAGGATATTTTTCCTGATATGTCAGAGTAATCATTATGAGCGACATTGTACTTATGACTCGAAAATTCGTCCCACCATGGACATGATTAATGCCATTTATAATTAACATGACGAACTCCAGGAATGGCATAAAAATCACATCGACGGGTCAATGTCCCCACCCTCGCAATGGTGTATCAAACAAGATAAGAAAACACACCAACAAAGCTTAACCTCGGCCAAGCCTAGGATAACATGCAGCCTGTGTGATATGAATGGTCACCGATTCAACCAATGCAAATAACTGAAACAGATTGCAAACAGTCTCTGCATAAACTGTTCTCTCCCTCAAAAACTTCTCTCCAGCCAAGAGAAGACCACACGGACCTATTGTCGGATTTTTTCACACTTTCACCATACTATTAAATGTGTACATATCCCTAAGCTGATGTAATATTCCCAAATGGAAAAGGCAGTAACATAGAATAGTTATGCAGTAAAATAACGCAGTTCATCTAAAGAAAAGTAGGAGGCCAATAGAAAGGATCTTCAAAAGTATTTACAACAAAAAAATAGATGTATAATGAGGCCCATAAGATGCATAGTTAGAAATACAAGACATAAATAGAAGAAAATACCTCAAAAGAGGTGTTGCAACCACATGTATAGACTGAAAATGCCTTGACAATTTTATTTGATTGGGTTGAAAACTATTTTTTATTACATGTCAGATATAGAGAATATCTGTGTATGAAAATTCAAATCCATAACAAATCCATACACTAGAAAGGCTCCTCTTTCAGATCCCCTTGGGGTTTTGAGCATTGCACCAAGTATAAGCAGTAGGTTTGAGATCTAAGAATGCAGATCTATAGAAATATTTAGTGATTCAGAATTATTCAAAAATGTGCAAATCAAATCTGAAATATACAATGTGTAGATCTCCTCCAATGGATCTCAGTGAAGAGCAGATCCCCAACACTTAGAAACCATCTCTCAAAATGGTGCACCCAGGCTCCCTGCAACAAAACCTATAGGAATAACGTAGATCTGGAAGAGAAAATACGGTGTAGGGTATAGATAATAGCTGGCCACATGCAATGATCAGAAAAAGAAGCCCAAGCACTCCAATACACTCCTCCAATTGGAGTATAAGACTCCTCCACTCGAGAAGGGAACTGAAATGTCCTGGATATGAATATATCTAGCCTCCACTTGCTATAGCTTTCTAATACAACCAAACCCTCAACACGATCTGACTTGTAGTTGAAAGGAGAAGCTTGGACTCAAGCCAGATAGTGGACTATGCAATACAAGACTCTCCTAAGAGCTACTCAATGGGAAGAGGTGGAATTCCTAAACATGAAATCCCAATGCTAAACAACATTTGCAATCTAGGCTATACATCCAAAGAAAGCTATATGGTCTAAACAGACAATATATCAAAATATCATATCTTCAACAACTCTTCATGTTGCCATCCCCTTCCTTATATAGATTAAGAGCATGTAAACCTTAAACCACCTTCAATGAATTCTTCTCTTTCACACATTCCATCTCCATCTAGAACTGCGATGTGCCTCATTGATGGCCACTCCTCCAAGATAGTGTTGTAGATTTGGTCAAGGTTGACCCAGTCAAAATATCCAACCCCTTTCACACCTAAGGGTGCTTGCTTACATAGCCATGATTTAGCCTTTTTCATATTTGGCCTTGTTTTATTCTTTATTAGGAGTTTCATGAACCTCCTTTATACATTTATTCTTTAAGCAAAGAAAGAAAAAAAAGTGGATATTAAAATTAGCATAGGAATAATTTGGAATATTATAGTCCTCCCCTCCAAAATTTTGCTTGTCCTCAAGCAACTTACAAGGACTTTGCAAAATCTCCAATGGATTTGTATCCTCCCAAAAACACATGTTTGCCTTTGGTGAATAACCCAAATAGCTTTCAACATGAAGAATTGGGAGATACATAGAAAGAATCATATGATGTCCAATGGCCTTCTCAAGGCATGAGAGATGATAAATATTGGGTGCTCTAACCCCCATGAGAAAATCCAATCTCCATGCTATCATCCAAACAAAGTGTTATGCTGATTAATCCCTCTTGCAGAACAGAGTGATCTCCCTAGTATCCTAAGGATATCTAGAACAAACATCCAAATGAAAACCATTTTCTCTAGATCATTTGTGATTCAAAATTATTAAATAACTAAGTAATAAGAGATGCTGCTACCTGAAGTCCAATGCTTGCTGTAATCTTCAATCTAGTTGCTCCAAAAGAGGTCAATTCGGCATGTAAGACCTGCATTCAAAGACAGGAAAAAGATTAAAAGCACCTGCACGATATAATAATTCAGAAAAATTAATATATCTCAGTGATCAAGGAATCCAAGAATCAAATTACTCAAATAGATACATGAACAACTTAATGAGAAAATAGAATCCATTTGTATTATCTTGTATGATAAGAAGTAACCTTACAACCTTGTTGCCTTGATGTCATACAGGTTCTTCCAAGTTCCTGAACAACCGTTTTCCATTGGTTTGACAAGCCTTATCCTCTCTGAACAAGCATAAAACCATGGATATGAGTATGTGATCATTCTCATACCAATGATGCCAAGTATAAAGGGTATAATTTCTTCAGAAATTCTCTTCTATAAGTTACAATCTACCCTTGAGACTGAAACATGAGTTCAATTGATAGGAGAATGAAGGAGGTTTCAGTTCCATAAAGAGGGGGATAAATTCCTCTCATAAAGGGATTTTAGCTCCAAATACCAAGGGATAAGCTCCATTAATGAAGGGATAGAGGTTCATGAATGAAGGGGTGAAGCTCGACCTGATAACGCTTCTAGAAGCCTCTAGCTAGGAGAATATTCGAACAACTGGGCTTCTAGAACTTACTTTTTCTTTTATTTTACCTTTTAGGGGGGTCCGCAGTTTTATCAAGCAGAACGTGTGGGATGTGTCATAGGTTATAGATCAAGAAACCACGGTACCACAGGTAAGAACTAGGAAAAGTGTGGAGTTTGCTTTTTAGGGTTTTAATGAGCTTTTCTCCAATTCCAAAACTTGTTTTAGGAAATTTATGGTTTTGGACCTCTAAGGGAGGATAAAATAGGTAATGATGAACCCATACAGACAACTAAATGTTATGGTGACAAATTTTAGTGTAACAGATTGCCCCGTAAAGCATGAAGTATGAAGTAGTTCTGAAGAGTGAATTGTTTTTATCATTCTGAGGATTAGGTTGCGGACATACAGGTTGAAACCTGTAAAAACATTCATTACAAACATATATATGTATATCATCGCTGAGGTAGGCATTCCCATACTTAGATCAAAACTAACTACATGTTCTAATACAGAAATGATTTTATAATTACATCAATAGTAGACACATCATGGACGCATCCATCTGTCATAAGTAGTCTACTGTATCATGAATAATAAAACTCCTCGTAGCCTAGATGGCAAAAGCTAGATCCAGGGTCCTGATTTCCACTTCTCGAACTAGTACGATTCTATCCATGCGATTGATTAAGTACAAGTCAAACATGGTAGAAACCACTTGATTACCAGTCAATTATGTGAACTATTAACAAGTATGAGAGAAACCACCAATAATGACAATGGCTCTCAAAGTACTTAGTACAATCCATGAAGTGTGAATGAATGATCTGCAGTTGAACACTTCACAAATTCATTCGATTGAAGGTCAATGATGCAACCTATCATCGAAGGAAACAAACCTGCCATTAGGGCATGCATATCCCAAGGTATTGATAAGATTCTATATCAACTTTCTATATGATGAGTTGTCATCGATAGAAAGTGACCCGTCATAGGAAAGGCCATGACACGAAACCATTAGATCAAGTTTTGAAGAAATTTTAGCAAGTACTAACTCAAGGATGGTCAACGCGAATGGAGACAAATGTTTGCAATGAATGGTTTATTTGAACTGTCTCTTGAACACATAACGACACTACAGATGGTTTGGTGACAATTTACTTAAAGCTAATACCCAGAAACTGGCTTAATACTTTCAATGTGGTTTGATTAACTGTTAGACAAAGGATTTTCCCAACCTAGGTATGTGTGTGACAAAAGTGTCATGTTCAAGAGTGGTATACCACTTTTTCGGAAAAAGGTGTGACAACTGGATTCATTTTCTCTCTTTTTCCCCCAACATTTATGGCAAGTACCTGTTTATTTTTGACAAGCTTGAGGATGATAACATTTTCTTGTTATATAATCTCATCCTTCGGATGAGTCCAACTTAGTATTAAAATCGAACCCTAAGATGGAGTGGTTCGTTCCTATTTTTAATCAACATGTCCTTTACTGTTAAGTTTTAACGAGTCTAGTATAGAGAAAATTAGTGTTTTTCAATTTTAGGGAGTTAGAAGAAAAACTAAATAAAACTCCGTGGTTCTACTTTTTCGTAAATTTATTCTCTCAAGCCTGAAAGGGGATAAAATAATACAAGAGAGAACTATATTGACCATGATTAGCCAACATATACCTTTTTTGTAAGTAGTCCATATCAGTCCGAAAAAGGGGTAAACTTATACTGAAAGGACGACTGTTCATTTCCTTTAACGAGTTAGAATAGTCAAGTACTCGAAGATATTTTCATCTTTAGAGAGTCTGAAAAGGGCTTAAAAGAGAACTCTAGAGTTTTTCTTTTTCGTAATTTTCAACAGCCCGAAAAAGTGATAAAAGTATGCTCAGTTTGACGACTTTCAATTTAATTTACGAGCAAGAAAAGACGAAAATAACTCGGCATTTTAATTTCTTTTACGAGAATGAAAGATAGCAAAATAATCTTGGGATTTTCATGAGTTTAAAGAGTCTTGAAAATAATAACCGAAATGGACTCAAGATAGGTTTCATTTTTATATAAGCTTGAAACATAGGAAAACTTATGCTTGAAAACGGTTTCATTTTTACACAAGCTTGAAACAGACAAAAATGTGCTTCAGAGTGGTTTTAATGCCCCCCATGTGTAACTTACTAGAGCATATTCCCGACAAGATTCATTTCATTCAACCAAGTAGATTACAGGTTCATAGGTGGATGGAATGAAGGTTCATTTACAAGACCAGATGAAAGATTCAACTTGACATTTACGAGATCTAATAAAAGACTTGACTCAATTAGGAGACGATTTGTTTCATTTTTTAATGATCTTGGTATAGTAAAATAACTATTCTCATGGTATCTATTTCATTTTTTAACGAGGTTGACACAGTAAAAGGAACTATCCTCACAAGGGTCTGTTTCATTTTTTAACGAGGTTCACACAGTAAAAGAAATATCCTCATGGAAACATGTTTCATTTTTAAATGAGGTTGACATAGTAATAGGAACTCTCCTCATGGAGACCTGTTTCATTTTTTAACGAGCTTGACACAGTAAAAGAACCATCCCCGTGGAATCTTGTTTCATTTTTTAATGAGGTTGGAACAGGAAAAGAAACTATCCTCCTAAGCCACTGATTCATTTTTTAACGAGGTTGACATATTAAAAGGAACTCTCCTCATGGAAACCTTGATCATGTCTTCCAACAGGAATAAACACATGTTAAGGGACACTCCTCGATCATGGCTTCCAAGAGGTCTTCATCAGATGGAAGAATAGTTCTCCAGAAGGAAGTCATGTCAAGGGAAGGGCTAAGAACATCCTGTTGAAATAATCCCATAGGGTTGACCATGTCAATTACCGGATCTAATTCAAAGGAAGACGAGCAAACAGTGAGAGGCTTGCTTGCATCAGTAACTGAAAATATGGGACTGGTTGCCACATAATTAACCTGTGGTGAGGAAGATACCACTTCTGTATAAGGAACTTAGGGATGTCAGATTATTGGTAGTCAAATTAGGACTAATGAATGAAAGTTGGTAAACAGTTATAATGTTTCCATTGTGAGGGAAAGACATCACGCGAAAGAGTGTCGATACGATAGCTTTCATTGCATAGACATAGTCTCGCCCAAGGAGTAAATTGAAATCCAAAGGGCCTCGGACTACCATAATATCAATACAGACAATTTTACCTTCCAAGGTAATAGGAAACTTTGGAAGGATCCCTAAAGGTTCACTAATGGTTCTGTTAAAAGCTGATATATTCTGTGTAATAGGCACAAGCTGAGGGGAACCCAAAGCAGTCCAAGAAGTTGAGGATAAAATACTAACAGAAGCACCTTCATCTATAATTGTGTGATGCACATTCTTATCAAAAGCCTTCACAATGATTTGGAAAGGGATGGAGGAAGGAAGACGAGGTTCTGTCAGCCTATTCCAATCAAAGGAAAATACCTCTCTACTTGGAGGGGGTTCTTTAGAAACAGGTGTAATGCCCCCTGGGATAGAAGAATCTGATGTAACAAGAATAATATGAGTGGTATGAAGTTCACTCTATAGATGGAGAGTGGGATTGACCGAATCCAAAATCAAGTTGACCACTTGATCAACTAATGGATCATCAATTTGAGTGATATCAGTTTCACTCTTCAATGGAAGAGAGGGATTAACTACACTTGGAATTATATCAACCACCTCGCCAGTGAACGACAGGTTGGGAGAAAGTTTACAGTAACCAGTTGGAAGTTTTTGTTGTGGAACAGTAAGTTTTTCCAATAATTTTGATGCTTCATCCATGTGAGAGAAAATGTGAGTTTGATTACTCCCTTTGCATAACCTACAAGGAAAGCTAACTTTACCCTTTTTCGAAGGAACCTAACAATCACTGGTTGATGGATCAATAGTAAGTTGATGAGATTTTTCTAACCATACTTCCAAGACCTTAGGAATACTAGGACAATTGATAAGGAAGTGGTCACCCTTACAAATCTTGCAAGGGTATTTGGGTTTATGATGCATGTTGGAGGTTTCCTCAACACTAATAACACTTACAACCATGGTTGGTTGGTTTACTTCTTTCTTATCTTGCTTCTTCTTCCTCTTCCCTTTCTTCTTCTTCTTAGCTACCTGGTTACTAGCATCAAGGGTTTTACCAAATGAAGAGGAAGAAAGCGAGGAAGACATGTTAGGAAAAGAAGGTAAAGGGTCAACATGAGGTTAGTGATGTTGAGATGGTGAACTTTGTTGAGGTGAAGCATCCGGTTGAGGTGGAACAATTGGAGTATTGGAGGCCAACGAAGTTGAAAATAACCATACCGATAAACCTATGGTAAATCTAGGTAATGACAATGAAGCCATGTAAGGAGGACCAACATTTCCAAAGCAAGGAAAAGTACTAGGATTCTCATTAAGAGGGGTTCCTTGGTTGGTAAATTCCGCAACACTTGCCATTATATTCAACTTCAGTGAATTTTATAAGAATTTAAAAATATTTACAATTCACAATTTCACACCTAACAATTAAAATTCACAATTCACACCTAAGGTCTCTAAAAAGTACAAACCAAAAAATGAACACGCGATATCAAATATATGAGTCAAACCACACACAAACAATATGTTTCCACAATAAAAACACTAGTTGGTGATGAAATCCAATGTCACAGAAATTAATGTGAAAAACTGGCAGTTGGAACAGTTACCCTGACAACATGCTTAATGAAATAGACCAGTGCAAGTACCTCCACTATACCATCTCGAAGTTAAGCACACCCTTCAAAAATTCCAAGTGATTCTAGTCAATGTCTACTCCAGGTACAATGGGACCTTCCATCCACTATCACCTTGGGAAAAATCCTAAATATTATGACCACTAAGGTCACCAACTGACACAATTATACCTGGGGGAACAGTCTATGATTCGATATACGTGCAAGGGCAGAGTAGCAAGCTCAATCCCCTTGAAGGCTCCTTGACATAATCTAAGGTTTACCGACAAGTGACCCCAGGCTCCTCGACAATGGTCTATCCTAGGTTTACCATTTTTAATACATTCACATCTGCTATCTTTCCCAAAGAGATAGGTACGATTACCTCACTGGGTCCGACATGATCTCGTGCTTGAATCTTTTAAGAAGAGCTTCCCAGAGCACAATTGCAACAATTGGAATTTTTCCTTACCGCAAGATGCTACCTGTTTTTTTAGTTGCTTTGGAAAGTTAACTACAACCTATTCCAAAGCACTAGCCTAAGCTAGATTGGTGTAAAGAGCCCTAGAAAATGTAAAAATTTCTAGATGAATTTTACTAAGCACTTTGTTATTTGGGTTGTTATAACTCAAAGTGTAAATGAATATGAAACTAGTGGTGTTATGACCTGACCCAAAATAGAATGCAATCAAATATGATAATGTAATCCTTTCAATTTGATAAATCCTAACTAAAGTAAGGAGAGAGATTCCATTCCCTTTCGACAACGCAAGAATTGATAAATAAGAGAAAATATAACAAATTCTCTAATGCACTGATTTCATCAAGAAAAAATAATGCTAATCAATTCCAATTTTTAATTTTTATGTTTTTAAAACAAGCATAAAAACATGTAAATTTAAATCAAAGAAACTGATCTAAATCTACGATTTTTTTTTTTTTAGAATGTAAACTATGCAGTTGTAATATATGCACAATTCACTTGAAAGCTATGCAAATGTAATCTATGCACATTTTTCGTTCATATTCTTAAAATGAGAATTCTAACTATGCAAATGTGATCTCTGCAAGAGAATTCTCAAACACAAGATGATCCTAATGTAATCTAAGGAACCAATCAAGTGTAATTAAATAAAATTGGGTGAGAATTCCAAAGGTAAAAAATATAAACACTCAAAGGTGATTAACACTCAGACACAATTTACCCTCCCCCCCCCCCCGGACCCCACCAATGCGGGTGAATTTTTTTCGCAAAAATATGCAAAATTGTTAAGATAATGAGGCAAACCTCAAAGTAATGACCAAAGGAAATCAAATTAATATTTTCTCAAAAAAGAGACCCAAAACACCCAATTAACTTAACAGAGACCAATGAGACTGTAAAAGTTGATGAAAGAAACTCACACATAAGACTTTGACAGTCAAGACAAGTTGGGGAAAACACAGAGAATCTATAATCTGGCTCCTGAAAATAGAATTCTTAATTTTTCAAAAACATTCCACAAGTCCGCAGGTTACAATGGAGAAAAGTGTGGTACTACACCATTTTGAACTAAAAACTGCGAAGTTTACCGCACTGTTTTTAAACAAAAACCACGGAGGCTACGAAAAATACAGAAAAAATAAAAATTAAGATTTTCTTTTCAGGAATTCTAATAAGTTATCTACCCAACCTAGTTTTAAAACTAATCAAAATCAGAAGACTTTTAAAATTCAAACTGAAAAAATAAAAGGAAAACTAAGTTCTATTCTCTAATGGAGTCGCCATTTTCTTATGTGGATTAATCCCTCTTGCAAACAAGAGTGATCTCCCTAGTATCCTAAGGATATCTAGAAAAAAACATCCAAATTCAAACCATTTTATCTCAATCATTTGTGATTCAAAATTATTAAATAACTAAGTAAGAAGAGATGCTCCTACCTAAAGTCCAACGCTTGATGTAATCTTCAATCTAATCGCTCTAAAAGAGGTCAATTCAGAATGTAAGACCTGCATTCAAAGACAAGAAAAAGATTAAAAGCACCTGCATGATATAATAATTCAGAAACATTAATCTATCTCAGTGATCAAGGAATCCAAGAATAAAATTACTCAAATAGATACATGAACAACTTAATGAGAAAATAGAATCCATTTGTATTATCTTGTATGATAAGAAGTAACCTTACAACCTTGTCGCCTTGATGTCATATAGGTTCTTACGGGGTCCTGAACAACCATTTTCCATTGTTTTGACAAGCCTTCTCCTCTCTGAACTAGCATAAAACCATGGATATGAGTATGTGATCATTCTCATACCAATGATGCCAAGTATAGAGAGTATAATTTCTTTAGCAATTCTCTTCTATAAGTTAGAATCTACCCTTGAGACTAAAACATGACTTCAATTTATATGAGAATGAAGGAGGTTTCAGTTCAATAAAGAGGGGGATAAAGTCCTCTCATAAAGGGATTTTAGCTCCAAATACCAATGGATAAGCTCCATTAATGAAGGGATATAGGTTCATGAATGAAGGGATGAAGCTTGACTTGATAATGCTTCTAGAAGCCTTCAGCTAGGAGAATATTCGAACAACTGAGCTTCTAAAATTTTTCTTTTATTTTACCTTTTATGGGGGTCCGCAGTTTTAGCAAGCAGAATATGCGGGATGTGCCATAGGTTATAGAGCAAGAAACCATGGTACCATAGGTAAGAAATAGGAAAAGTCCGGAGTTAGGCTTTTTAGGGTTTTAATGAGCTTTTCTCCAATTCCAAGACTTGGTTTAGGAACTTTATGGTTTTGGACCTCTAAGGGAGCATAAAATATGTAACGATGAACCCATATAGACAACTAAATATGATGGTAACAAATTTTAGTGTAACACAAAGTGATTCATCCTTGGTAGCTCATAGAAAATGTCACCAATCCCCTCCATATGCAATGTATGGGGGGTGCATGGTTGGAAATTAGAGGCAATATTGTTCAACTTACGTTGCCTCTCCCTCCATTTATGATATATTTGAAGCTGTTGATCCTGGGCTAGAATAATATAGTCCTCATGAAGCGAAAAATATACTTGAAACCTCATGATTCCCTTCATTGATTCTAAGGAGCCTCCTTGCCCAATCCTCCATGCATATAGTGAATAGAGTTTCATCACCATATGTAATATTCCTACTTAGCCTAAGATAAAAGGAATATACATTTTTGTTTTACTTTATATTGCATGAGTAAATGAATAAAGGAGGACATGTAAAAGTCCTGAAAAGACTGAATAAATCAATGCCCATGTCAATAAGGATAAATCAGGGCCATGTAAATAAATCACTTGCAAGTGTGAAAGGGTTTTTAGCTGTAAGACTGGGTCAACCTTGATCAAATCTACAATGCTATCTAGATTCAATGTACCTAATAAAGGGACAACGCATCTCTAGAAGGAGGCCCCTCACGTGAAAGGAGCTAAGTCATCAAGGTGGTTTAGGGTTTGCAAAGGCTCTCATCTTATAAAAGGAAGGGGAAGGAAGCAAGAGGAGGTTGTTGATTGATTACATTTCTGAGTATCTTGTCTGTTTAGACAAATACTATTCTCTGTTGTTTAGTGGAGGATTGTGTTGCTTAGCACTTGGAGTTCTTATGTAGGGATTTCACCTCTTCCATTGAGGATTCTTGGAGGAGAATTTGCTGATTTGATCCACTATCAAGATTTGGGCCAAGCTCTACTTCCAATTGCAACACAGATCCAGTGAGGGTTTGCTTGCTTTTGTAGGCTACAACAAGTGGAACTCTAGATCTGTAGAGATCTAGCTTGTATTGGAGCCTCTTCTCATGGAGTGTGTCTTTTAACCTCTTGGAAGAGTGCATCCACTGTTTGACAATAAGATTTGTATCTTGGCATTAGGCCATCATTTTTATTCAAGCTACAGCGTATTTTTCATTGAGGAACTGTGTTATTTTCATTAGAGGTTCTGTAGGGTGTTTTGGTCCCATTTTTTATGAGAGATCTCTGGTGCTGGGCTTTTCCTTTCACTTTGGTGATCCATGGATTAGCTTGATGATACATGTTCTATTTAGATCTTATATATTCCAATGTAAAGTCATCTTCAGAAATTTCTTAAGAATTTTGTAGATCTGCAACTTAAAACTCAGACCTACTCTTTGTAATGCATGATTTGGTCAAAACCCCAAGGGGATGTTGTAAATAAGACTATATACTTTCCAGAACTAAAATGGATCTGATGTTTTTTCCATAGATCTATCCTAGATCTGAGTTGTAATATTCAGCTACTGCATCTCCTCAAAATAATGTTGTTAAGCCAATTTGCAGTTTATATATGTGTTGCAACCTTCTTTTCTGAAGATTTCTTGCTCTATTGTCTCCTGTATTCTACTGTATATTGAAATAGCTTCATTATAATTCTGATTTGTTGCTGTATACTCATAATTTAATCATATTTTATGGCCTCCTACTCATACTGTCCAAGACTGCGTTATTTCTGAAACAGTTTGTTGTGCATAGCTGCAGCCCCTCTTGTAGGGTGTTTTTCAGCTAGACTAGGTGGTGGGAGATATGTTTACCACACCTATTTTGATTTTTTTTTGCTCTCCTTTTGGATTTATACCCGAGATATGCTGATATAAGGGATCCAAGGGCTATAAACTCATTTCTATGCATCATTCTCCTAGGAGTGCGTTATTTCAGCAGGCTTGTTGTGTTGTTCCTATTTTGGAATATTACAGTGGTATCAGAGCTCCTTTCTTTGCACAGCCTATGATTTCCTTGGAAAACCACAACCATGTTGAATTTAGAAGAAGATGAACCTATTACTGAGAGGGAGAAGAGGAATCATAATATAATTCACAAAAAGTTTGATTAAGAAGGGTAAAGCCCCTGAAACTGCAAATGATAAAGAAGGAGAAGAGTTTGTAAGAACTCTGTTGGTGGCCATGCAAGATCTTGCTAAAGAGATCAAAGATATGAGGATGGATAGAATGAGGGAATATTCTGTGATATTTCATCTGGGGGAAAGAACTGACATGTCTCATCATTCGGCTGGTCAACCAGTGAACTAGCCAGAAGCCCAACAAGCTCCACAACGCTCCACTTTGCCTACCTTCTTGGCTATGGAGAATGAAGGACCACAAGAGAAATCTTCCCTTGAAGACTAATTTGTGGAATATGAATCTCAGAATCATATATTCAGAGACCACTTGAGTTTCCAAGAGTTTTTTCATCTCAAGGACAGAAGAAGACCAAGGCAGCAGTATAGAGATGGTGGGTTCTTTCACAATAATGATAGACACCACTCTATGGGTAGATTATTTTTGCCTAAGTTTTATGGATCATCCTCCATTTCTTCCAAGGCATGGGTAGAAAATTTGGATATTCACTTTCAGTTGAAAAAATTCCCTAAGATTGAAGCCATCAAGATTGTAACACTGTACTTTTAAAGTGAAGCACACAATTGGTGGTTCCATGGGTTGTCTACATTGGGACATATCAATGTGACTACCTATGCTGATTTTACTAGAAGATTGGTGGAGAGGTTTGACAGGAAGGATCTAGAAGCACCCTTCATAAGCCTTACAAACCTAAAGCAATCAGGGTATGCAAAAACTTACATCTTTGGGTTTCTTATATTATCTGTCATGGTTCCTGATCTGTCTGTAGCAAGGAGGGTGTACATGTTTATTGATGGCTTGGAGGAACCTCTGCATGGGTTGGTTAAATCTACCAAACCCATCACCTTGCATGATGCCATTGAGAGGGCAAGAGACCTTCAAGATGCCTTGCCAAAAGCAAAGGAAAATTTTCAGAGCAAGGCCCCTTACCTTTCTAAAGGGAAGGGAGAGAAAGCTACTCCTTCCAAGGAGAGATCATCCAAGAAACCTCTTGATATTGATTTTAGGAGGGAGTTGAGAAAGAAGAAACTGTGTTTCACTTGCCAAGATTCATGGGCACTGGGACATAGATGTGCTGCTGGGAAAGCACACTACATAGAAGTCTTCTCATATTTTGAGGAGGAAGATGGAGATGATGAAGCTAGGAGGGGTCAAAATGCTGATACTGATGAGGAAGATCCAACACCATCCAGAGATGGGGATGGAGATTTTGCTCCAATAAATGGAACTCTTGAATCTTTGAGAGGAGTGCCTAAGTACTTGACCCTAAGATTACAAGGTTCAATCATGAATGAGAGGGTATATGTAATGATTGACAATGGGTGAACCCACAACTTTATTGATGCTCATCTTGTGTAGAGGAGAGTAATCCCCACTAATAATTTTGAGGGATTCTCTATTTTGGTCCCAGGAGATAGGACAATGTAATGCATGTAATATGTCCCATCACTCTCAGTTACTATGGGGTCCTACACTTTGGTCGATAACTTTTTTGTAGTTGACATACCAGACACCAATATCATTTTGGGTGTCCAATGGTTGATTACATTGGGGAAGGTCACCACTGATTGGAAGGCTTTGCAGATGGAGTGGGTGGACATGAAGAGTTGTAAGCCCCAAATTATCCAAGGCATGCATACTTATCCTTCACCTAGCACTTCCACATAAACAACAGAGATGTATTTGTGTAGTGGAAGCAAGGATCTCATAGTTCCTTCACCAATGTTCATGAGCTTTCTACATAGGTGCAAACCACTTGGGAGGCCACCAGATTCAGATATTTTGGGGAAAGCCTCACAAAATGCTGCTCCAAATCTAGATCCAGGAGGTATTGTAGCAATGAGGGACAAAGCTAAAGCACTGGAGGGCTTGGTATAGCTTAATAGTGAGGGAGATCCTCTCACTGTATCACTATCACCTTCTCTCTTTTCTAGATCTGCGCTATGGGAGGAGGAGAATGGGAGGAACAACCTTCCAACACACATCTTTGGCATTGGAAATGTCAAAGAAGAGATCAGAATCATGACAAACACTTCCACGGAGGTATCATCGGTGTTGTATTTGTTGAACAGTGGGTATCTGTACTGGAAATCTCAACTGCTTGTAGATTATTCCAAAGATCTCCACACTGGTATGATACTAGATGACCGGCAACAAGAAGAGGGCTACTTAGTCCAAGGGGGAGTCATCTACTTTCATGGTAGGTTCTTCCTGTCTATAGATTTTGAGCTCAAGAAAAAGATACTACAGAGGGCACACAAGGAATTCCTTCTCAGCCATATGCAGTCCATGAAGATCTACACCCTGATCATGAGGAGCTTTGATTGGGAGCAGATGAGAGGACCTACATCAGCACTTTCAAGAGTGCATTAACTATGGAGGATGGGGGTAGCCAATGAACTCTTTGCAATAGTCATCTTAGTCAGTTCTTCCTTTTCTTGAGAGGAGGGAAATGCTCATGCACAACTCCTTGTGTATGAAGAACTGATCAAGTGATCATGTCTTTAGTGAAGAAAATGCTCAAAATTGGAACTGCTCAAAATTGGTTGAAACTAGAACGACTGGATAGGCCTTGTCAATACAATCCTGATGCCGTGAATGGCACTCAAATCCGACACTGTATGTGAAAGTTATTCAAGTTTGAAAATTCACAATTTCATGCAAAAGAACAGTTTGACTTGGGCTGACTTTGATTAAAAAAATATTAAAAAAAAGAATATTCCACAAAATATTCCATGGAATATTCCTTCATCAACCTATCACAACTCGACATTTTTCAATTGCAGATTACACATTGGGTTGACTATGGGATTTAGTGGCCAATTAAAGGACGCCACATGGCCTGCCCGGAGGCTGCCACATGGCCCCAGGACCAGACTGAATCAGTGGAAAATTTATTTTGAAGTTGGCAGGATTCGACCTTGGGTTAGGTGGCCGCCAGCCCACAGGCCCGACCGGCCCACCCACATGATGGTTCTTATTATAGAAGGGCCACATTACATATTTAAACTTTATTAGAGTTATGGTTGGGGTGGGAAGGGGGCCAGCCCCCTACACACAGGACCGCGGGCGCGTAACCTCATGCCTAGCACTGGTGGTTAATAAAAACTCCGACAGTCACATTTTAAACAATTTTGGTCACATGTTCCCTGTGAAAGTTACGTATAAGCTTTAATGCCATGGTTTTCAAACAGTTGGCTCAAACGGTTACGCCGACGGTGGTTTAGTTGGTCCATGTGACCACTACCAGTAACAATAAATGTTAATGCTAGCGGTTGCAACGGATTTGGGTGGTGTCCACCATTTTAGGTGCCTTTTCCATAGTTAGCAGGCTTATCTCTAGTCCTCCAAAGTTTAGTGGAGTTTCTTTAGGCCAGATTGGAAAAACTTTAGTTGGTCATAACTTTCACAATGTTGAACCTTTTGGAGCGATTTTTTTTTTTTTTTGGTTATTTTCAGCATTCTGGAGCCATTGGAATAGGTTGTAGAGCCATCAAAGGTGTATTTCAACCATTTTTACTTCAGAGAAGCTTGGGGAGCCATCAGGGCCTTGAGCGAAATGGAGCTCCATTGGACTACACTTCACTATTTTAGGTGAAATCAGAGTCATTCTTAGCTTTTTTCTATGTTATGAATTAATTTTCACAGTAGATTTGGTCTATTTAGGCATTTTTCTCACTGTATTACCAATTTGAGCATCATAATATATCAGGGAAATTCCCATTAGGAGCCTTGGAACCGACAGATGTATCCCAGGAGGGGTGAACTACCTCATCATGTTGTTGTGTGTTTATGGTGAAGTTATTCTACTGTGTTATTTAGATTAAAGTTGTTAAACAATAAATTACAACAACACTCCCTCACACAAAAATTCATAAACAATTATCAAAAACACTTTGTTTCACTTGCAAGACTATCCAAACACTTTTCACACTTAATTTAATGGAAAACAATACTTTTGACAACAAAACAAATACTTTCATTTTCAGATCATTTGGTGTCAGAGCTCAGGATTAGAGCCTTAGAAGGCAGATTTTTTACTCATAATTTTTTTTGTGCAAAGATTAATTTATTTGTTTGCAAGTTTTGATGCTTACTAGGCTAAAACTCAAGAGAGGTGAAGGAATCTTGGTTAGTGCATAAACTAATCCACAACCAAGAAGGGTCAGAGAACCACCTCCAAGAGCCCTAGAAGCAGCTACAAGCATGTCTTCAAGAGAAGGATAAGCTCCTGAAGAGATGGATCCCAAGGAAGAAGAACGAGTTTTCCGAAAACCTTTCTTCGATATGACTGAAATGGTAAGGATCCTCTATCAAGAATGAAATGATAAGATTTTTGGAGAAGGGTCTAAAAACCAAAAAGAAGGAGAGCGTTCTTCGGGAGGAAAGAAGAGTAATGATCAGTCTAAGAAAGGACATGGAGGAAATGGTGATCCACCATCTCCATCGTCATCCTCTTTCTCTACATCTTCTTCTTTGACTTCGGTAAATCAGTCTCATAAGTCAAAAACCACTGGTAAAAATCATTTTTTAAAGCTTGATGTCAAATTTGAATTTCCAATGTTTAATGGTGAAGTCAATGCATAGAAAATAGACAATTGGATCAGACAATTGGAAGTTTATTTAAGGATTCAAAACCTTCATGATGACGACACCAAGATACAACTAGCCTCGCTGAGAATGGATGGAGCAACATTGGTATGGTGGGAAGACAAGACCAAGGATGAAATCAAGAAACATGGTAAGATTACTTTATCATGGGTTGAATTTATTTCCGCAATTAAGAAGCAATTTTATCCTCTTGCTCATTTACAAAAGGCTATAATGAATTGGAAAAACGTTAGACAGCTTAAGGGACAAAATGTGCAAGAGTATACCCAATAATTTAGGAGAAGAGCACTCTTATTAGGGGTAGACTTACAAAGTCAAGATACTTTGCTGAAATATATAGGTGGTTTGCATAATTACCTTATACATACTATCCTTATGTTCAATCCTACTAGTGTAGATGAAGTTTGTGTACAAGCTACGCATTTAGAGGCTAGAGGGAAAAACACTTTTGATATGAATGAGGGTAGTGATTTTAAGGAAAAATAAAGAAAAAGGATTGAAAAATCTAGAGAGAAAAAAGGGAAATTATTTTGTAAGAACTATTCAAAAACAAGGCATGATGAAGACCACTGTTGGAAGCTTCATCCGAAGCTGAAACTAGAGAAATATAAAAACAAAGAAAAAACCAAAGAAAAGGGAAAAATTGTCGCAACTATTGAACATGACTTACGGTCTGAATCAAGTGATGAGACTAAAAGTATCACCATTGTATTAACTAACATAAAGGGGAAAGAGGATGTACAATAAACAAATCCCAGTTCTAGCACATTAAACTATCACAAAGAAACTCAAAATGAAAAGAGGAGGATAGAGCTATTTCATGTGAGGATAATCTCAAACCACACAAAGATAGACACACTTTTTGATAGTGGGTCTCAAGCTAATCTCATCTTAGAAGACTTGGTCAAACAGCTGAAAGTTGAGACAATTCCACATCCAAAGCCTTATCCACTTGGGTGGATATGCAAGGATACAAAATTACAAGTCTCAAGAAAGTGCATCTTGCGCTTTGCCATAATAGCTCATTATGTTGATTGGGTTGAACTGGATGTAGTACCGCTTGAAATTACAAATTTTGTGTTGGGTAGTCCATATTTATTTGACAGAAAGGCAATCTTCAATCGCCATGAGAACAAGTATCACTTGTTCAAGGATGGAAAAGAGTACATTGTGAGAGCACATAAGAAGAAGCTAGAATCTTCTTTAGTCCATGCAGGGCAATTGAAAAGGCTAGTTAATGCAATTCAAAATCTAGCTTTGTTGATGGTTAAACAATAATATTTTGTACATTTTCCTTTTCATGATATTTCTGATATAAATGATGATACGTTTCAGTTTGATAATAGTTCGTCTTTGAAAGAAGATGACAATATGTTGCACAATGTAGCTTAGGTGTTGATCAGTGCAGAGAACGATGTGTCGGTGCAAAGAAGTGAAAGATTCCATGAGATGGAAAGGCATGCAAGAAAATAGGGAACACAATTCAGCAAGGGTCATTGCTACTTTGATAATGGCAGATTGGTATGGCGAGAAAACTTGGTCGGGAATTGGCACAAGTACAGAGCTCATTCAGCAAAAATTCACCATGTGAACAGTTGGCAAGGTGAAACTTATGTTCAGTCTTCTTTGAATTTTGACCACTGTAGAAACAGTATGTTTTCTGCAAATTATAGTTGTTGTTCTACACATTTCAAGAATTTGCATCATGACTCAGTCAATGTTAGCAACGGTCGGTCAGTGAATTCAAGGAACAATTTATCGTTTTATGAGAAGCTCAATTTGATGAAGTCAGGAAGATTTTAGTGGTTCAAAGTTGAAAGAGTGGAGAATAAGTCTCCTCATCTTCATTTTCTATAATCGGAGAGCTTTTTGGGGTCCAAAAGCTTCCCATTTGGGAGGTGTGATCAGGTGATCATGTCCTAAGTGAAGAAAATGCTCAAATTTGGAACTGCTCGGAATTGGTTGAAACTAGAGCAACTGGATAGGCCTCGTCGATACAATCCTGATGCCGTGAACGACACTCAAATCCGACAATGTATGTGAAAGTTATTCAAGTTTGAAAATTCACAATGTCATGTAAAAGACCAGTTTGACTTGGGTTGACTTTGATTAAAAAAATATTAAAAAAATAATATTCCACGAAATATTGTGGGAATATTCCTTCATCAACCTATCACAACTCGACATTTTTCAATTGCGGATTGCACAGTGGGTTGACTATGGGATTTAGTGGCCAATTAAAGGGTGCCACGTGGCTTGCCCGAAGGCTACCACGTCGCCTCAAGACTGGATGAAATTAGTGGAAAAATTATTTTGGAGTTGGCAGGATTTGACCCCAAGTTAGGTGGCCGCTAGCCCACAGGCCCGACCAACTCTCTCGAATAATGGTTCTTATTATAGAAGGGCCACATTACATATTTAAAATTTATTAAAGTTATGGTTGGGGCAGAAAGGGGGCCAGCCCCCTACACACAGGACAGTGGGCTCAAAACCTCAAGCCTAGCACCGACAGTTAACATAAACTCTGACAGTCGTGGTTTAAACAGTTGTGGCCACATGTTCCCGGTGGAAGTTATGTATAAGCTTTAATGCCACAGTTTTCAAACCGTTGGCTCAAACGGTTCCGCAGGCAGTGGTTTAGTTGGTCCATGTGACCACTACCACTAACAATAAATGTTAATGCTAACGACTCCAATGAATTTGGGTGAATTCTACCTTTTTAGGCACCTTTTCCATAGTTAGCGGGCATATCTCCAGTCCTCCCAAGTTTAGTGGAGTTTCTTTAGGCCAGATTGGAAAAAACTTCAGTTGGTCATAAATTTTACATTACTGAACCTTTTGGAGCAAATTTTTTATTTATTTAGGGTATTCTCAGCATTCTGGAGCCATTGGAATGGGTTTTAGAGCCATCAGAGGTGTCTCTCAGCCATTTTTACTGCAAATAATCTTGGGGAGCCATCACGGCCTTGAGGGAAATGGAGTTGCATTGGACTACACTTCATTGTTTTAGGTGAAATCAGAGTCATTCTTAGCTTCTTTCTGTGTTCTGAATTCATTTTCACAGCTGGTTTGGTCTATTTAGGCCTTTTTCTCACTGTATTACCAATTTGAGCATCATAATATATCGATGACATGCCCATTGGGAGCCTTGGACCCGACAGATGTAGCCCAAGAGGGGTGAACTGCCTCATCATGTTGTTGCGTGTTTATGGTGAAGTTATTTTGCTGTGTTATTTAGATTAAAGTTGTTAAACAGTAAATTAAAACAACACTCCCTAACACCAAAATTCATAAACAATTATCAAAATAACTTTGTTTCACTTGCAAGACTATCCAAACACTTTGCACAATTAATTTAATGGAAATGAATAATTTGAACATAAAAACAAATACTTTCATTTTCAGATCAAGAACTATGATGGTAAAGGATCTGATCATGTTAAGCAAGATTTATTTTCTGATTTATCACATTATTTTACCATGTCTTTGCAGGCTATTACTCCTAAAGGGGGTGAGAGATCATGTGGATCGCATAGTTTTTTGAGGGCCAATATAAATTCTAAACTTGGCCACTCCCTTGTTCTGCAAAGGGAGATTCCCTTACATGATGGGCGCTTCCCAAACGCACCAAACATATCTGATATCTCCAGCTATGTTGAGATAACTTATGCAAAAAATGTGTGGGAGGAATTCCACTTGCCACACCTTGATCTAATGCAGGCAGGAGGTGCACTACGCTGGCACCACATGTGGGAATTTGACCCCCCTCTTCAAGGTAATATTTCTGTTTGCATATATGTAGTTCTACTTCCATACTTGGATGATATAGTTGTACTGTTTTTGGGGTTGTATGGAGGAAGTATGGACAATTTTTATGTACCACATGGATTGGAACTTCTCTATGAGCCTCAGGCTAAATTTTTTAGAGAAATCATTGCTCTAGCAATGTTTATTTGTAATATCCCTTTTTCAGGATTATCAACAATGTGCTCAAGAGAAACGTTATACAAGAAAAAATGTGCAATAGAAATGGAGATCAGGACTTGGTTCCTCCTATTTATTCAATATGGGTCTTATATATGGAATTTAATCTAAAAAAAATCAGTTTAGATACACTAAACATATCTCCTACAAACTAGACTAGCTAGAAAGCACCCAAAGAGGAAGGCTGCAGCCAAATGTAAATACTACTTCAGGAATTGCGCAGTTTTATCAGATATTCAGAGGAGATCAGCAAGGAGGTTCATATTTCAGTATTATAGCAGCAAATCAGCATTATAATGAAGCACTTTCAATATATAGTAGAATGAATGAGACAATATAGCAGGAAATATTCAGAAAAGAGAGCTAGAACACATGTACATTTGCAGAAATGGCTCAACAACGTTATTTTTAAGGAGCTTCACCAGCTGGAAGTTACAACTTAGATCTAGGGTAGATCTGTGGAAAAAACATCAGATCTATTTTAGATCTAGAAACTAGATAGTTTTCTCTTCGAGATCCCCTTGCAATTGTGGCAAAAGCATGCATAAATAAGAGTAGATCTGAGAAACAAGTTGCAAACCTGGAAATTGCTGTAGTAAATTTCTGAATATAAAATTTCATTACAATGGATTAGATCTAAATAGAACATGGATTAGCAAGCTCATCCATGGATCACCAAGTGGAAGGCAAGCCCAACACTAGAGACTTATGATCTAAACTATGAGAAAAACACCATGAAGAGCCTCATACCAAAATAACGCAGTCCATCAAGATGAAAAACGTTGTAGCTCAAATGACATAGATAACCACAACAAAATTTCAGATCTAAAGTACAAAGAGAAGAGACACTCTTCCACGAGGTTAAAAGACACACTCCATGAGAAGAGACTCCCACAATACATTAGATCTCTGTCGATCTAGACTCCCACTTGCTGCAGCTTACAGAGGCAGCAAAATCATCAATGGATCAGAGATGCCAATGTAAGTAGAGCTTGGCCTCAAGCCTGATATTGGATCAATTTAGAAAAACACTTCTCCAATAATCCCAACGAGAAGAGGTGAAATCCCTGCATAGGAATTCCAAACACAATCCTCCACTAAACAGCAGAGAATGGTATTTGTCTACGCAGAAAAATACTCAAAAATATGATCAATCAACAACCATATCTTGCTGCCCTCCCTCTCCTTTTATAAGATGAAAAGCCTTTGCAAACCCTAAACCAACTTGATGAGTTGCCCCTTTTCACATGAGAGGCATCCTTCTAGAACTATGTTGTCCCTTTTGGAGATGCATTGAACCTAGACATTATTGTAGATTTGGTCAAGGTTGACCCAGTCTTCAGCTCAAACCTCTTCCACACCTGCAAGTGATTATTTGCATGGCCTTGATTTATCTTTGTTCACATGGGCATTTATTTATTCAGCCTTTTCAGGATTTTTACATGTTCTCCTTTGTTTATTTATTCATGCAATAGAAATTAAAACAGAGATGAATATTCCAATTAGCAAGGGCTAAGTACTAATATTACAGTCCTCCCCTCCAAAATGTTGCTTGTCCTCAAGCAACTGATAGCGTAAGAGTTGTATTTATTCTCCTTCTCCATTGATGGCATCATCAATGATCAAGTCCTCATTGCAAGCCAAGTGCTCAATAAGCCAATGCATCATGTAATGTTCCTCCAATGCCAATATAATATGTGCATAGTCCATCCCTTCAAGAGTGAAAAACTCAACAGAAATAAACATGGTGGAAGCAATGCTACATATAAATCATATATCATGAAGTATAGGATGAAGTCCCAAACCATGTGGTACATATAAACTTCTCATCCTCTATCCATAAAACCCCATAAGCAATAAAACTAGATCATCTAAGTATGGAAGCAAGAGTACATATAAACAAACTGAAAGTTGAGTATAGGGAGGTGGATCTTGACCCCGCATGAGGTACTCGTGCAGAGTATCTCCTTCCTATAGTAGATATATGTTTGGTAAGTGATTCCCCCACCACTTACTTGTGGCACACATTATCTCATCATAGCTGAAAATTATAGATATGTTTGGTGCCTTTGGGAAGCACCCATCATGAAAAATGATCTCCCTTTTCACCTCAAGGGAGTGACTAGATTTAGAATTTTTATTGGCCTTACAATGCCATGAGATATACATGTAATATCAATCCCTTTAAGAGCCATGACCTACATACATATGGTAAGAGAATATGTCAAATCAAAAAAACAAACATGCTCCATAAGATCAGATTCTTTACCATTCAAGTCTCCCACACACATGGGGTTGGGCATGGACATTTCTCCTCTTTCAAGAGAAGGAAGAGATAGTTGAAATGACTCCAGTATAGAGTCCTTTGTTTGCCCCAACTCCTCGTAAATCTGGCACTCTTGAAAGTACTGATGTAGTTCCTCCCAATCATAGTGCTGATGTAGTTCCTCCTTCATGCTCTCCCAATCAAAACTCCTCATGAATAATGTGTAGATCTTTGCTGACTGCATATAGCTAGAAAGGAACTCTTTATGTGCCCTTTGTAGTATCTCTTTCTTAAGCTTGAAGGCTTTAGACAATAATACTCTACCAAGATGATAGATGACCCCTTCATGGACCAAATAGCCTCCCTCTTGCTTCATGCCATATAGTATCATCTCGGTGCGAAGATATTTGGAGTACTCCACAAGGAGTTGATATCTCCAATATGGATCCACACTCTCCAACAATAACAGCGTTGGTGATCCCCCCATATAATCATCTGTTATGTTGTTGATCTTCCTCTTATTTTCCTTGGCATCTTTCATGCCAAATGTTTGTGATGGAAGGCTACTCCTCCCATTATTCTCCTCCCATAGCACTGTAGCTTGGTCTTCTATTGCTCCAATCCTTGATTTAGATTTGGAGCAGTAATTAATGAGGCTTCCCCCACAAGATCTGAATCTGATGGCATTTCAGGTGGCTTGCCATAAGATAATAATGTCCCTTGCAGCGTCCTTAAGAACATGAGAGAAGGAATTGTGAGATCCCTGCTTCCACAGAGCAAGTCCATCTCTGTTTTTTTTGTGGAAACATTAGGTGAAGGATAGGTGTTCATGTCTTGGATCATTTGTTGTTTCCCACTCTTCAAGTCCACCCACTTCATTTGCAAGGCTTTCCAATTAGTGGTAACCTTTTCCAAAGTGATCAACCATTGGACACCCAAGATGATTTTGGTGTCAGGTATGTCCACCACAAATAAGTGATCCACCAAAGTGTAGGATCCAATAGTGAAAAAGAGTGATGGAACATATTGCATGCTTTGCATGGTCCTATCTCTTGGAACCAAGACAGAAAATCCCTTAAAAGTATCAGTAGGGATTCCTATCTTTTGCACAAGGTGAGCATAAATAAATTTTTCGATTGCCCCACTGTCAATCAGTATAGATACTCTCTGATTCATAACTGAACCTTGTACTCTTAGGTTCAAGTACTTAGGCACTCCTCTCAAAGAGGCAAGAGTCCCATTGGCTGGAGCAAAGGGTCCCTTGCCATCTCTGGTGGGTTTTTGTTCTTCCTCCTCATCATCAACGATGTGACCCTTCCTAGGTTCCTCATCATCATCTTCCTCCTCCAAATTAGAGAAGATTTCTATGTAGTGTGCCCTTCGAGCAGCAAACCTATGTCCGGGCACCCATGACTCTTGGCAAGTGAAGAACAACTTCTTCTTCCTCAATTCCCTCCTGAGATCAATGTCAAGAGGTTTCTTCAAAGGGATATCCTTGGGAGGAGCAGATTTTCCTTCTTTCCCCTTAGAAAAGTGAGGGGCCTTGCTTTGGAAAGTTTCCTTTGCTTTTAGCTAGGCATCTTGGAGATCTCTAGCTCTCTCGATGGCATCATGCAAACTGATGGGCTTGGTGGATTTAGCCAATCCATGCAAGGGTTCCTCCAGGCCATCAATGAACATGTAGACTCTCCTTGCTACAGATAGATTAGGTGCCATGACTGATAATCTTAAAAACTTAGAGATGTAAGTCTCTGCATCCCCTGACTACTTCAATTTTGCAAGGCTTATAGAGGGTGATTCAAGATCCTTCCTGTCAAACCTCTCCACCAGTATTCTAGTGACCTCAGCATAGGTAGTCACATTGATCTGTCCCAATGTAGACAATCCATGGAACCACCAATTTTTTGCTTCACCTTCAAAGTGTAGCGCTGAAATCTTGATGGCCTCAACTTCAGGGACTTTGTTCAGATGGAAATAGATATCTATCTTTTCTACCCATGCCTTGGTAGAACTGGAGGACGATCCATAAAACTTGGGAAAAAATAATGTGCCCATGGTGTGGTGTCTACCATGAAAGAAACCACCATCCCTATACTTCTACCCTAGTCTTCTTCTATCCTTGATATGACAAAAGTCTTGGAAACTCAAGTTATCCTTCAATCTCTAACTTTAAGAGTCATACCCCACAAAGTATTCTTCAAGAGAAGCTTCCTCATGTGGTCCTTCATTATCCATAGCCAAAAAGGTAGGCATAGTGGAGAATTGTGAAGCTTGTGGAGCTGGTGGTAGATTCACTAGTTGACCAGTCCCATGATGGGACATATCTGAGCTTTCTCCTAACTAAAATCTCCCAGGAGATTCCTCATTATTTCCACCCTCATCTCTTTGATATCCTTGGAAATATCTTGCATGGTCTCTAAAATATTTTTCACAAAATCCTCTGCTTCCTTATCATTCACAGCTTCAGGGGCTTTCCCCTTGTCCTGACCCTTGTTAGGATTAGCAGTAGTGTAGTCATACTTTTTATGACTTCTGTTCTGGTACCTATTATCCCTCTCAGTAAGAGGATAATATTATTCTAAATGCATCATCACTGGCACTCCAAGGCAAGCACAATATGTGCTAAGAAATGAGCTCTGATACCACTGTAATATCCCTTTTTGAGGAATATCAACAATGTGCTCAAGAGAAACATTGTATAAGAAAAATTGTGCAATAGAAATGTATATCAGGACTTGGTTCCTATTATTTATGTTGTATGGGTATTATGTATGGAATTTCATCTAAAAAAAATTAGTTTAGATACACTAAACATATCTCCCACGAACTAGACTAGCTAAAAAGCACCCAAAGAGGAAGGCTACAGCCAAATGCAAACACTGCTTCAGGAATCGCACAATTTTATCAGATATTCAGAGGATATCAGCAAGGAGGTTCATATTTCAGTTTTATAGCATAAAATCAGCATTATAATGAAGCTCTTTCAATATACAGTAGAATGAATGAGACAATATAGCAAGAAATGTTCAGAAAAGAGATCTAGAACACATGTACATTTGCAGAAATGGCTCAACAACATTATTTTTAAGGAGCTTTAGCAGCTGAAAGTTAAAAATAAGATCTAGGGTATATCTGTGGAAAAAACATCAGATCTATTTCAGATCTGGAAACTAGATATTTTTCTCTTCAAGATCCCCTTGGAATTTTGGCAAAATCATGCATAAATAAGAGTAGATCTGAGAAACAAGTTGCAGATCTGGAAATTTCTGCAGTAAGTTTCTGAATATAAAATTTCATTAAAATGGATGAAATCTAAATAGAACATGGATCAACAAGCTGATCCATGGATCACCAAGTGGAAGGCAAGCCCAACACTAAAGACCTCTGATCTAAACTATGAACAAAACACCATGAAGAGCCTCACACCAAAATAACACAGTCCATCAAGATGAACAATGTTGTAGCTCAAATGACATAGATAACCACTTCAAAATTGCAGATCCGAAGTACAAAGAGAAGAGACACTCTTCCAGGAGGTTAAAAAACACACTCCATGAGAAGACGCTCCCACAATACACTAGATCTCTACAGATCTAGACTCCCACTTGCTGTAGCTTGCAGAGGAAAGAAAAACCCTCAATGGATCAGTGCTGCCAATGTAAGAAGAGCTTTGCATCAAGCCTGACAGTGGATCAATTCAGCAAAACACTCCTCCAAGAATCCTCACATGAAGAGGTGAAATCCTTGCATAAGAATTCCAAACACAATCCGCCACTAAACAATAGAGAATGGTATTTATCTAAGAAGACAAATACTCAGAAATATGATCAGTCAACAACCTTATCTTGTTGCCCTCCCTCTACTTTTATAAGAATAAAAGCCTTTGAAAACCCTAAACAACCTTGATGAGTTTCCCTTTTTCACATGAGAGGCCTCCTTCTAGAACTACGCTGTCCCTTTTGGAGATGCATTGAACCTAGGCAGCGCTGTAGATTTGGTCAAGGTTGACCCAGTCTTCAGCTCAAACCTCTTTCACACCTACAAGTGATTATTTACATGGCCCTGATTTATCTTTGTTCACATGGGCATTGATTTATTCAGCCTTTTCAGGATTTTTACATGTCTTTCTTTATTTATTTATTCATGCAACATAAATTAAAACAAAAATGAATATTCCCCTTAGCAAGGGCTAAGTAGGAATATTACATTATTTCTATTGAATTTTTCACTCCTTGTGGGATGGACTATGCACATCTTATGTTGACCTTCGAGGAACAATACCTGATGTAATGGCTTAATGAGCACTTGGCTTATGATGAGGACTGGATCATTGATTGTTGTGTAACCAGCTCCAAAAATAGAAGAAAAGAGATATCAATGCCTTAGAAATAAGTCGCTTCGAGGGGGCAACCTCCAATACATTACATAAATGAACAATTCTTGGATGATACAATTTATAAAACCTCCTTTCTATATATAGGAGTCCATGGGGCCATAATGTAATCCTAGTGGGGCCACAATGTAATCCTAGCTGACCTAACAATAATAATTTAAGGGCATAATAATAAAAATATGGGGGCTACAAGGGTACAATAATAACAATAAGGGGGTTACACTAACAACAATAAGGGACTATACTAGTAATATAGGGACCTAACATGCCCCTCTCCTTCAAAAAAGTGTTTTCCTCAATGCTTGAATAGATCTGGGTGCTTCTATATAAAATTCTCATCCTCCCATGTAGAATCTTCAGTGGGTAAGTTCTTCCACTTGATGAGATACTCTGAAATTTATCGTTTCTGTAGCTGTCGAGTTTTTGTTTCCGTGACCACTTCAGGTTCCAATATGATTTCTCCTTCCTCATAAAGTTCTGGAAATATTGTTTGAACTGGAACATTTTCACCTATATCCTTCTTTAAGCATGAAACATGGAAAACTGGATGCACTCGCGAAGAAGCAGGAAGCTCCAATTTGTATGCCATAGTACCAATATTTTGCAACACCTTGTAAGGACCATAGTACTTTGGTGATAATTTATTATCCTTCTTAGCTTGCTTGAGGGAAATTTTTTCGTATGGTTGTAGTCGTAAAAATACCCAATCTCGTACATCAAAACTTCTCTCGCTGCGATGTTGATCTACCTATTGTTTCATTCGATTTTGTGCCAAATTCAGGTTATGCTTTAATAGTTGGACAACTTCTTGCTGATGCTCGATGTGATCTTCCACTGCTTGAACCTTCGAATTTTCCCCTAAATATGATGTGATGGATGGTGGATGATATCCATAAAGTGCCATAAATGGGGTCATTTTTGCTGCAGTATGGAAGGAAGTGTTATACCACCATTCAGCGAGAGGTAACCACTTGACCCATTGTGTTTTTTTATCAGATGCAAAACAACGAAGATATCCTTCCAAACATTTATTTACTATCTTAGTTTGACCATCGGATTGAGGATGATAAGATGAGCTATAAGCTAATTGAGTACCCAAACAAGAAAATAACTCATCGGCAAAATCAATAAAATGGACCTCCGTCGTCGCAATAACCCTTGGGCCTCAATGTAGCTTTTGACTGTATTCATATAAATGTAGTAGCAATCAGATTGGGCTTTTAAATGATGAGATAGCGCTAAAAAGAAGTATTTAGGAGTTTGCTTAGTTACCACTATGATGGAGCATTTTCCTTCTGATTTGGTAAACCTGTGATAAAATCCATTGAAATCTCCTCCCAACGTTGACTTGGAATGGATAAAGGTTGTAGAAGTCCTAGGGTCTTAATTGTCTCCACTTTATTCTGCTGGAAAACCAAACATTCCGCCACAAACTTTTGAATATCAGATTTAAGGCCATCCCAAAAAAATTCTTTCTTCACCCTGTGGTAATTTTTTAAAAATCCTGAGTGTCCTCCTAAAGGAGAAGTGTGCAATTCCAGAAGAATCTTTTGTTTTAGTTGGGAATTTTTACAAAGATATAAGCAATCTTTGTACCATAATGAATCATTTTTCCAACTAAACAAAATGATAAATGAGATTCAAGTCAATCTTTGAATATGTCCACATTCTGTCCTCTTCCATTCATCTCTTTGCTTCTATTATCCTAACCAGTTGAGCACAAAAGGCAAAAAAGAAATGCTTCCAATTTCTTCTATTCTTTCTATACAATAATGGCTTCCATGGCTTCCTTTGTATATTATTTCAAAGTCATAACCCAACATCTTTGTGACCCATTTTTGCTGCTCTTCTGAAGATAGTATTTGTTTCAAAAAGTGTTTAAGACTATAATGATCATTTTTTACCTTGATGTGTCTTCCCATTAGGTAAGTTCGCCATTTCTTTAGTGCATGCAGTATTTCTAACATTTCCTTCTCATAAATAGGTTTCTTTAAATACTTTCCTTGACCTTATTAAAATTAAAACAGTTAAGTCTTCTCCTTTTCTTCCTGCATTATAATAGTACCAATCTCATTTCGGGAGATGGACATTCCACAAGAGTGCTTAAGTCCGCGAGCTAACACTGTGTTTCAGCATACTGCTCTCAAGATGTTCAAAGGCCTTAGTTGCTTCAGGAGTCCATGAAAATGCATCTTTCTTCAATAATGTTGTTAGAGGTACTGCTATTCTCCCATAATTTTTAACAAAATTGCGATAATACCCTGTTAACCCAAGAAATCCTCGCAATTGCTTAATGGTTGTGGTGACTTTCAATTCCTTACTGGATTTAATTTTGTTAAGGTCTACCTTAACACCCTCGTGAGATACAATATGACCCAGATATTCCACCTCTTGTACTCCAAAGAAACATTTGGATGTTTTTGCATACAATTGTTTCTCCTGCAATAGTTTGAGCACCCTGTCAACATGTTGAACATGATCCTTCCAAGCCTTGTTGTAGATTAGCATATCATCAAAAAATACTAGCACAAATTTTCTAAGGAAGGGTTTGAAAATGGAATTCATCAATCCTTGAAATGTAGAAGGTGCATTGGTAAGGCCAAAAGGCATGACCAAAAATTCATAATGAACCTCATGAGTTTGAAATGTTGTTTTCGGAATATATTCTTTCTTCATTTCACTGATGACATTTCAATAAGATCCAATCAGTAAAATAAATTGTTCATGTAACCCATCCAATGAATTCATCAACAGAGAACAAATTATCTTTATTGCAGAGTTTATTGAGCTCCTAATCTGATGATGTACATTTCTATTACAGATCCATCTTCTGTACCAATAATAAGAGTGAAACACCTTGATTAGTTAACTTTATTTTTTTACCCGCTCTAACATTTTTCAGTGTAACTGTACGTTCAATTTTGTGCCTTTTACATAAGGATATCTAGAAAATTGATGTCTGAGAACACCCCGGAATTGGGAATGGAATAGTATAAGGACATCAGCTAGTAGCCCTGGCAGCTAGTGGGAGTCCTTGGGAGTTTCAAACACCTTGGAATGATTGTCCAAGACTTGTTGGAGATCTACAGAAATAGATGATTTTGATGTTGGAACTTCTAGTGAGCATAATTGTGCAATTATGCCTCATTGTTCTTTCTTTAGAAGCTTTGTCATGACATTAGAGCTTATTATCCTTTCATGGATTCACTGTGATATCCCGTAATTCAACTCCCTTTCCTTCTGAAAAAAATTTCAAGAAAAGTTCTTGAAAATTAAAATCTATCGTCCCCGAAGATTTTAACTATTGTACTCCTAGTACAAAATTAGCACCACCCATTGGAATGGAAAGCATTGGACTAGTCAATACATATTCCCCCATGGTTAGCTTGATATTATGGAATTTTCCAGAGAAATTTATAGTTCCTCCGTTTGCAACCATCACTTGACATTCTGGTGGTGGGTATAGGAAACAATTTAATTACTTGGCTACCTTACAATGAATAAAATTATGGGTGCTACCTCAATCAATCAACATTATTAACTTTTTCTTCTTGATATGTCCTTCTATATTTAGAGTTTTAGGAGTGGTAATTCCTGCCAGTGCATTACACGATATGGTCGAATTCATTTCTTCCCCTTCTATGGCTGGTTCCTGGTGTATATCCTCTTCTTGTTCATTTTCTTCTTCTTCATCACAATCTATGTAAAATAATTTCTTCTCAGCACACTTGTGACCTTTAGTGTATTTTATATCACAACTATAGCAAAGCCCTTTTGCTCTTTTTTCTTCCAATTTTTGTGGTGTCAACCTTGTAGGTTGTGGAAATCTAGGCGTAGCAACACTTCTTTATAGAAGTGAGTGGTAGGCTTCCTTGTCGCCATAATTTTACATTCAATTTTCTTGCCAACCTGAATGCCTTCTCCAATGGAATCGTGTTCCAAAATGCAAACCTCATACATGTTATCCTTTAAATTTCCTATGAAGAGATCAATCTTATGTTCTTCTGGAATATCAGTTACCCTTATATTCAATTTTTGGAAGTCCTCAATGTGCTCCCCCACTGAACACTTTTGTTTGAGATTTATCAATTGGCTAAAGAAAGTGTTGCTCTTTGTATCCTCATAATGTGCTATCATTTCCTCCGTAAAAATTAACCAAGTGAAAATTTTTTTACGGGAGCAAAGCCATCGATACCATACAAATGTATTTTTCTCTAAATGTAAAGTTGCAATGCGTACCTTTTGTGTGTTTTGCAAGTTATGGAGATCAAAATATTGCTCCATCTATAGTATCCACGTTACAAGATCCTTTCCATCAAAATTTCTCATCTCCATTTTTGGAATATGGTGGTTCTTCCCGCCAACCTTAGAGTTTATGAAATCACGATTAACATTTATTTTATTCTCATCATGAGCTTCTTCTACTATCTTTTCACCATTATGAAACATTTCTTGTATCAACTTTGTCAAAACTTCCATGTCTGCTTTTAGATCATTCTTCATGTTTTCCATCTTAGCTTCCATGCCAGCTTCCATGCCATCCATCTTAGCTTCCGTGCCTTCCTTCAAAACTTCCATTTCATTTTTTTTTGCTCTTTGTGAGAGCGAAATTTGGTGCACTTGCTCTTGTAATTTTGATAGATCATGTTGCAATTCTTCATCTTCATGAGTCATAGTAGAGCCTTCTGAAGGCTTAATGGGTGTTGAATTATTTTTACGAGGCATATTTTAGAACCCAATACTGATATCTATTCTACAATATGCCCTTGGAATCAATTCAAATTGATTCTTCAAACAAGACTTATGCAATTCGGAAAAAAATACACCTTTTTCTTGCTTTTAAGGAGCTCAATATTGAAATCGTATTATCTCTATGATTGCATCACTTAAATATTTGAATTCAGGTACCAACGTAACCCTATAAATTATCTTTTGAATTCCACAGGTTTGACCTGATTTGGATTCTCCAAGACAAATTTGTGTCCAATCTCCCACAATGACATAATTATGGACTGGTTCAGTAGAGTGAACTTGTAGGACTTTCGACATGTCACTGTTTCATTCTTCAACTATGAAATTTATAGCCAAGAAACTAGAGTCTGTGTACTTGTGACCACTTTTTACGACACTACAATATGATGCTCAGAGAGAGAGTTATGAATCTTTTCCCACGATCACCTCTTTGAGATGAAATTTGGGAGCCTGAAAAAGCACTACCTTCCATAGATCATATCTCCGAAATATTGTGAACCAAGCTCTGAATTTTTTTTACGAGTTTCCTCAGGAATTCGGCTTTGCACCCTAAAAATTTTAGATTCTGAACCTTCGTACAGAAAACGTTATAGATAAAATTCGACGATGACCTGTTTAGAGCAGCGAAACCCTATAATCTAAAGCTCTAATACCAAATGTTGTGTAACCAGCTCCAAAAATAGAAGAAAAGAGATATCAATGCCTTATAAATAAGCCACGTCGAGGGGGAAACCTCCAATACATTACATAAATAAAAAATTCTTGGATGATACAATTTACAAAACCTCCTTTCTATCTGTAGGAGTCCATGGGGCCATAATGTAAAAATAGTGGGGCCACAATGTAATCCTAGCCGACCTAACAATAATAATTTAAGGGCACAATAATAAAAATATGGGGGTTATAAGGGTACAATAATAACAATAAGGGGGTTAAACTAACAACAATAACGGACTATACTAGTAATATAGGGACCTAACATTGATGATGCCATCAATGAATGAGCGGAAGTACTACAGCTCTCACCCTATCAGTTTCTTGAGACAAGAAAAATTTTGGAGGGGAGGACTGTAATATACCTACTTAGCCTTAGCTACAAGGAATATAAATTTTTGTTTTACTTTCTATTGCATGAATAAATGAATAAAGGAGGACATGTAAAACTCCTGAAAACACTGAATAAATCAATGCCCATGTGAACAAGGATAAATCAGGGCCAGGTAAATAAATCACTTGCAGGTGCGAAAGGGGTTTGAGCTGTGAGACTGGGTCAACCTTGACCAAATCTACAACACTGTCTAGATTGAATGTACCTCATAAAGGGACAACATAGTTCTAGAAGGAGGCCCCTTAGGTGAAAGGAGCTAACTCATCAAGGTGGTTTAGGGTTTGTGAAGGCTCTCATCTTATAAAGAAAGGGGAAGGCAGAAAGAGGAGGTTGTTGATTGATTATGTTTCTGAGTATCTTGTCTGTTTAGACAAATGCTCTTCTCTGTTTTTTAGTGGAGGATTGTGCTTCTTAGCACTTGGAGTTCCTATGTAGGCATTTCACCTCTTCGATTGAGGACTCTTGGAGGAGAATTTGCTGATTTTATCCACTATCGGGCTTTGGGCCAAGCTCTACTTCCAACTACAATGTAGATCTAGTGACGGTTTTCTTGTTTTTGTAGGCTGCAACAAGTGGAACTCTAGATCTGCAAAGGTCTAGCTTGTATTGGAGCCTCTTCTCATGGAGTATGTCTTTTAACCTCCTGGAAGAGTGCATCCACTGTTTGAGCTTCATATTTGTATCTTGGCATTAGGCCATCATTATTATTCAAGATACAGAAAAATTTTCATTGAGGAACTACGCTATTTTCATTAGAGGTTCTGTAGGGTGTTTTGATCCCATTTTGGATGAGAGATCTCTGGTGCTGGGATTTTGCTTTCACTTTGGTGATCCATGGATTAGCTTGTTGATCCATGTTATGTTTAGATCTGAAGTATTTTAATGTAAAGTCATCTTCAGAAATTTCTTACGCATTTTTCATATCGGCAACTTAAAACTCAGATCTACTCTTTGTAATGCATGATTTGGTCAAAACCCCAAGGGGATCTTGTAAATAAGACTATCTAGTTTCTAGGTATGAAATGGATCTGATGTTTTGTCCATAGATCTGTCCTAGATCTGAGTTTTAATATTCAGCTACTGCAGCTCCTCAAAATAATGCTTTTAATCCAATTTCTAGTTTATATATGTGTTGCAACCTTCTTTTCTGAAAATTGCTTGCTCTATTGTCTCCTGTATTCTACGGTATATTGAAAGAGATTCATTGTAATTCTAATTTTCTTCTGTATACTCATAATTTAATCATATTTTATGGCCTCCTGCTCATACTATCCAATACTACGTTATTTCTGAAGCATTTTGTTGTGCATAGTTGCAACCCCTCTTGTAGGGTGTTTTTCAACTACACTAGGTGGTGGGAGATCTATTTACCACACCTAGTTTGATTTTTTTTTGCTCCCCTTTCTGATCTAGACCCCAGATCTGCTGATCTAAGGGATCCAAGGGCTGTAAACTCATTTTTGTGTATCAATCTCCCAGGAGTGCGTTATTTCAGCAAGCTTGTTGTGCTGTTCCTATTTTGGAATATTACACCATATGTGTTCCACAAGAAACATGGACTAAGTGTCATATGATATATTGGATGGTGAAAATAGTCCATCCATTGAGACCAGTGTTGTTCTTCTTCTTGTTTCCTCAAAGCATAATACAATAAGTGGCCATCCAACCACCTCGTTGTTTCCATAAGCTTCTCCAAAGCTTGAAAATAGGAGAGGATAATAGGTGTTGGCTGAATATGATTCAAGAAACACATGTCTTGCTAAAAATCCTCCCATGTGAGAGGCTTATCCCAAAGACATAAGTCAAACATATGGCCCCTTGCATAAGGAAACAAAAAATATAAAGCAACAACCATATAATGTTCCACCCTCCTCTTGAAGCATGAATGAATATGGGAATTTTCATTCCCAATGGACACATCCAACCATTGTGTCACTCCTCCAATCATTTTCCCAATAAATATAAGAGCATCATCATCATCATGTGGGATCAAAACCAACAATACATAAACAATTAAATGCAATGATGGAGGTGGATCATAGTCCCACAAGTGGAACCAATGCAATAGATCTCCTAACTGCATCAGATAATGATATGGTAAGTGGTTTCCCCACCAATTTCTTGTTGTCCAAGTCATCTCACCATGGCTGAAAGTGTGAGATATATTTGGTACCTTAGGGATGCACCCATCATGAAACAGAATCTGCCTTTGTCCATCAAGGAAGTGGCCATATTCAGAAATTTTTGTGGCTCGAAGTTGGCCATGAAGTTTGTATGGAATGACACTCCTCTTAGGAGCTATGGCCTACATATACATGGTAAAATAATACAAGTAATAATCAAGTAAATCGTGAGATAAAAAATCATATTCTTTACCAACATTTCTCCACATACAAATGGAGTGGTGCATAGATCTATCTCTTCTCTTTCCAAAAGAGGAAAGAGGTAGCTGAATTGACTCCTGCATAGAGTCATGTATATTCCCCATCTTCTCATGGTTCATGCATCTATGAAAATGCTGATATAAATCTTCTTCAAAGCCTTCCCACATGAATCCATTCAAGATAATATGGTGTGCAATAATGAAATCAGTGGGAGTAGAAAGAAAAATCTCATAGGCTGCATATAGTAGTTTATCTTTGAGCCTTGATTATTTAGTCAAATACATTTGATCATGAAATTAAATGAATCCATCAACCACTCTATACCTCCTATATTCCATTTTCCCATCAATAACCTTACATTTGAATAGGTTCTTGGAATATTCTACCAAGAGTTGGGACTCCTAATATGGATCTAGGCTTTCCAACAATGATAGCACTGTAAAATTCTTAAATGAAGTAGTTGTCACGTCCTCATTCTCCTCTTTGACATGGTCAATGCCAAAGTCACATGTTGGAGTGTTCTAGCTCCACCTTTGCTACCTCTCTTGCAGTTGATATTACTCAAGACAAGATTGAAGTTCATGGAAGTCAACCTCCTATTGAAAAGTCTCTGATGCAGGAGAACCCTGCAAAACCCAGAATCTCTCCACTCTCTATGCATATAAAAATGCATCTCAATAACTACCCAAATAAAACTCCAAATTAGGGAAATTCCACACATTATCATTTTTCGAAGCTCTTCAAACATATGGTTATAAAACCATTACACAATAGAAGTTCCCTTTCTCTATGCCCTTATGGTAATGAAACCATACACAACCGGATTTCATTTGAATGCCGAAGCTCTACTTGGGTCAACTCTATGGTTAAAACCATCCCTCAAAAAACCTTCAATATTTATGAACGCCCTTGCCTTTTTAAACAAGCTTGACCTTGTTTAATCAAACCAAATCATACTCTCATAAAACCTGTTGTGTAACCAGCTTCAAAAATAGAATAAAATAGATATCAACGCCTTAGAAATAAGCCACTTAGAGGGGGCAACCTCCAATACATTACATAAATGCACAATTCTTCAATGATACAATTTACAAAACCTCCTTTCTATATATAGGAGTCCATGGGGCCATAATGTAATCCTAGTGGGCCACAATGTAATCCTAGCCGACCTAACAATAATAATTTAAGGGCACAATAATAACAAAATGGGGGTTACAAGGGTACAATAATAACAATAAGGGGGTTACACTAATAAAAATAAGGGACTATACTAGTAATATAGGGACCTAACATGCCCCTCTCCTTCAAAAAAGTGTTGTCCTCAACGCTTGAGTAGCTCTGGGTGCTTCTGTATAAAATTCTCATCCTCCCATGTAGAATCTTCAGTGGGTAAGGTCTTCCACTTGATGAGATACTCTGAAATTGATCGATTCCGTAGTTGTCGAGTTCTTGTTTCCATGACCGCTTCTGGTTCCAATATGATTTTTCCTTCCTCATCAAGTTCTGGCAATATTGTTTGAACTCGAAGATTTTCTCCTATAACCTTCTTTAAGCATGAAACATGGAAAACTGGATGTACTCGCGAAGAAGCAGGAAGCTCCAATTTGTATGCCATAGTACCAATCTTTTGCAACACCTTGTAAGGACCATAGTACTTTGGCGATAATTTATTATCCTTCTTAGCTTGCTTGAGGGACATTTGTTTATATAGTTGTAGCCGTAAAAATACCCAATCTCCTATATCAAAACTTCTCTCGCTGCGATGTTGATCTGCCTGTTGTTTCATTCGATTTTGTGCCAAATTCAGGTTATCCTTTAAGAGTTGGAGAACTTCTTGCTGATGCTCGATGTGATCTTCCACTGCTTGAACCTTCGAATTTTCCTTAAAGATGATGTGATGGATGGTGGATGATATCCATAAAGTGCCATAAATGGGGTCATTTTTGCTGCAGTATGGAAGGAAGTGTTATACCACCATTCAGCGAGAGGTAACCACTTGACCCATTGTGTTTGTTTATCCGATACAAAACAACGAAGATATCCTTCCAAACATTTATTTACTATCTCAGTTTGACCATCAGATTGAGGATGATAAGATGAGCTATGAGCTAATTGAGTACCCAAACAAGAAAATAACTCCGTCCAAAAAATTTCAGTAAAAATGGGATCTCTGTCGCTCACAATAACCCTTGGGCTTCCATGTAGCTTTTGAATTCTGTCCATAAATGTAGTAGCAACTGTACTTGCTTTAAATGGATGAGATAATGCACAAAAGTGTGCATACTTAGTAATTCTATCAACTACCACCATGATGACACTCTTTCCTTCGGACTTAGGTAAACCTGTGATAAAATCCATTGAAATCTCCTCCCAACGTTGACTTGGAATGGATAAAGGTTGTAGAAGTCCCGTGGTCTTAATTGTTTCCACTTTATTCTGCTGGCAAACCAAACATTCCGCCACAAACTTTTGAATATCAGATTTAAGGCCATCCCAAAAAAATTCTTTCTTCACCCTGTGGTAAGTTTTTAAAAATCCTGTGTGTCCTCCTAAAGGAGAAGTGTGCAATTCCAGAAGAATCTTTTGTTTTAGTTGGGAATTCTTACAAAGATATAAGCGATCTTTGTACCATAAGGAATCATTTCTCCAACTAAATGTATCAGATGTACTAGGATCTTGCTGCAACTTTTGAATGAGTGTCCACACTTCTTCGTCCTTCTTCCATTCATCTCTTGCTTCGGTTATCCAATCTGGTTGGATAATAGAAATGGCACAAAGCAATGCTTCCACCTCTTCATTCTTTTTTGAGAGTGCATCTGCAACAACATTTAGCTTCCCTTTTTTGTAGATTATTTTAAAGTCATAACCCAACATCTTTGTGACCCATTTTTGCTGCTCTTCTGAAGATAGTCTTTGTTCCAAAAAGTGTTTAAGACTATCATGATCAGTTTTTACCTTGAAGTGTCTTCCCATTAGGAAAGTTCTCCATTTCTTTAGTGCATGCAGTATTGCTAACATTTCCTTCTCATAAATAGGTTTCTGTAAATACTTTCCTTTGATTGGACGACTTTCAAAAGCAATGGCTCTTCCTTCCTGCATTAAAACTGCACCAATTCCATTTCCTGAGGCATCACATTCCACAATAAAGGTTTTTGTGAAGTCTGGCGTAGCTAAGACCGGTGCTAGGCACATTGCCTCTTTAAGATGTTCAAAGTCCTTAGTTGCTTCAGGAGTCCATGAAAATGCATCTTTCTTCAATAATGTTGTTAGAGGTGCTGCTATTCTCCCATAATTCTTAACAAACTTGCGATAATATCCTGTTAACCCAAGAAATCCTCGCAACTGCTTTATTGTCTTGGGGAATTTCCATTCCTTAATGGCTTTAATTTTGTTAGGGTCTACTTTAACACCTCGTGAGATATAATATGACCCAGATATTCCACCTCTTGTACTCCAAAGAAACATTTGGATGTTTTTGCATATAATTGTTTCTCCTGCAATAGTTTGAGCACCTTGTAAACATGTTCAACATGATCCTTCCAAGACCTGTTGTAGATTAGTATATCATCCAAAAATACTAGCACAAATTTTCTAAGGAAGGGTTTGAAAATGGAATTCATCAACCCTTGAAATGTAGAAGGTGCATTGGTAAGGCCAAAAGGCATGACCAAAAATTCATAATGACCCTCATGAGTTCGAAATGCTGTTTTTGGAATATTTTCAGTCTTCATTCTAATTTGATGATATCCTGAACAAAGATCCAACTTGGTAAAATAAATTGGTCCATGTAATTGATCCAATAATTCATCAATCACAGGAATGGGAAATTTATCTTTAATGGTTAGCTTATTGAGCTCCCTATAATCCGGACACATTCACCATGATCCATCCTTCTTGTGTACCAATACTACAGGAGCAGAGAAAGAACTTTGACTAGGTTGAATTATACCCGCCTCTAACATTTCTGCAATCATACGTTCAATTTCGCTCTTTTGGAAGTAAGGATATCTATAAGGCCGTATGTTTGGAGGAACACTTCCTGGAATCAAATGAATAGCATGATCATGATCATGAATAGGTGGGAGTCCTTTGGGAGTTTCAAACACCTTGGAATGATTGTCCAAGACTTGTTGGAGATCTGCAGAAATAGATGATTTTGATGTTCGAACTTCTAGTGAGCATAATTGTGCAATTACGCCTCATTGTTCTTTCTTTAGAAGCTTTGTCATGCCATTAGAGCTTATTATCCTTCCTGGCTTCCCTTCAATACCCCGTAATTCAACTTCCTTTCCTTCTGAAAAGAATTTCAAGAAAAGTTCTTGAAAATTAAAAGCTACCGTCCCCAAAGATTGTAACCATTGTACTCCTAGTACAACATCAGCACCTCCCATAGGAATGGAAAGCATTGGACTAGTCAATACATATTCCCCCATCGTTAGCTTAATATTATGGCATTTTCCAGAGCAATTTATAGTTCCTCCATTTGCAACCATCACTTGACATTCTGGTGCTGGGTATAGGAAACAATTTAATTCTTTGGCTACCTTATAATGAATAAAATTATGGGTGCTACCTGAATCAATCAACACTATTACCCTTTTCTTCTTGATATGTCCTTCTATTTTGAGAGTTTGAGGAGTGGTAATTCCTGCCAGTGCATTACACGATATGGTCGGATTCATTTCTTCCTCTTCTAGGGCTGGTTCCTGGTGTATATCCTCTTCTTGTTCATTTTCTTCTTCCTCTTCACAATCTATGTAAAATAATTTCTTCTCAGCACACTTATGACCTTTAGTGTATTTGCTATTACAACTATAGCAAAGCCCTTTTTATCTTTTTTCTTCCAATTGTTGTGGTGTCAACCTTGTAGGTTGTGGAAATCTAGGCGTAGCCACACTTCCTTCTTTATATAATTGAGTGGTAGGCTTCCTTGTCGCCATAATTTTACATTCAACTTTTCTTGCCAACCTGAATGCCTTCTCCAATGAATCCAGTTCCAAAACGCGAACTTCATGTTGGATGTTATCCTTTAAAGTGCCTATGAAGAGATCAATCCTGTGTTCCTCTGGAATATCAGTTACCCTTATATTCAATTTTTTGGAAGTCCTCAATGTGTCACTTCTACTCAAACCTTTTCGTTCGTTAGGATCAATTAATTGATAAAGAAGGTGTTGTCAGACCTATAACAAGCTATTTATTTTCCCCCTCTCGTAAAAATCGACCAAGTGACAATTTTTTTACGTGAGAAAAGCGATCGATACCATAAATATTTTGTCTTCAATGTAAAGTTGCAATAAAATACAGACTTCTTTTTTGTGTTTTTATAGCAGGGAGACTCTAAAATAATACCCATCCCAGATATCTAAGGTTACAAAGATCTAGTCCATCAAACTTCCTCGTATCTATTTTTGGAATATGGTGGTTCTTCCCGCCAACATTAGAGTTTATGAAATCACGATTAACATTTATTTTGTTCTCATCATGAGGTTATTCTACTATATTTCTGCCATTAGGAATCATTTCTGGTTTTAAGCTTGTCATCAAGCCTTCCATGTATGCTTTTAGATCATTCTTCATGTTTTCCAAGTTGTCTTTCATGTCATCCATCTTAGCTTCGATGCCCACTTCCATGCCATCCATCTTAGCTTCCACGCCTTTCTTCAAACCGTCCATCTTCACTTCCACGCCATCCATATTAGCTTCCATGCCTTTCTTCAAACCATCCATCTTCACTTCCACGCCTTTCTTCAAAACTTCCATTTCATTTTTTATTTCTCTTTGCGAGAGTGAAATTTGTTGCACTTGCTCTTGTAATTTTGATAGATCATGTTGAATTTCTTCATCTTCATGAGTCATGGTAGAGCCTTCTGAAGGCATAATGGGTGTTGAATTATTTTTAGGGGCCATTTTAGAATCCAATATTGATACCTATTCTACAATAGGCCCTTGCAATCAATTCAACTTGATTCTTCAAACAAGGCTTATGCAATTCGGAAAAAAAATGCACACCTTTTACTTGCTTTGAGGAGCTCGATATTGAAATTGTATTATCTCTGTGATTGCAGATATTCAATATCTGAAATTCTGTACTGAATTATCCCTCTGAATTCTCTTTTGAATGCCACAGGTCTGACCTAATTTGGATTCTCCAAGACAAAGTTGTGTCCAATCTCCCACAATGACCTAATTATGGACTGGTTCAGTAGAGCGAATTTGTACGACTTGCCACGTGTCAATGTTTCATCCTTTGTCTATGAAATTGATAACCAAGAAACTAAAGTCTGTGTACTTGTGACCAATTTTTACGGCACTCCAATCCGATGCCCAGAGAGAGATTTATTGAACTTTTCCCACAATCACCTATTTGAGATGCAATTCAGGAGCTTGACAATGCACTACCTTCCACAGATCATATCTCCAAAAATATTGCGAACGAAGCTCTGAAAATTTTTGAAGAATTTCCTCAGGATTTTAGCTTCGTACCATATGAATTTCAGATTCTGAACCATCACAGAAAAAACGTTATAGTGCAAATGCCACGATGACCTGTTTAGGAGCCTGAAAAAAGACCTAACTTCCACAGATCATATCTTCGAAAATATTGTGAACCAAGCTCTGAAATTTTTAGAAAACTTTCCTCAAGATTTCAGCTTCGCACCCTAAAAATTTCAGCTTCTGACGCTTCGTAGAAAAAAATTTATAGCGAAAATTCCACGATGACCTGTTTGGAGCATCGAAACCTTAGAATCCAAACCTCTGATACCAAATGTTGTGTAACCAGCTTCAAAAATAGAAGAAAAGAGATATCAACGCCTTAGAAATAAGCCACTTCGAGGGGGAAACCTCCAATACATTACATAAATGCACAATTCTTTGATGATACAATTTACAAAACCTCCTTTCTATATATAGGAGTCCATGGGGCCATAATGTAATCCTAGTGGGCCACAATGTAATCCTAGCCGACCTAACAATAATAATTTAATGGCACAATAATAAAAAAATGGGGGTTACAGGGGTACAATAATAACAACAAGGGGGTTACACTAACAAAAATAAGGGACTATACTAGTAATATACGGACCTGAAAAAACCCTCTTCCAAAAGTCTTAGAAAAATACTTTCATTAAATCCCATTGGTTTTATTTTAAACCCAACATTCAATAATCATATTTGGTCCCATGAATTCAATAATAAACGATTTCTAAGGAATGCTTACCATACTCTCCCTTCGAAAATATCAAAATCGACATTTTGATAATATAGAGTGTTGCGCTACTCCAACCGCACACTTCCGCCTTAGCTGTCAAGATTCTGCTGCGCCTTCCGCAAGGTTTCTTTTCTTCGCTTTCGGTTCTTCAATTCGGAGCTCTATGCTTAGCAAGTCACCTCCACTTCAGAACTTCGTTATGAACCTCTACGAATCTGCCTCTCAACACTGCAAATCGATTGATCCATTACAACAGGTTTGTAACGCTCTCCACGCACCCAAATTTGCTCAAGTTTGAATCTGCTTGCGTTCACTCCCACAAAATCAACGCAACCTTTCATTGATAACAACAATGTTAAAATAGATGTGTTCAATACAAAATTCACCATCGATGGACTCACCTTTGCTATTTCCAATGCATTATATTTCCGATCTTTCCCTAGAAATCACGTTACTTCAAACGCTGAAAACAAAACTTGTCAGTTGGATCTCGAAACCGATTCACAGTGTTACTACAATTGATTCATCGCTTCACTCTAATATATGTGTTTCAAACACAGATTTAACTCTCTGCGTGCATTCTGCCATCAAATTACAGTTCCTCTACGCTCTTTTAACCGAGTTCCTTCACTGAAGGACCAATCGACCCTGATAATAAGGTTTGATCACCAATTTAGAACTCTTGTTCTACATTAACGTTGCGTTCCAACAACCTTTGACAGGCTCAACTTCTTTGTGCATTGCTGAATGTCTCCTTAGCACGATGGCTCGGCTTCACCACTTTTAAACAGCGTCATGCCACTGGCTAACTTCTAAAAAATTCTCTCACTTTCAATTAACACAATTCCATTTCCAAACTCGAACTCACTTCATCAAATCAAATCTGAAATTGATTGAATTAAATCGAACAATGCATTCAGATGCTAATTAAACCGGACCTCATACCTATCACTCAGTCGACTCACCATCACCGCTTACAACTCTGGTACCTCACCTTTTAGCATTTTATTCCTGTTTCGGATCAACATTCAAGTTCTATCTCTTCGAACCGTAGCTTTATTTCAACACATGTGCTAACTCTGTATTAAATTCTCCATCGTTTGTCCCTTATGAAGCTCTACAGCTTCATATTCACTGTTCGTTCTGTTAGTTTCAGTCTTTGCAGCCTTCCTTCAGTGATCAAAAATGCTCTTACAAAGTGATTTTAAGGTGTCAAGGTCAAATTTTGTCATTCCAATGAGTTTTCAAGAAAAATTTGGTCACTAGGCATTAGGTCTAGGGTTTGTTTTCAGGCTTTTCAAAGTTGTCCAAATGTCAGTCCATGTCACCATTCAGCTGAGTGTACCATCATTCAGAGGGTTTTCATCATCATGTCAAGTTCCATTGAGTCATTTTACACCTTGTTCATGCTTCAGTTGTGCCTAGGTAAGGTCCATTTCCCTCTCCTAGGGTTTTGGAGGTAATTTCTCTTGGATGGTCAAATCATCGAAAAAACTTGTATCCTAATTTTCAAACACCTTCCCCTATCCTTAATATACTTTATTAAACACTTCCCATCACTGAGATCCCCCAAATTCCTCATTTTTGCACAAACCCTAGTTTCTTGCCACAACTTGGCAATTTTCTAGGCTAGGCCTGTGTTTTTCCCTTTTGGACCCATTCCCCTCACTCAATCTCTGAGATTCCACTTTCCCCTACTTCCTAACATCCCCCCCTACTTCCAAAAATTTCCCCAAGAATTTAGAAGCCCCTTATCCCCTTCATTTCGCTTCATTTCAACAAAATTCCTTGTTTCACACATCGCGATAGGTTTCACTCAAATGATGTTTCAGAGCAATAAAAGATGAATTTTGGAAAACGGAGAGCGGTTTTTGTTCAAAACATGCCAAGGAAGAAAAACCTCCTTCACTTTTTACACAATTATAATGGTTTTGGAGAAATGTCAAGAATACCGTTGCCTCAGGAGAATTGATGCACCTGCTGGAAGTAGTGTTGGAAGATTTGATTTTTGATAGGGTAAATGAACTCCAAATTGAACAATTTCACCTGGGTTGGAAACTACACTCCAAGAGATTTCCAACGAGCTATCGCACGCTCAATTTGGACACCGGGAAGGCCTCCAAAAGCCTCTTGCAAAATGCACTATGTAGCACGCTACGCATATAAAGTGCGCGCTACGCATTGGGCCACAACTCAAAAAATTTTTCATTTATTCACTGATTTTTGACAGGGTAAATGAACTCCAAATTGAACAATTCCAATTGGGTTGGAAGGTAGACTCCAAGAGCTTTCCAACGAGCTATCACACGCTCAATTTGGACACTGGGAAGGCCTCCAAAAGCCTCCTACAAAATGCACTATGTAGCGCGCTACGCATATAGGAGGCGCGCTACGCACAAGAGGCACGCTACGCATTGGGCTTCACCAGCCTGTGTAAATTTGCAAGCGCGCTATGCACTGGGTAAGTGTGCTACGCATATAATCTCAGAGCCAAAAATTTTTGCTTTTGCGTCCGGTTTCATGCCAAATCGCCTCAATCGGCTTGCAAGTAGGTTCTTCACGATTGCTAAGTGATTTTTGGAACATGATTATGGTGTTTTCAAAGTGGAGAAACAAGTATTTGATGAGGAGAAATGTGTAAACCCTATGTCTATTTCCAAATTCATTTCTTAAGGGTTTTTAAGCAAATCATAATGATTGCGTGGGGGTTTGCAAACTTGTGTGGTTGATATATATGCTCATGCCTATATTGTCTGTGGTGTCCCTGCTCATTATTTACATCATCCTCACGCCCTTTCTTTGCCATTACATCACTACTCTCACTATGATTGCCATCGTAATTTTAGCACTTCTCATTATTCATGTTTTCACATAGTCTCATTTTCACTTGTCCATATCCTCCATTGACATTGTCGAAACACTGTTGTCATTGCTATTATCTCACTATGGTTATTGTCACACTGTTTCTCATTCTCCATTGACGAACAGAGTCCCGTATCCACTTCTCCCTTGACAAATCTTAACTAGCATTGCAAAACACTGTACCCTACACTACAATATTTGCTTCTCATTTGTCAAATCCTCTTACAATCAAAGCAGTGACTGTTTTTTCATGCAAACCCATTTGGCAGAGCCATTACCACTGTGATTTTCCTATGATACTTTCATACATATGTGATATATTTGGGTTTTGAGCATACACTGAACTTTTGTCTTCACTACTCCTATATCATCATATATATTGCAGACATCTTGTTTTCAAAGCCATGTCAGAGACGGACTCAGATTATGAGCAGGAGTATGACAGTGATTCCACAGCAGGGCATTACTTGGGAGTATTTCATCTCCCGTGACTTCTTCACATCGCCACAGCCGCCTCCCGAGGTAGTTTATGATGAGGGAGAGCCTTCACATTAGCTGGACATCCTTGACGTCGAGCATATCAGTGCTCTGTTGTATGTGACATACCAGCGAGGCCACAGGACCTTATTTGCAGCTACACGACGAGTACTATCTCCACCCGGGGTGGAAAGGGTCTCGTTGACTTCATCAGCAGCGCGAGTATTATCTCCACCAAGGGTGGAAGGGGTCTTGCCTCCTACATCAGCGCAGGTACATTCATAGGATTAGGATAGAAACAAAGACATGTTCCGTCATATGAAAAATCATTATTGGGCCCGCATGCACGTCTACAAGGCAAAAATGAAGATTCTGAAGAGGAGGTTGAGCGAAGCACTAAAATGGTGGAAAAGGCCTGATCCACTTCGAATTTTGGCCAAGGCTTCGTTGGATGGGCATGATACATGATGGAGGGTCTTCACTCCGAATTTGAGAAAATTCGGAGAAATTTTTGTCATTTTGAAATATTTTGGTCTCAAAACAGATTTTTCAGTTATACGCGTAGCGCGTCGACGCACTCGCTTATGATTGAGACACTTGCTGGAGGAAAAATTTATATTTTTGGGTTTTTCATGGTAATTTACACACGCTCCAGTATGGCCGAAGCATTTCATCAAGTTCTGGATGATCAAAAGACCCAAAAACACCATGAAAGCCACCTTGCTGCCACCTTTTGCACCAGCAGGAAGTAATTATAGGAGAATGAAGTTTTTGAGGGGCAAATGAGCTCCAAATTGGGAAATTCCACATGGGTTGGATAGCCAACATCTAGGGCTTTCCAACGAGCTATCATGAGCTCAATTTGGATGCCAGAAGGTGCCCCAAAATCAGGCTGAAAGGCGCGCTATGCATATAGATTTTTGGTCAATTTTTCACCTTCCAGCTCAGAATTTCGGCCAGTTGGACCAGTTTTGCTTGTGGATGTAATTTTTGAGTTATCTTGATGTAATTTTATGGTTGGCATGTAACTTGGGGTCACTTTTACCTATTCTATAAGATTCACTCCTAAAAAAGTAAAAATCAAATGTAAGAATCAGTTTCCTTCCTTTTAGAGGCAAGTTGTTTGGCTGCCTAGATTCTAGCTCCTTGTTTAGAATTAGTTCGAACTGCTCCTAGAAGGAGGAATTCGACCCCTAGAGGCATGGGAAGGGGTTAGGATGGTCTATATGATGTAATTTCTCAATAATTTTCAGAGGTTGGACAGGTTGGACTCTTGGGAAAACTTTGGCACACTATTGTACATATTTTTCATATTTTGGCTAAGGAAAGATCAGAGGTTTTGCAGCACCTGTTGGGATTCTTGTGGCTTTCAGTTCTTGATGGTGTTTTCTCTCAGTTTATTGTAATTTATTTAATGTTTAATGTATGCCATTCCCTTCTTATGCTTCTGAAACTAAATGAATGAGTAAATGAGGTTGAATCCATTTGTTTCCAGTGCTCTGCCTTTAAATTTGTTTAGTTTTACATGTTTTCGCCTGTTTGGAGAGGATCCATGTTCTCCCTTGCCCTCTTCAGCTCCTTGTCATTCTGATCCATCCATATACCCGATCAAAAGCATCAAGACTACTGCCTACCTCGCCCCAACTCGAATTCTGCAAAGATCTGGCCTTATCCCCGGACCCAAAAATTGTTTTTCCCATTTCTCCAACAAAAACCCAAAAAATAAAAATCAAACTTTCCTATCTCTTTACTAGCCTAAAATCAGTATTCATTGTTCATTATAAGTCATCTCAGCCCCTTTGAAGATCCTTTGCCAAGATAGACCCGGAGAGAGCCCTCTCCTGTCCTCGTAGGGCTAGCTACGAGGCTGAGCGTGGTTTGATGTAGCCTTGAGTTTTACCTTATTTCAGCCTAAGGTAGATTTGAGCGCTAACATAGTGGCGACCATACTGGGGAAGAAATTGGTTTGCTGGTTAGTGTTGTTTGATTTATAGCTACAGACGGAGCCTGAAGTCATGCCAGGTAGCTTTCGAACTGCTCTTGCTCTGCGAGTGCATAGTAGATAAACGCTGCTTCAGTCGATCTCCGGTCTAGCTTGTAATCGTAACACTTAATTTATAAATTGCCCCAGTACATGTATCAAGTTCAGATCTGATGGTTGATGGTGTACAACGATCAGACATAAGAAGGCTGAAATCATTCACCTGGTGACTCCAATTCAAAGTAGAGACTCCACTGGAGGACTGACTCTTTCTCTGAGAAAATGGAAGGATCTTACACAAATTTCAGGTATCTAAAGTGGAATGGTATTCAGGATCTAATCTATTTTCTTGTAAACTATTTCTTCATCGTTTTTGAAGCTATCCTGAAAGTTTTTCAGAATTTGTTGTATGAGAAAGGTGATCAAAATCTTCACTCGACCCATTCAAAAAGTGTAAATACTGAGTTTCCCTTTGATCCTGGCCTCCTTACTTTTCCCACATCTTATGATGACTCTCTTCAGAGTGACGAGCCTAAAGAAAACAAAACTGATCCCACAACTCTTGTACATACCCCTACACCTTGTAAAATTCTAGATCGGTACAAACCTCTTGTTTTACCTTCTGTTCTTCATGTTTTCCCTGCAAATTATGACCTATATCTACCAATATTTGACGGTGAATGTAACAATGTCAACGCTGAGCAACATGTGCAGAATGTTGACACTTTTCTAGATCTTTTTGAAGTTGATGAAGAGGATGTTAGTATTAGGCTTTTTGCTCTTTCTTTGCAAGGCCAAGTGAAGAGTTAGTTTAAAGCCCTGCCTGATGCGAGCATCTCAGATTTCCAGCAGTTTGTCACAGTTTTTCTTGACAGGTGGATGATTGCACAGAACCCTTTCTTGATTTTAGACGAGTATGCTGCTGAGTCTCAAAAATGTTCTCCATATTCATACATATTTCCATTATGTCATAACCATTTAGCTCTTATTTCATAGCCATTTGACCTAAAACCCTACATCAAGTAACCATTTTCATAAATATATGGGTTAGGATCCTTGTTTTCCAAAGTTATTTATTTTATGTATTTTAAGTGAATTTATGATTAGAAACTAGAAAATTAACATAGTTTCATATATCTATATATGTGTTATGAGTTTTGTGACATGTGTAGGTCGAAAGGAGACTTCTAGAAGACCCTTATGTGGCACTCTAAGGCCAAATTCGAATTTGGTTGGAGAAGATTATGGGATCAAGAGGATATGTGTCTCACTTCCTTGTTGTATTGAAACTCTAAAAGGATATGTGTCTCATTCCTCAAGTTGTGTTGAAACTCTAGAAAGACATGTGTCTTATCATTTCCTATTTTGATTGTAACTCTAGAGATGGAGGGAGAGATTCATGGACTCCCATTAATGAGATGTCTCCTCATATTTTGTATAAATAGGAGAAGCTTTCTCCTATCATAGGTAATGAGAAAGTAATGAGAAAGTAATGAAGAAGTAGATTTGTAACAAAGTTCAAAATGGAATGGGATGTAGATTTGTGAGTTCTTTTTAATAGAGAAATTCAGTTCTTTGATGCTGTTTTGATTACAACTTTAAGGAGCTGAAGGACTTCACCAAATTGGTAGCAGAGGGCCCCTGCTATCCAAGGAGGCTTTACATGTTTTCTAGATAAGTTGCTTTCAATTCTGTTTTGTCATATTTCCTTACTTAGATTGCTTTCTGAAATCATAGCTTTTAGCATAATTTTTCATAGCAGCCCGGGCATTTGCATATCTTTTGACTAATGACATGGAATCAATATTGTTCTGCTGTTAATTTATTTTTCTTAGTTTTTGTTTAATTCCAGCACTGCTTTGTTTATTTCATTCTTGCACATTTGTTTCAGTAGTTAGATTTAGATATATTAAATTGCTCATGTCATTTTCAGTTACCTCCGAAAGCCACAGCTGGACTGATGGTGAGGGATTGTATTATGAAATGTGTAGTTTGATATTAGTTTCCTTTATGCAAATTTAGATATATTAAACTGCTCATAACATCTTCAGTTGCCTCCGAAAGCCACAGCTGGACTGATGGTGAGGGATTGTATTATGAAATGTGTAGTTTGATATTAGTTTCATTTCTACAAGTTAGATATATTAAATTGCTCATAACATCTTCAGTTGCCTCCGAAAGCCACAGCTGGACTGATGGTGAGGGATTGAATTATGGATGTGTAGTTTGATATTAGTTTCCTTTCCGCAAGTTAGAAATATTAAATTGTGCATGACATCTTCAGTTACCTCCGAAAGCCACAGCTGGACTGATGGTGAGGGATTGAATTATGAATGTGTGGTTTGATATTAGTTTACTTTCTGCAAGTTAGATATCAGTTACTCAAGTTGTTTATGGTTACTTCAGAAAATCATAGCTGGACTAATGATGAGGGATCAGAAGACAAGTTGATGTAATTTGATTTAGATTTACTTTATTGCAACTTTTGGATTTCTTTCAGCATAGTTTCTTTTGTGTTTAGATAGCAGCAAGAATAGTTTGGTTTCATGCTCACTAGTTCACTGTTTTGATTTATTAGATTAGCAGCACCTTTTTCATTTCAGTAGCACATTTTCATTTCCTTTCAAGTTTTGTCATTGTATGTTTCAAATTCTTTTTTCAGTTTCAAGTTGGTAAATCATTATAAAGGACATCATTGCCTTGAATATTCATAACCATACTTGTCTTTTAGAATTTCCATATCACATTAGGAAACCAACCAAGATCAATAAAAATCCAAAAACGACAAAAAGTAAGAGATAGGTTATCTTGCACATATAGTGCGCCACACTTCGTCAGTTTACGAATCCCTGGTTGATAATTTATATTAGCAATTTAGGACACACTAAATTGACCAAACATTTTGGCGCCGTTGCCGGGGAAGTGTAACTAGGTAGCCTTATTTCTTACATCTAAAAAAAATTAATAATTCTTAAGTATGCTCTCCTCCTGCACTTTGTGTGATCTGGAAGATCAGAAAAGGAATTGTTATGTAAAAAAAATAAATTAATAATTCTTAAGTATGTTCTCCTCCTGCACTTTGTGTGATCTGGAGGATCAGAAAAATAATTGTTATGTGAAAAAGAAAAAAAAGAGGAGACAATAAAACTTCATCATTTCAATTGATTCAACAATTTAAAAAAAAAATTGTTTTCATGAAAAACTTTGATTTCAATAAATTGTTTTGTTTAATGAATATATATGTGTATTTTTTAATTTTTGAAAATATAACATATATAATTTTATTAAACAAATCAATTAAAAAAAAAAATGAAAAAAAAAAAAGTTTAAATTGTTTTGTTACTAAGATATATATGTATATTTTTATTTTTGAAAATATATATATAATTTTAATAACAAATCATTTAAAAATAAAAATAAAAAATCAATAAATTGTTTTTGTTTAGTAAATTACATATATATATTTTTAATTTTCCAAAATTTAACATGTGTAATTTTATTAACAAAACAATTTTAAAAAAATAATAATAATAAATAAATAAATAATAATAATAATCATTTTGTTTAGTAAAACATATATGTATATTTTTAATTCTTGAAATATAACATATATAGTTTTATTAACAAAACAAATAAAAAAAAAACAACAAAAACAAAACAACAAAAAATCAAATCAATAAACAAAAATCCATGAAATAGCCATGGCATTTTTTTTTCAATAAAACAAAACACCAAAGTTTCTCCACGTTGAGAACCTTTGCACAGGCTCGTAACTCCATCTATTCAAAGAGGCAAATCAGATATGACAATTCAAATGCATGCAAAACAATTCAATTCAAACCTAGCGCCCCATTTCAAAACAATTCAAATGCATGCACAGTCCAGTTTTCTGAGAATAACAATTTTTGCAGAAATCGTGCTCTTGTGAGTTCTGTAGTCACAATCATTCAGAGATGAGCAATTTGATGTCTGCTGCTTATGGCACTGCTGTAAATTTTGAACCAACAATCCAGGTGAATATTTTGATTCTGATCATAGCAGCAGACCTGCGATTGTACAAATGAAAGAGCGACCTTCTTGGTATACTGTTCACTGTAATACGCTGTCAAATAGCAATGACAGAGCATTTTTCTGTCCATTCCTGTAGATGAAAAGGGAGATTGTGATTCTGAACAGTCCAGGGATGAAAACAAGATGCACATGAAACGCAATTTTGAACCATGTTCTGAAGAAAACGATTTTTGTTGCTGAGGCAGAACCGAGAAAAACGCAAACTGTTATTGACATGTCATTTTCAAACACGTTTTCTGATCGATTGGAGATGAATTTAGAAAAAATAAAACATGGGTTTTTTCACCAACATGGTCAATTAGATAACCCAGAAACCGTTTTAAGAAATTCGTGGCGATCTAGGAGAAAGTCTCGGTTCTTTGAAGGCCATTTTTGCCTGCCGCGTGAGGAAAAACGATTTTTTCTGAGTGAAGAATTTGAAAACGGCACTCTGCATTGATAATTCGGTTTCCTGATTTCTAGGAAGAGGAATTCTAATAAAAATCAAACTCTTAACATGGCATTAAATGCACATTCCACTCATTTTTGAATTTAATTCAATTTCGTTATCTGAATGTTGGATTTCACATCTCCTTTATCATCTGCCCAACAATTTTTGGTGCTTCAATGACATTATTAAACACCAACCATTATGATGTTTATTTCAAAGGGATGCCACATCACTATGGAAATACATTAAGAGGGCATGGGGATGAATTGAGGAAACTACAGGAGGATATTATCAAGCACATGGTCGTGCAGATGGCACAATGAACCTTAGTAGCATAAAGGTAAGCTCAATTGAGATTGAACGTGTCTGTAATGGCAACTGCTGTAATTGGAATTCCAACTGAGGCGGTGGTCCTGAATTGTTACTGATTGTGATAGTCCTCAAGGATCAAACAGATACAAAAATAAATTTTGAAGAGATGAAAGATTATATTTTGAAATAGCAATCATGCCTTTTATGTTCTTCAATGCTTACCAATATATTATTTTTCATCTTATGTGATCTTCACTTACCATTCTATGGTCATTGCAAGGTCACGATTGGTCAATGTATCTGAGTTTGCTTTATTTAGCATCATTTTTTTGAAATTTAAAAAATTGCATTTCTCTTTTGTTGTTAAAAAAAAAAAAAAAAAAAAAAATCAGTTATTTTGAATCAATGAAATGAATAAGTTATTTGCTCACTTTTTCTGAAGGTATTGATGAATGATGAATGGCTAACTTTTTATTCAAGATTTTTAGCTACAGAAACCGTCGACATTCTGCAGCTGAAGTCCAATTCCGCAGCTGTTCTTCAATTCCGCAGCTGAAGTCCAATTCCGCAGCTGTTCTGCAATTCCGCAGCTGAAAAACCTCATTGTTCAAATCAACCTAACTTTCTCATACAAAATCAGATTTTGATGATTTAAGTATCGTTGGAAAGGTCTCAACAAGATCTATACAATGAGAAATCCATCATTAGAGTTTGAAATGGCAAATAATGAAATAAATTGCTGAAAATAAGCTACATTCAACTTGAGGCACTAATTCCAAAACAGGTATAAATTCTTTTGATTTTTCCTTTGAGAACTTGTCTCATTAATACAAATTCTTAGTTTTGTGTGTAAATATCATAACTAGAGAGATTGATCACCTCTCTCCCTTTGATAATCTTACATTCCATTGCAGAAGAAGTATTAGTTTTTTTGCAGGTTCGAGGAGGAAGGGCAAATGACTACAAGAGAATGGTGTCTCTTTAAGAGGCCAACTTGTTTCATAAGAGGATGATCAGCAACAAAGATGAGGAAATATGCTGATGCAAAATCAGATCCAAACACTTGAAAAACTTTCAGATACTATTGTCTCCATCACATCCATACCTCATAATAAACCATTCACCTCATTTCACTTCATGTTTTCCATTTACATTCACATCCACTTTCCATTTCTTTTTGTCCATTCATAACCACAAATAAAATCAAGAGGCTCATTCACATGCTTATTGCCCATTGTCATTTCTCATTCACATGCTTATTTTCCATTTCCATTTTCATCTTCCATTTCTTGTCATTTTCATTTCGCAAATAAGCCCTGCTGCAATGCAAATTATTGAGTCCATAGTCCTTTGATTCTAAGTTCTTTGTAAAAACACTTTGAGGCTTGCATGCCTTAATGGCAAGTTCTCATGTTGACAAAAAATGGAAATACATTAATGTCCCTTGTTCGTCAGATCTTCTAGGTGACTCGACATCAGCAAAATCATTCGTACCTAGCAAGATGTGTTTGGGCATCTTGACTCTCATTGTCATCAATGGTGAGAGTTCTCGTGTTGACTAGTGGCATCCATTAATGGCCATTAATTCAACAATTTCCTACTATGTTCGACATCAGAACATCTTTTCACATAGTAGGAATTATGCCAATGAGTTTTGAAGACATGAAGACTATTATTTTCAGCATTTTGGAGCAGATTTCAGTAAGTTTTAGTAGAAGCAATAAAAAGTCATCTCATCTCTTTATCCATGACTCCTCTTGTTCAGCCACTTGAAGAAGAATATGATCAGAATTTTGCAGCCACCACACATACACAACTCATCCACATTTAAGGTAAGTGAAGGTATGTTGTTTTCTAATTTTTAGTCATGTAATTCATTAGAATGCTAAAATTGTAACTTTAGAAAAATTCCTCACTCCCTTTTCCACATTGTCATATCTTTAGTTGGGGGGGAAGGAACATCATTTCATATCCACATGTCATATACCATCATACATTTTCATTTCATTTCCACCCACATATACTTCCCAACCAACTATTGTTGCAACATGATCCAAAAGATTATATGCCTTGCAAATGATCAATTCATTGATGAAGAAATTGATTCTAAATGTTTTCATGAACTTTGATGCAACAAAGAAAATAAAGCATTGTTACACAAGAACCAATGCTTCAAAAAAAATAAAAAAAATAAAAATGGTTGTCACACAAGAACCAACCATTGAAAAAAAAAATGTTGCAATCAAATGTATTATACTTTGCCAAAAAGGAAAAAATCAAGAAGCAAAGTTTGGAATGAATCTATATGAGTCAAAACTCATAAAAGATCAACTCATGGACAAATGAATCATTGCAATGGTTGCATGAGGACATGCAACAACTTCAGTTGGGGGTATGTTGAGTCTCAAAAATGTTCTCCATATTCATACATATTTCCATTATGTCATAACCATTTAGCTCTTATTTCATAGCCATTTGACCTAAAACCCTACATCAAGTAACCATTTTCATAAATATATGGGTTAGGATCCTTGTTTTCCAAAGTTATTTATTTTATATATTTTAAGTGAATTTATGATTAGAAACTAGAAAATTAATATAGTTTCATATATCTATATATGTGTTATGAGTTTTGTGACATGTGTAGGTCAAAAGGAGACTTCTAGAAGACCCTTATGTGGCACTCTAAGGCCAAATTCGAATTTGGTTGGAGAAGATTATGGGATCAAAAGGATATGTGTCTCACTTCCTTGTTGTATTGAAACTCTAAGAGGATATGTGTCTCATTCCTCAAGTTGTGTTGAAACTCTAGAAAGACATGTGTCTTATCATTTCCTATTTTGATTGTAACTCTAGAGATGGATGGAGAGATTCATGGACTCCCATTAATGAGATGTCTCATCATATTTTGTATAAATAGGAGAAGCTTTCTCCTATCATGGTAATGAGAAAGTAATGAGGAAGTAATGATGAAGTAGATTTGTAACAAAGTTCAAGATGGAATGGGATGTAGATTTATGAGTTTTTGAATAAAGAAGCTTAGTTCTTTGATGCTATTGTGATCTTATCTTTAAGGAGCTAAAGGACTTCACCAAATTGGTAGCAGAGGGCCCCTGCTATCCAAGGAGGCTTTTACATGTTTTCTAGATAAGTTGCTTTCAATTCTATTTTGTCATATTTCCTTACTTAGATTGCTTTCTGAAATCATAGCTTTTAGCATAATTTTTCATGGCAGCCCGGGCATTTGCATATCTTTTGACTAATGACATGGAATCAATATTGTTCTGTTGTTAATTTATTTTTTCTTAGTTTTTGTTTAATTCCGGTATTGCTTTGTTTATTTCAGTCTTGCACATTTGCTTCAGTAGTTATATTTAGATATATTAAATTGCTCATGTCATTTTCAGTTACCTCCGAAAGCCACAGCTGGACTGATGGTGAGGGATTGTATTATGAAATTTGTAGTTTGATATTAGTTTCCTTTCTGCAAATTTAGATATATTAAACTGCTCATAACATCTTCAGTTGCCTTCGAAAGCCACAGCTGGACTGATGGTGAGGGATTGTATTATGAAATGTGTAGTTTGATATTAGTTTCCTTTCTGCAAGTTAGATATATTAAATTGCTCATAACATCTTCAGTTGCCTCCGAAAGCCACAGCTGGACTGATGGTGAGGGATTGAATTATGGATGTGTAGTTTGATATTAGTTTCATTTCTGCAAGTTAGAAATATTAAATTGTGCATGACATCTTCAGTTACCTCCGAAAGCCACAACTGGACTGATGGTGAGGGATTGAATTATGAATGTGTGGTTTGATATTAGTTTACTTTCTGCAAGTTAGATATCGGTTACTCAAGTTGTTTATGGTTACTTCCGAAAATCATAGTTGGACTAATGATGAGGGATCAGAAGACAAGTTGATGTAATTTGATTTAGATTTACTTTATTGCAACTTTTGGATTTCTTTCAGCATAGTTTCTTTTGTGTTTAGACAACAACAAGAATAGTTTGGTTTCATGCTCACTAGTTCATTGTTTTGATTTATTAGATTAGCAGCACCTTTTTCATTTCAGTAGCACATTTTCATTTCCTTTCAAGTTTTGTCATTGTATGTTTCAAATTCCTTTTTCAGTTTCAAGTTGGTAAATCATTATAAAGAACATCATTGCCTTGAATATTCATAACCATACTTGTCTTTTAGAATTTCCATCTCACATTAGGAAACCAACCAAGATCAATAAAAATCCAAAAACGACAAAAAGTAAGAGATAGGTTATCTTGCACATATAGTGCGCCACACTTCGTCAGTTTACGAATCCCTGGTTGATAATTTATATTAGCAATTTAGGACACACTAAATTGACCAAACATATGCCCAGCTGAAGAGACAGTCAGGAGAGACAGTACAACAATTTTCTTCCAGATTTAACCAAGTTTATTATTCGATGCCAGCTGATATAAGACCTTCTCCTAGATCTGCTCTCTTGCACTACCCGGGTGCCTTTGATCCGAAAATGGAGTTTCAGCTGAGAGAAAAGAATATTTCAACACTTCACGAGATGCAGAACAAGGCAGGAAATGTAGAGGCTCATTTGCTGATCTTGAGGGCAAGGTTGAAGGAAGAAGAAAAGAAGAATGTTTCAGAGCAGCTGACACCTTCAGAGGAAAAGCTTGATCTTTTCGTAAATGCAGTAGAAGAGATGGTGCGGAAAATGACTGCAAAAAATGAAAATGACATTCAAGAACAAGTGGCTGACCCAAAACATTTTGTTCCTTATCCCAGTTGTCATAGTGATTGTTTTATAGATCATTTTGAAGAAGAGAGAGCTGTTGATATGACATGTATGCTTGATGATGTGTTGTATACTAATAATTTGCCTCAGCTTGATCAGTATGATGATGATTATGTTCTCCAAACAGAAGCTAATCTTGCAGACGAATCAACAGCTAGTTTGTGCGAGGAGGAAGTTCACTTTCAGCAGCTTGAGTACAGTGATCAACCGATGCATATCAGCTATGACAATGATGAGGAAAGTGCAACAAATTTTGAAGTAAGTGAAGGATCTTTGCCTTTTTGTTTTGATTCATTTCAATTCATCAGAGACAACCACCATGCAATCAGAAATCAAATGTCAACAAGTCTTGATCTAGACAATCTTGAGCGCAATGAAAACCTTGTTCAAGACTTCTCATATTCAGATTTTCAGCCCTTGAAAGCCATTGATTTTCAAGTTGCAGATGAGGACATGGAAGCTGGTACATGTGATCAAATGATACAAGGTGATTCCGTACCATTTTGTTTTGAATCATTTCAGTTTTTGAAGAACAAATTGCACAGTAAATATTCAAATGAGCAGCCTATAAGAAATCAGCAATTTCTCAGTGTTAATGTTGAGGATGAGATAGATAACGTAATTCTTGAGTAGCCTGTAGCATCAGATTTGCAGCCACCAAATGAAATTGAAGGTCAGATTACAGATGAAGGTGTGGAAGATGAAATACATGATTTGATGATGCAGGAAAATTCTATACCCTTTTGTTTCGAAGCATTTCAGTTTATAAGGCAGAATTTTCGTTATATATCTCAAGGAAAAGAGGAACAGCCAGTAGGATGTCATACAGTTTCAAGGGATTCAGTGCAGTAGTCTTCTCAAGTTTTTGATGATCCTATTGCTCGTGTGTTGGATGATGTTTGCTATAAAAAAATTTCTCCATTAGCTAACCATGTGCCTGAAAAGAATGTTGATAGTAAGCTTATTCAAAAGTCAATTTCAGTGTGTTGTTCAATAGATTTTTCATATGAGGAGATTGATGAAGGAGACTTTTGTTCTGTTTGTAATCAGCAACAGTGTTTGGTTATTCAAGAATTTCAGGATCCTTTTGACAGCTTGCTGCAATCACCAAAGAAAAGCACCGCAGATGTGAGGAAAAGTTTAAGATTAAGGTATGGAGATTATCTGGACCAGAGCTATGTTTATGAAGATCCATTCGCAGTATTCTTGCAGTCATCCAATCAATTTATGCTTTGCAAGTTTATCAGCAGTCCACTTGGTTCAAAGTTTCCATGGGAGTTGCCTTTCAGTAGTTATTTCTCGTTGTTCATAAGCAAGCACTTGCGGAGAATTAAGATAGCAGCCAACATGCTTACATGGTTGCATTGGCTGTTCCATTTCACTTGATCGGGTGGTGAAAAGTACAATTAGAGTAGGTTTGATGAATAAGCTCTACTTTGAGCATCTTTTCCAGTTTGTCGGTTGTGTTTAAGTATCGAGTTAGTTTTTAGTTGAGTGAGATTCAATTTGTGTCGTCAAGTCATCAGTTTTCAGTCATGCATTTCAGTTTGAGTTTTTATTCCATTGCCCAATGGATAAGGCACTGGTCTGCTTTCCCAAAGATCTGTTGTTCTTGGCACCTCCAAGGAGCTACCATCCCCATTGGAGTGAATGTTAGAGTCAGCCTTTGCAGCTTTCCTTCAGTGATCAAACATGCTCTTACAAAGTGATTTTAAGGTGTCAAGGTCAAATTTTGTCATTTCAATAAGTTTTCAAGAAAAATTTGGTCACTAGGCATTAGGTCTAGGGTTTGTTTTCACGCTTTTCAAAGTTGTCCAAATGTCGGTCCATGTCACCATTCAGCTGAGTGTACCATCATTTAGAGGGTTTTCATCATCATGTCAAGTTCCATTGAGTCATTTTACATCTTGTTCATGCTTCAGTTGTGCCTAGGTAAGGTCCATTTCCCTCTCCTAGGGTTTTGGAGGTAATTTCTCTTGGATGGTCAAATCATCGAAAAAATTGTATCCTGATGTTCATACACCTTCCCCTATCCTTAATATACCTCATTAAACACTTCCCATCACTGAGATCCCCCAAATTCCTCATTTTTGCACAAACCCTAGTTTCTTGCCACAACTTGGCAATTTTCTAGGCTAGGCCTGTGTTTTTCCCTTTTGGACCCATTCCCCTCACTCAATCTCTGAGATTCCACTTTCCCCTACTTCCTAACATCCCCCCCTACTTCCAAAAATTTCCCCAAGAATTTAGAAGCCCCTTATCCCCTTCATTTCGCTTCATTTCAACAAAATTCCTTGTTTCACACATCGCGATAGGTTTCACTCAAATGATGTTTCAGAGCAATAAAAGATGAATTTTGGAAAACGGAGAGCGGTTTTTGTTCAAAACATGCCAAGGAAGAAAAACCTCCTTCACTTTTTACACAATTATAATGGTTTTGGAGAAATGTCAAGAATACCGTTGCCTCAGGAGAATTGATGCACCTGCTGGAAGTAGTGTTGGAAGATTTGATTTTTGATAGGGTAAATGAACTCCAAATTGAACAATTTCACCTGGGTTGGAAACTACACTCCAAGAGATTTCCAACGAGCTATCGCACGCTCAATTTGGACACCGGGAAGGCCTCCAAAAGCCTCTTGCAAAATGCACTATGTAGCACGCTACGCATATAAAGTGCGCGCTACGCATTGGGCCACAACTCAAAAAATTTTTCATTTATTCACTGATTTTTGACAGGGTAAATGAACTCCAAATTGAACAATTCCAATTGGGTTGGAAGGTAGACTCCAAGAGCTTTCCAACGAGCTATCACACGCTCAATTTGGACACTGGGAAGGCCTCCAAAAGCCTCCTACAAAATGCACTATGTAGCGCGCTACGCATATAGGAGGCGCGCTACGCACAAGAGGCACGCTACGCATTGGGCTTCACCAGCCTGTGTAAATTTGCAAGCGCGCTATGCACTGGGTAAGTGTGCTACGCATATAATCTCAGAGCCAAAAATTTTTGCTTTTGCGTCCGGTTTCATGCCAAATCGCCTCAATCGGCTTGCAAGTAGGTTCTTCACGATTGCTAAGTGATTTTTGGAACATGATTATGGTGTTTTCAAAGTGGAGAAACAAGTATTTGATGAGGAGAAATGTTTAAACCATATGTCTATTTCCAAATTCATTTCTTAAGGGTTTTGAAGAAAATGATAATGATTGCGTGGGGGTTTGCAAACTTGTGTGGTTGATATATATGCTCATGCCTATATTGTATGTGGTGTCCCTGCTCATTATTTACATCATCCTCATGCCCTTTCCTTGCCATTACATCACTGTTGTCACTATGATTGCCATCGTCATTTTAGCACTGCTCATTATTCATGTTTTCACATAGTCTCATTTTCACTTGTCCATATCCTCCATTGACATTGTCGAAACACTGTTGTCATTGCTATTATCTCACTATGGTTATTGTCACACTATTTCTCATTCTCCATTGACGAACAGAGTCTCGTATCCACTTCTCCCTTGACAAATCTTAACTAGCATTGCAAAAGGTTGTACCCTACACTACAATCTTTTCTTCTCATTTGTCAAATCCTCTTACAATCAAAGCAGTGACTGTTTTTTCATGCAAACCCATTTGGCAGAGCCATTACCACTGTGATTTTCCTATGATACTTTCATACATATGTGACATATTTGGGTTTTGAGCATACACTGAACTTTTGTCTTCACTACACCTATATCAGCATATATATTGCAAACATCTTGTTTTCAAAGCCATGTCAGAGACGGACTCAGATTATGAGCAGGAGTATGACAGTGATTCCACAGCAGGGCATTACTTGGGAGGATTTCATCTCCCGTGACTTCTTCACAGCGCCACAGCCGCCTCCCGAGGTAGTTTATGATGAGGGAGAGCCTTCACATCAGCCGGACATCCCTGAGGTCGAGCATATCAGTGCTCCATTGTATGTGACATACCAGCGAGGCCACAGGACCTTATTTGCAGCTACACGACGAGTACTATCTCCACCCGGGGTGGAAAGGGTCTCGTTGACTTCATCAACAGCGCGAGTATTATCTCCAACAAGGGTGGAAGGGGTCTCACCTTCTACATCAGTGCAGGTACATTCACAGGATCGGGATAGAAACAAAGACATGTTCCTTCATATGAAAAATCATTATTGGGCCCGCATGCACATCTGCAAGGCAAAATGAAGATTCTGAAGAGGAGGTTGAGCGAAGCACTAAAATGGCGGAAAAGGCCTGATCAACTTCGGATTTTGGCCGAGGCTTCGTTGGCTGGGCATGATACATGATGGAGGGTCTTCGCTCTAAATTTGAGCAAATTCGGAGAAATTTTTGTCATTTTGAAATATTTTGGTCTCAAAACAGATTTTTCAGTTATACGCGTAGCGCGTCGACGCGCCCGCTTATGATTGAGACACTTGCTGGAGGAAAAATTTATATTTTTAGGTTTTTCATGGTAGGTTATGCATGCTCCAGTATGGCTGAAGCATTTCATCAAGTTCTGGATGATAAAAAGGCCCAAAAACACCATGAAAACCACCTTGCTGCCACCTTTTGGACCAGCAGGAAGTACTTCTGGGAGAATGAAGTTTTGGAGGGGAAAATGAGCTCCAAATTGGGAAATTCCACTTGGGTTGGATAGCCAACATCTAGGGCTTTCCAAAGAGCTATCATGAGCTCAATTGGGATGCTGAGAAGTGCCCCAAAAGTAGGGTGAAAGGCGCGCTATGCGTATAGCTCAGGCGCGCTACGCATATAGATTTTTGGTCAATTTTTCACCTTCCAGCTCAGAATTTCGGCCAGTTGGACTAGTTTTTCTTGTGGATGTAATTTTTGAGTTATCGTGATGTAATTTTATGGCTTTCATGTAACTTGGACTCACTTTTACCTATTCTAGATGGTTCACTTCTAAAAAAAGTAAAAATCAAGTGAAAGAATCAGTTTTCTTCCTTTTAGAGGCAAGTTGTTTGGCTGCCTATATTCTAGCTCCTTGTTTAGAATTAGTTGGAACTGCTCCTAGAAGGAGGAATTCGACCCCTAGAGGTGTGGGAAGGGGTTAGGATGATCTATATGATGTAATTTTTCAATCATTTTCAGAGGTTGGAGAGGTTGGACTCTTGGGAAAACTTTGGCACACTATTGTACATATTTTTCATATTTTGGCTAAGGAAAGATCAGAGGTTTTGCAGCACCTGTTGGGATTCTTCTGGCTTTCAGTTCTTGATGATGTTTTCTCTCAGTTTATTGTAAGTTCTTTAATGTTTAATGTATGCCATTCCCTTCTTATGCTTCTGAAACTAAATGAATGAGTAAATGAGGTTGAATCCATTGTTTCCAGTGCTCTGCCTTTAAATTTGTTTAGTTTTACATGTTTTCGCCTATTTGGAGAGGATCCATGTTCTCCCTTGCCCTCTTCAGCTCCTTGTCGTTCTGATCCATCCATATACCCGATCAAAAGCATCAATACTACTGCCTACCTCGCCCCAACTCGAATTCTGCAAAGATCTGGCCTTATCCCCGGACCCAAAAAAAATTTTCCCATCTTTTCAACAAAAACCCAAAAAATCAAAATCAAAATTTCCTCTCTTTACTAGCCTAAAATCAATATTCATTATAAGTCATCTCAGCCCCTTTGAAGAACTTTTGCCGAGATAGACCCGGAGAGAGCCCTCTCCTGTCCTCGTAGGGCTAGCTACGAGGCTGAGCGTGGTTTGATGTAGCCTTGAGTTTTACCTTATTTCAGCCTAAGGTAGATTTGAGAGCTAACACGTTCCATTTTTTCCATCGCTACTCGTCAAAACCACAGATCGACATAAAATAATTGATTCACTCAACACACGTAGTCTCTCACTTATTTCACACATATTTTACCATTACAATTAACATTTTCCACATCAATATTAAGTAACATCGATCCTTTCGACTATGTGCAGAGCCTCGTCTATCACAAAGTTTATCATATGAATAAATTCAGAATTCAAATATCTTCCTACCAAATTCGACCAAGAACACATATATTTCACACAGAAAACAAATTCCTCATCGATATAACCAAATGTAATTAATTTCAAAAATTCTCTTCATCCATGGCCAGATTTTCAATCAATGGCCCTTTTACAAAACCCCATAGGCTGACAAACTATGTTGTCCAAACCACACCTCTCTCTCTATTCTGTTATGATCTTTTCTGGCCTTTGAGGCTCATTAATTTATACAAATGGAATTGAACTAATTTAGGTTCAAATCCCTTTAATCACTCAACAAAGTCCCCAAATATCTCAACACCCCTATAATCTAGATTTTTATCCCTAAAATCTTGAAACTAAATCTAACTTAGGCTCATAATTAATTCTAAAATCTCTCAAGTCTAATTTCTCTCATGTTCTCCAAATTATTTTTGGAACATTAACAAATCCTCACAATATTTAATTAAAAATATAATTTAATCACTCAAAAATTACATAAAATTAATATTTTCTCAAAAACATGAAACCCCTAGGTTTAATAAAAATACAAAGTATTTTTTCCGAGCTAATGCTCTTGCATCAGACTCCCAAGGTTGAAAATGATCATGATCTCCTAATCATGTGTTTAAATCTTTGTTCGCCTGGATCCCACACTTCGTTCTGCAAGTTATCATCAATTTCTTTTGTCTGCTTCTTTTCTCCAGGTCTCCATATCTTATGCTGCCTTGCTCCACTAGTTGTACTTTCACAATCTATCTCTGTCTTCATTTTGATGTTGTTGCTTCTCTTCCTTGCTGATGTCTTCCTCTGAGACACTTTCAACATGATTCTTCTAATTAATTCAATTTCTCTATCCAATAAATCTCCAGATTGCTAATTTCTTGCTGCCTACTAAGCTCTTACTCGCTAAGTTCTTACTTCTATACTTGCTTTTGTCCTTACTCGCTCAGTTCTTACTGTCACCCAATCATCCATACCCTATTGTCTTATATAATAGAAAACTTCTTCTTTGCCTTCTCCTATCAGCAACTTACTGGACTGGTACATTTTATACTCCTTTCTGCTGTCTTCATTCTAATTTGATGATATCCTGAACAAAGATCCAACTTGGTAAAATAAATTGCTCCATGTAATTCATCCAATAATTCATCAATCACAGGAATGGGAAATTTATCCTTAATGGTTAGCTTATTGAGCTCCCTATAATCCGAACACATTCGCCATGATCCATCCTTCTTGTGTACCAATACTACAGGAGCAGAGAAAGAACTTTGACTAGGTTGAATTATACCCGCCTCTAACATTTCTGCAATCATACGTTCAATTTCGCTCTTTTGGAAGTAAGGATATCTATAAGGCCAGATGTTTGGACGAACACTTTCTGGAATCAAATGAATAGCATGATCATGATCACGAATAGGTGGGAGTCCTTTGGGAGTTTTAAACACCTTGAAATGATTGTCCAAGACTTGTTGGAGACCTGCAGAAATAGATGATTTTGATGTTCAAACTTCTAGTGAGCATAATTGTGCAATTATGCCTCGTTGTTCTTTCTTTAGAAGCTTTTTCATGCCATTAGAGCTTATTATCCTTCCCGGCTTCCCTTCAATACCCCGTAATTCGACTTCCTTTCCTTCTGAAAAAAATTTCAAGAAAAGTTCTTGAAAATTAAAAGCCACCATCGCCAAAGATTGTAACCATTGTACTCCTAGTACAACATCGGCACCTCCCATAGGAATGGAAAGCATTGGACTAGTCAACACATATTCCCCCATGGTTAGCTTGATGTTATGGCATTTTCCAGAGCAATTTATAGTTCCTCCATTTGCACCCATCACTTGACATTCTGGTGCTCGGTATAGAAAACAATTTAATTCCTTGGCTACCTTACAATGAATAAAATTATGGGTGCTACCTAAATCGATCAACGCTATTACCTTTCTCTTCTTGATTTGTCCTTTTATCTTGAGAGTTTGAGGAGTGGTAATTCCTGCCAGTGCATTACACGATATGGTTGGATTCATTTCTTCCTCTTCTGGGGCTGGTTCCTGGTGTATATCCTCTTGTTCATTTTCTTCTTCCTCTTCAAAATCTATGTAAAATAATTTCTTCTCAGCCCACTTATGACCTTTAGTGTATTTGCTATTACAACTATAGGAAAGCCCTTTTTCTCTTTTTACTTCCAATTGTTGTGGTGTCAACCTTGTAGGTTGTGGAAATCTAGGCGTAGCAACATTTCCTTCTTTATAGAATTGAGTGGTAGGCTTCCTTGTCGCCATAATTTTACATTCAACTTTTCTTTCCAACCTGAATGCCTTCTCCAATGAATCAGGTTCCAAAACGCGAACTTCATGTTGGATGTTATCCTTTAAAGTGCCTAAGAAGAGATCAATCCTGTGTTCCTCTGGAATATCAGTTACGCTTATATTCAATTTTTGGAAGTCCTCAATGTGCTGCCCCACTAAACCCTTTTGTTTGAGATTTATCAATTGGCTAAAGAAGGTGTTGCTCTTTGTATCCTCATAATGCACTATCATTTCCTCTGTAAAAATTGACCAAGTGACAATTTTTTTACGGGAGCAAAGCCATCGATACCATACAAATGTATTTTGTTCTAAATGTAAAGTTGCAATGCGTACCTTTTGTGTGTTTTGCACATTATGGAGATCAAAATATTGCTCCATCTGTATTATCCATGTTACAGGATCCTTTCCATCAAACTTCCTCATTTCTATTTTTGGAATATGGTGGTTCTTCCCGCCAACATTAGAGTTTATGAAATCACGATTAACATTTATTTTGTTCTCATCATGAGGTTCTTCTACTATATTTCCGCCATTAGGAATCATTTCTGGTTTTAAGCTTGTCATCAAGACTTCCATGTATGCTTTTAGATCATTCTTCATGTTTTCCATGTTGTCTTTCATGTCATCCATCTTAGCTTCGATGCCCACTTCCATGCCATCCATCTTAGCTTCCACGCATTTCTTCAAACCATCCATCTTCACTTCCACGCCATCCATCTTAGCTTCCATGCCTTTCTTCAAACCGTCCATCTTCACTTCCACGCCTTTCTTCAAAACTTCCATTTGATTTTTTGTTTCTCTTTGCGAGAGTGAAATTTGTTGCACTTTCTCTTGTAATTTTGATAGATCATGTTGCAATTCTTCACCTTCATGAGTCATGGTAGAGCCTTCTGAAGGCTTAATGTGTGTTGAATTATTTTTAGGTGCCATTTTAGAATCCAATATTGATACCTATTCTACAATAGGCCCTTGCAATCAATTCAACTTGATTCTTCAAACAAGGCTTATGCAATTCGGAAAAAAAATACACACCTTTTACTTGCTTTGAGGAGCTCGATATTGAAATTGTATTATCTCTGTGATTGCAAACATTAAATATCTAAAATTCAACATTGAATTAGCCCTCTGAATTCTCTTTTGAATGCCATAGGTCTGACCTAATTTGGATTCTCCAAGACAAAGTTGTGTCCAACCTCCCACAATGACCTAATTATGGACTGGTTCAGTAGAGCGAACTTGTACGACTTGCCACGTGTCACGGTTTCATCCTTTGTCTCTGAAATTGATAACCAAGAAACTAAAGTCTGTGTACTTGCGACCAATTTTTACGGCACTCCAATCCGATGCCCAGAGAGAGATTTATTGAACTTTTCCCATGATCACCTCTTTGAGATGCAATTCAGGAGCCTGACAATGCACTACCTTCCACAGATCATATCTCCAAAAATATTGCGAACGAAGCTCTGAAATTTTTTGAAGAATTTCCTCAGGATTTTAGCTTCGCACCATATGAATTTCAGATTCTGAACCTTTGTAGAAAAAACGTTATAGCGCAAATTCCACGATGACCTGTTTAGGAGCCTGAAAAAAGACCTAACTTCCACAGATCATATCTCCGAAAATATTGTGAACCAAGCTCTGAAAGTTTTAGACAACCTTCCTCAAGATTTCCGCTTCGTACCCTAAAAATTTCAGCTTCTGAAGCTTCGTAGAAAAAAAGTTATAGCGACAATGCCACGATGACCTGTTTGGAGCAGCGAAACCCTAGAATCCAAACCTCTGATACCAAATGTTGTGTAACCAGCTTCAAAAATAGAAGAAAAGAGATATCAACGCCTTATAAATAATCCACTTCGAGGGGGAAACCTCCAATACATTACATAAATGCACAATTCTTCGATGATACAATTTACAAAACCTCCTTTCTATATATAGGAGTCGATGGGGCCATAATGTAATCCTAGTGGGACACAATGTAATCCTAGCCGACCTAACAATAATAATTTAATGGCACAATAATAAAAAAATGGGGGTTACAGGGGTAAAATAATAACAATAAGGGGGTTACACTAACAAAAATAAGGGACTATACTAGTAATATAGTGACCTAACAAAACCCTCTTCTAAAAGTCTTAGTAAAATACTTTCATTAAATCCCATTGGTTTTATTTTAAACCCAACATTCAATAATCATATTTGGTCCCATGCATTCAATAATAAACAATTTCTAAGGAATGCTTACCATACTCTCCCTTCGAAAATATCAAAATCGACATTTTGATAATATAGAGTGTTGCGCTACTCCAACCGCACACTTCTGCCTTAGCTGTCAAGATTCTGTTGCGCCTTCCGCAAGGTTTCTTTTCTTCGCTTTTGGTTCTTCAATTCGGAGCTCTATGCTTAGCAAGTCACCTCCACTTCAGAACTTCGTTACGAACCTCTACGAATCCGCCTCTCAACACTGCAAATCGATTGATCCATTACACCAGGTTTGTAACGCTCTCCACGCACCCAAATTTGCTCAAATTTTAATCTGCTTACGTTCACTCCCACAAAATCAACGCAACCTTTCATTGATAACAAAAATGTTAAAACAGATGTGTTCAATACAAACTTCACCATCGATGGACTCACCTTTGCTATTTCCAATGCATTATATTTCCGATCTTTCCCTAGAAATCACGTTACTTCAAACGCTGAAAACAAAACTTGTTAGTTGGATCTCGAAACCGATTCACAGTGTTACTACAATTGATTCATCGCTTCACTCTAATATCTGTGTTTCAAACACAGATTTAACTCTCTACATGCATTCTTCCATCAAATTACAGTTCCTCTACTCTCTTTTAACCGAGTTCCTTCACTGAAGGACCAATCGACCCTGATAATAAGGTTTGATCACCAATTTAGAACTCTTGTTCTACATTAACGTTGTGTTCCAACAACCTTTGACAGGCTCAACTTCTTTGTGTGTTGCTGAATGTCTCCTTAGCACAATAGCTCGGCTTCACCACTTTTAAACAGCGTCATGCCACTGGCTAACTTCTAAAACATGCTCTCACTTTCAATTAACACAATTCCATTTCCAAACTCAAACTCACTTCATCAAATCGAATCTGAAATTGATTGAATTAAATCGAACAATGCATTCATATGCTAATTAAACCGGACCTCATACCTATCACTCAGTCGACTCACCATCACCGCTTACAACTCTGGTACCTCACCTTTTAGCATTTGATTTATGTTTCGGATCAACATTCAAGTTCTATCTCTTTGAATAGTAGCTTTATTTCAACACATGTGCTAACTCTGTATTAAATTCTCCATCGTTTGTCCCTTATGAAGCTCTACAACTTCATATTCACTATGTGTTCCATTTTTTCCATCGCTACCCATCAAAACCACAGATCGACATAAAATAATTGATTCACTCAACACACGTAGTCTCTCACTTATTTGACACATATTTTACCATTACAATTAACATTTTCCACATCAATATTAAGTAACATCGATCCTTTTGACTATGTGCAGAGCCTCGTCTATCACAAAGTTTATCATATGAATAAATTCAGAATTCAAATATCTTCCTACCAAATTCGACCAAGAACACATATATTTCACATAGAAAACAAATTCCTCATCGATATAACCAAATGTAATTAATTTCAAAAATTCTTTTCATCCATGGCCAGATTTTCAATCAATGGCCCTTTTACAAAACCCCATAGGCTGACAAACTGTGTTGTCCAAACCACACCTCTCTCTCTATTCTGTTATGATATTTTCTGGCCTTTGAGGCTCATTAATTTATACAAATGGAATTGAACCAATTTAGGTTCAAATTCGTTTAATCACTCAACAAAGTCCCCAAATATCTCAACACCCCTATAATCTAGATTTTTATCCCTAAAATCTTGAAACTAAATCTAACTTAGGCTCATAATTAATTCTAAAATATCTCAAGTCTAATTTCTCTCATGTTCTCCAAATTATTTTTGGAACATTAACAAATCCTCACAATAATTAATTAAAAATATAATTTAATCACTCAAAAATTACATAAAATTAATATTTTCTCAAAAACATGAGACCCCTAGGTTTAATAAAAATACAAAGTATTTTTTCTGAGCTAATGCTCTTGCATCAGACTCCCAAGGTTGAAAATGATCATGATCTCCTAATCATGTGTTTAAGTCTTTGTTCGCCTGGATCCCACACTTCGTTCTGCAAGTTATCATCAATTTCTGTTGTCTGCTTCTTTTCTCCAGGTCTCCATATCTTATACTGCCTTGCTCCACTAGTTGTACTTTCACAATCTATCTCTGTCTTCATTTTGATGTTGCTGCTTCTCTTCCTTGCTGATGTCTTCCTCTGAGACACTTTCAACATGATTCTTCTAATTAATTCAATTTCTCTATCCAATAAATCTCCAGATTGCTAATTTCTTGCTGCCTACTAAGCTCTTACTCGCTAAGTTCTTACTTCTATACTTGATTCTGTCCTTACTCGCTCAGTTCTTACTGTCACCTAATCATCCATACCCTCTTGTCTTATATAATAGAAAAATTCTTCTCTGCCTTCTCCTATCAGCAACTTATTGGACTGGCACATTTTATACTCCTTTCTGCTGTCTTCATCTCTCTACATCTGCAATTCCCAATTCTGAAATTAAGATTCTTCCTCTACTAAGTCTTGACTATTCAGCATCATTTCCAGCAACATAACTTCTTCATCCCATGGATTTGAAATTTCCACAGAATTCTCGTCTTTCTCCTTCATTTGACTGCTCAACTGAGTCAAATGTTCTTCAGCACCTGCAACAATACCTGCATTCACAAAACACTTGTTAAAACAAAAATCATAAGGCATCAGCGCCTTTTCTTCCTTTGCCATAATTTTAGTATGCTGTCCTAAATTTTCCATCTTAATCAGCACATCAGTATGCTGATCCAAACTTCCAAAAGAATTCTCTGAAGAGTTCTCAAGACTATCAACCAGTCCTTCCTTCACACCATATGTTTCCATGATGTCTTTTTGCTTTCGTTCACTGTAGTGAACTCTGCCTTTTGCTGCAATCTCCTTATCATAATTTGAATTCTCCAACAAATATTCCAACAATGCAGTTTCTCTGTGGCACTGTTGAAGCATATCATCATGTACCACCCCTGCATTCACACACAAACTTTCAGTTTGAAAATAACAAAGCTCAACTGTTGGTTTATATAGCAGCTCTTCAAGCTGATCCTCCTCTCTATTCACAAGAATTTCTTCCTCTTGTACTGTAACAGCTTCAAGTACAAACGCATCACTTCGTTCTTCTTCTGAGTATTTATCTCCTGAAAGAGTCTTTCCCATACTTGTGATAGCTTCACAAGATTGTGCATCCTCCTCAACAAAACCTGTAATCATATCACAATTGTCAGCTACAAAAATACACGATTTTACATTATCTAGCTGATCTGGATTTTCCCAATAACTCATCATCTGCTCGAGCTTCTTCAGCTCTTCTATTAACTACATGTTTATCTGTTGATCCCTCTTTACTTGCAGTCTCTGCCATTTCACTTTCTTCCTCATGGTCCAACCATGTCTCTAGTCTTTCGTATTTTCCTGTAACAATTTCATGAATAACTCAAGATGAACTGCTATCTCAGCTTTCTCTTTCTCATACTCTTCATCAATCAACTGCTATCTTATGCCATTTTCCTTGGCATCTTTCTCCCTCTTTCTATTGTGGCCTTTCTCTGAACCTCTGCTCTCTCCTTTATGACTTTCAATATTCATCTTCTTCGCCATGAGTTCCTCACCCATGAGTTGCACCAAGCCTCTACAACAGCAAGCTCTCCTGCTGCCACTTACGTCACCAATCCTTTCCTCTAGATCTGGTCTTTTGGTAATCACCGGTCCTCTGCTGGAACCTTTCGAGCATTTCTCCACTGCTCCTTCAGGCTTCACTCATCTGCAACTTTATTCAACCTTTGTTGAATCTTCAGGTTCTGCCACATTATCTTAGAATCCCTTGCTGGACTCCTTCATCACTGCTCTCCAGCTGTGATCTTCTTCTGTCGCTGAGATTTCCTTCAACATGCTTGCAATCTAAATTCCGCAAACAGTCTTCAAACCAGAGTTAAATAATACTTTTTCAACTCACCTTCAAGATCCTGTTGATCTTGCTTCACTTCTTCAACTGCACTGCATCCCTGTGCTGCAATCTTCATTAGTTTCAAAATCTGACATTTATTCATCATGTGCAATTAATTCAATTTAAAAACTTGAATCTTCACATAGAGCTATTTCCCGCTTTGATACCACTTGATGTAGGAGAACCCTGCAAAACCCAGAATCTCTCCACTCTCTATGCATATAAAAATGCATCTCAATAACTGCCCAAATAAAACTCCAAATTAGGGAAATTCCACACACTATCATTTGTCGAAGCTCTTCAAACATATGGTTATAAAACCATTACACAATAGAAGTTCCCTTTCACTTTGCCTTTATGGTAATGAAACCATACACAACCGGATTTCATTTAAATGTCGAAGCTCTACTTGTGTCAACTCTATGGTTAAAACCATGCCTCAAAAAACCTTCAATCTTTATAAGCGCCCTTGCCTTTTTAAACAAGCTTGACCTTGTTTAATCAAACCAAATCATACTCTCATAAAACCCTCTTCCAAAAGTCTTAGAAAAAGACTTTCATTAAATCCCATTGGTTTTATTTTAAACCCAACATTCAATAATCATATTTGGTCCCATGCATTCAATAATAAACAATTTCTAAGGAACGCTTACCATACTCTCCCTTCGACAATATCAAAATTGACATTTTGATAATATAGAGTGTTGCGCTACTCCAACCGCACACTTCCGCCTCAGCTGTCAAGATTCTGTTGCGCCTTCCTCAAGGTTTCTTTTCTTCGCTTCCGGTTCTTCAATTCGGAGCTCTATGCTTAGCAAGTCACCTCTGCTTCAGAACTTCACTACGCACCTCTACAAATCTTCCTCTCAACACTGCAAATCGATCGATCCATTACACCAGGTTTGTAACGCTCTCCACGCACCCAAAGTTGCTCAGGTTTGAATCTGCTTGCGTTCACTCCCACAAAATCAACGCAGCCTTTCATTGATAACAACAATGTTAAAACAGATGTGTTCAATACAAACTTCACCGTCGATCGACTCACCTTTGCTATTTCCAACGCATTATAGTTCCGATCTTTCCCTAGAAATCACGTTACTTCAAATGCTGCAAACAGAACTTGTCAGTTGGATCTCGAAACCGATTCACGGTGTTACTACAATTGATTCATCGCTTCACTCTAATATCTACGTTTCAAACACAGATTTAACTCTCTGTGTGCATTCTGCCATCAAATTACAGTTCCTCTACGCTCTTTTAACCCAGTTCCTTCACTGAAGGACCAATCGACCCTGATAATAAGGTTTGATCACCAATTTAGAACTCTTGTTCTACATTAACGTTGCGTTCCAACAACCTTTGACAGGCTCAACTTCTTTGTGCGTTGCTGAATGTCTCCTTAGCACGATGGCTCGGCTTCACCAGTTTTAAACAGCGTCATGCCACTGGTTAACTTCTAAAAACTGCTCTCACTTGCAATTAACACAATTCCATTTCCAAACTCGAACTCACTTCATCAAATCAAATCTGAAATTGATTGAATTAAATCGAACAATGCATTCAGATGCTAATTAAACCGGACCTCATACCTATCGCTCAGTCGACTCACCATCACCGCTTACAACTCTGGTACCTCACCTTTCAGCATTCGATTTCTATTTCGGATCAACATTCAAGTTCTATCTCTTCGAACCGTAGCTTTATTTCAACACTTGCGCTAAATCTATATTAAATTCTCCATCGTTTGTCCCTTATGAAGCTCTACAGCTTCATATTCACTGTGCGTTCCATTTTTTCCATCGCTGCCCATCAAAACCACAGATCGACATAAAATAATTGATTCACTCAACACACGTAGTCTCTCACTTATTTCACACAGATTTTACCATTACAATTAACATTTGCCACATCAATATTAAGTAACATCGATCCTTTCAACTATGTGCAGAGCCTCGTCTATCACAAAGTTTATCATATGAATAAATTCAGAATTCAAACATCTTCCTACCAAATTCAACCAAAGACACATATATTTCACACAGAAAACAAATTCCTCATCGATATAACCAAATGTAATTAATTTCAAAAATCCTCTTCATCCATGGCCAGATTTTCAATCAATGGCCCTTTTGCAAAAGCCCATAGGCTGACAAACTGTGTTGTCCAAACCACACCTATCTCTCTATTATGTTCTGATATTTTCTGGCCTTTGAGGCTCATTAATTTATACAAATTGAATTGAACCAATTTAGGTTCAAATCCCGTTAATCACTCAACAAAGTCCCCAAATATCTCAACACCCCTACAATCTAGATTTTATCCCTAAAATCTTGAAACTAAATCTAACTTAGGCTCATAATTAATTCTCAAATATGTAAAATCTAATTCCTCTCATGTTCTCCAAATTATTTTGGGAACATTTACAAATCCTAACAATAATTAATTAAAATATAATTTAATCACTCAAAAATCCTATTAATATTTACATAAATTTTCCATTTTCTCAAAAACATGAGACCCTTAGGTTTAATAAAATAAAAAGTACTTTTCCGAGCTAATGCTCCTGCATCAGTCTCTTTCCTCCAAAACTTCCATAGTTTGGCCCATGCATACAAGAGTGTTGCTGCCCCAAGAATATGGAGTGGACATTTGACATCATGTTTATGTCATCATAGATTTCTAAATTCTTATTTTCCAGCGCAAATAGATGGATGAAAGATAGCAAAGCCAATTTCAAAAAATTTCTTAGCTCTCCTTGGAATCCATCAATATATCCTAGTGTTGTGGTAGCTCCCCTCAAGGCTCCTTTATTAGCCAAATATGTCACTGTAGCACAAAATTTAGAGAACAATTTATTCTTCTTCCAATCAGGGCGTCTCTCGGGTGGAATTCCTCCATGTAAAGAGACATCAAGATCTGAAGTAGATTGTATGAATGAGTGGATTGATTTATCCCTCTCCTTGCTTCATATGTCAGTATCCTTCTCATGAATAGAAACCCCTTGAAATAAACAAGGGTGCATGTTTATGTCATCATAGATCTCTGGATCATTTTCCAACGCAGATAATTGAGTGGGATATGGCAATGTCCAACTCAGAAAGTTCATCATCTCTCCTTGGAACCAATAAATGGTTCTCAACACTGTGCTAGCTTCTCCCAAGGCTCCTTCCTTAGCCAAATATGTCACTGATGCATTAATTTGAGAGAACACTTAATTATTCTTCCAATCATGAGGTCTGCCTGGTGGAATGCCTCCATGTAAAGAGACATCAAGATCTGAAGTAGCTTGTATGAATGACTGGAATGATGTGTCCCTCCCTTTGCTACATATTTCAGTCTCCTTCTCATGAATAGAAATCCCTTGAAATAAACAAGGGTGCATGCTCCTCATCATTGGATGTTGATCCCTCCTTCCTCCTCTTTCTTGGAGCAAGGTGCTATTGCCCATTACTACTGTCACATGATGCTCCTCGGGAACCATTTGCAAAGATGAAAAATATCCTTCCCTTGAGTAAATAACTTCATGTCCATCCCCATGTGGTGATGGTTCTTCTTCTGAAGTGACAACATTGTTACTGCCCTCTGGTTCTTTATCCGCATCAATATTTGAGAATACCACACTAGCAATGAGAGACCTTAGATCTTGGTCTTCTCTTGAAAGAGGAATCTTCATGACTTCCTTTTGAGAAGAAATCTCTTCATGCAATGGGGATCTTGCCTTTGGAAGAGTATCACACAATTTTTTATCCCTCTCAACAGAAATCTGAAGTGGATTTGGCATAATAGATCTTTCCAAATCATGCAATGGTTTTTCATGCTCATGCTTTGCTAGCTCAATCAAAGATGTTTTATTTTGTTTTACATCAAATCTCTTCACTACTCTCCTAGTGAATCTTTCATAAGTAGATATAATTGAATTATTCAATGAAAAGGATTCAATTAACCAGCAAGCCTAAGCTTTACCTTTAAGATGCAACGCTTCTACTTTAAGGACTTCCTTTTCTGAAACTTGATGTAGATCCAAATATGATTTTAGTTGATCTATCCATTCTTTGGATGTGCATGTGGAAGATCCATCAAAATTTGGAAGAAAGAATCTACCACTTCTCCTTCTATTATACTTGCTAGATATCCTTTCCTCCTTGAGCTGGTAGAACTCTTGGAAGCTCAAGTGCTCCTTGATTTTCCAAGATTTAGATTCATACTCCTGAAGATAATCACTCAAAGTCTCCTCCTTTGGTGCATCTTCTTCCTTCATCTCTATTGTAGTAAATCTAGGCATATAATAACGTTGTAGATCTGATTGTGTAGCTGAGTTCTTGCACATATAAGGAACTAGGGCTTTCTTCATGTAAATATCTTCTTGAGGGACCTTCATGTCTTTCCCTCTTCATTTCTTTGATTTCTCCTTTAAGCTCATGCGGATTTTGGAACAGAGTTTTTGATAACTCTTTCCCTTTCATTCTTCAAGATAAAGAGGTTTTACCCTTGTCTTCTTTGTCTTCAGTGTAAGAAATATTCTTTTTATTTTGTCATTTATTTTATTGAAAATACATATTTAATTCTCAATAAACACAGGCTGTGCCAAGATGATGCTCTGATACCACTGTAATATTCCCGAATGGGAAATGCAGAAACATAGAACAGTTATGTAGTAAAATAACGCAGATCATCTAAAGAAAAGAAGGAGGCCAATAAAAAGGCTCTTAAAAAGTATTTACAACATAAAAATAAATGTATAATGAGGCCCATAAGATGCATAGCTAGAAATACAAGACATAAATAGAAGAAAATCCCTCAAAATAGGTGTTGCAACCACATGTATAGACTAAAAAATCCTTGACAACGTTATTTTATTGGGCTGCAAACTGCAGTTGATTATATGTCATATCTAGAGCAGATCTGTGTATGAAAATTCAGATCCATAACAGATCCTTACACTATAAAGTCTCATTTTTCAGATCCCCTTGGGGTTTTGAGCATTACACCAAGTATAAGTAGTAGATATAAGATCTAGGAATGCAGATCTGCAGAAATATTCAGTGATTCAGAAGTATTCAGAAATGTGCAGATCAGATCTAAAATATAAAATGTATAGATCTCCTCCAATGGATCTCAAAGTGAAGGGTAGATCCCCAACACTCAGAAACCATCTCTCCAAATGGTGCGCCCAAACTCCCTACAATAACACCTACAGGAATAATGCAGGTCTGGAAGAGAAATTGTAGTGTATGGTATAGATAATAGTTGGCCACATGACAAGATTAGAAAATGAATCCCAACAACTCCAATACACTCCTCCAATTGAAGTAGAAGACTCCTCCACTGCAAAAGGGCACTGAAATGTCCTAGATATGAATAGATCTAGCCTCCACTTGCTGCAGCTTGCAAAGAAAACCAAACCCTCAACATGATCTGAGTTGTACTTGAAAGGAGAAGCTTGGCCTCAAGCCAGATAGTGGACTATGCAATACAATACTCTCCCAAGAGCTACTCAATGGGAAGAGGTGGAATTCCTAAATAGGAAATTCCAATGCTAAACAGCATTTGCAATCTAGGCTAAACAACCAAAGAAAGCTATAAGGTCTAAACAAAAAATATATCAAAATATCGTATCTTCAACAACTCTTCATGTTTCCATCCCCTTCTTTATATATATTAAGAGCTTATAAACCCTAAACCACCTTCAATGAAATCTTCTCTTTCACACATTCCATCTCCATCTAGAACTACGTTGTGCCTCATTGATGGCCACTCCTCCAAGACAACACTGTAGATTTGGTCAAGGTTGACCCAGTCAAAATATCCAACCCCTTTCACACCTAAGGGTGTTTTCTTACATAGCCATGATTTAGCCTTTTTCATATTTGGCCTTGTTTTATTCTTTATTAGGAGTTTTATGAACCTCATTTACACATTTATTCTTTAAGCAAAGAAAGAAAAACAAAAGTGGATATTCCAATTCTCTTAGGACTAATTTGGAATATTATAGCTGAGACCAGCATGAGCTGCCTTGAGTTTACACTCTACCAAATAGGTAGACACACCTAAGCCAAGAATACAAAAATGGAAGAAGAAGGCAACCTCTTCTACGATTGACCATTTCCAAGCATGCACATCAGGAACAACGAGTAGCATAGAATCCCACACTATCTACTTCGTTGGCTTAGTGATACCTTGCACCATCTGCACCGGCCAAAATCACACACCAGAGTCATGCCCGCTAATGGAAACATTCAGGCACCTCTATGATAGGCACAACTTCCACCTACTGAAATCGACCATCCTAGTGGAGAACCCAACCTTGCACTCATGTAGAATCCCATTATAGACTTATTTAAAAGTGCTCAAATTTTTTGACCCAAAAACCCAACCACTAAAAATTTTTAACCACTCAAAATGTTTGACCCAAAGAATTATTTAAAAGTGCTCAAAGTATCACCATCGATCACCAAAATGAACCCTATTTCAGATTTGTTGATGGAGCCTCAAGGTGGTCTCAAAATTTAGTCACAATTGCCTGGGTCATTTACCACCCTGATCGATCACCGCTGTATTCAAACAGTGTGTGTATCGGCTCAGCAACAAATAATCAGGCAGAATATGACACCGTCATCGGACTTATGGGCGATGCCCTCCATCGGGGCATTCACCATATGCATATCTACCTCAATTCCAAGTTAGTAGTATGAAAACTAAACCAAACATTTGAGACAAGAGATAAACATCTATTTAGAAAATATTTGTGTGCCAAAATATTAAGCAGACAATTTGACTATATCACATTTTCACATGTACAAAGGAGTCAAAACCAAACAGCTGATCGCATAGCTAACAATATCCTAAAACGGAATGCATCTTGAATAAACCATCATACATAAAACCAAAAATATAGATATCCATCAGCATAAAAAAATACATAAACCGATACAGGTGATACATCATGTAGAGCCGCAAAAAATATCTCTCATATATATATCAAAATATGTATATCTGAGTACAAAAAATAGTGTCGTTGGCCCAATTTCCAGCCCAAAGATACAAAATTCATCAAAAATAAGGGAAGCATCCTCATAATGGGTGTTTTCCTTGTGTAAAAAACTACTCTAGGGGGGTGCCCCCTCAAGAGGGGTACCTGGACCCACCACTACTCTTGGTACCACCATCGGAGCTGCTGTCGCAACTGCGATCACCACCCGACATAGAGTGGGACGATAATCCCTCTCGCGGGCCATCACTGTCTCTAACCAGACCTCCTCGAAGTCATCCATGAAACCTCGAGCAGGCATACCCTAGGTCAAGCGATCCAATCGACCCCGAAAGTCCTCAAGAGCAGTTTCCTGAGCTGTCAGTTCTGTAATGCACGCCTCTGTCGCATCAGCATGAGCTCGCTCGGCCACAACCTCTCCAGAAGCCGAGCTTCTTCCCTCCCCATAAGGGCCAGCACCACCACCAGGTCCACCAGCACCACCTACATCACCTCCCCCTTGACCACCCCTAGGTCGTCGTGGAAGATCGTGGCCCACCAGTCGAGCCACGAGGTGACCCACCTCGCCAACATGTGCACAAGTAACCAAAATGATGTCAGTGTCTCTAGTAAAACGCATAAGTACATACATACTCAAACAAATGCAAAATAAATATAACACATACCTGCGGGTCTCCAAACATAACCAAAAGGAAGACCCATGTCTACATCACCCTGGAAGTCCATTCCCACATACGGGTATGGTAAGAACACCTGTGGGTTGGCCTCGAACCAAGCCTCTATCGTGGTGTTCCAATAACACCTCACCATGCCACCACTACCTCGTGGCATCACCGGAGCCCACCTCCTCATACGTGGCTCACGTGGCCCCACAATAGGCACTGCCACTACTGGCCTCAGCAGCACCACCCTCTCGTACATGATGTTGCACAAGATGATGGCGTACGCAAATGACTTAGATCCACGTTGGACCTTGTTCAACTGTGACACCATCCCATCAAAACAAAAGCAGGTGAAGTCGAAAAAATTATTGGACCTCAACCAGCGCAAAACTCCAACCTACAGGGAAGATGCCTGATGCGGAGCAACCGACCCCGCCAGTTGTATGATCACCGCTAGAGCACATTGCTCTGCCACATCTGTAACTAACGCAATGTTGATACAACCCTATGTAAGAGGTTCCACACAACAATGACGTCTACTAAACCTCTCAAGGTCCACTCACCTAGCAGGGAGTGGATATCTCAAAGCCTCCCCCTGAAGCAGCAACCCGGTCACAAAATATATATCCATCTCGAGACGGATGATCCGGTTCGTACCCCGCAACATGAACATATTGTGCCTCCTGCAAAACTCTTGACAATTTATCGTAGTAGTTTCGTCCCGTGACCGAAGAAAATCATTCTCGTAAAACTTCAAAAGGCCCCATTATGAGTAACCGACAAGACGCCCTGAAGACAGACGGGGCCTAAAGTGAGCCAGGTTCGGGCCACCCCGTCCCCTCCACATTAACCTGTCACCAAAACAGACATGCATCAATACAGAGGAAAAACACAAGAGGAAAAAAACCAAAAATAGGCAAAAGACATAAATTTTTGTCACCTCGGCTTAGCGTGTGCTTGTATTTTACACAAGCGCGCTAAAATTGGAGAATAGAGCACCCTCACGCACCTATCCCCCACAATCGCGCATAAAGAAGGCAGAATTTTGCCTAGATCACCCTCGCAATCTAGGGCAAAAGTCACCCTGAATCTGTACAAACCCAGTCTGTACAGACCCCGGCACCATCAAAATATAAAAATTAAAATACAGGATGACATGGAAGTTACATTGGCATAGTATTGCTAGTCCCTAGTACACGGGCTGACCGTAACAACAAGAGATGCTCTACAAATGCCTCTGACCTCTCAAAACTCAGCAAGTACAAATTAATTAGATAAGGTCCATATGCACCTATTTATCACCCTTTTCAAAAATTTCAGAGGGCCATAACAAGAGCACAAAAGGTCTATTCTGCAAACTGTAAGTTGCATCATCATCAGTACTCCATGATGAATGGACGCGATGCCACACATTCTCTTTGCAGAAAAAATAAATTTTCAGTGCCGGCAGGTATGCCCTCTCTCATCTTCCTTTTTAAATCCCATTTCTTTCAATAATATTTGATGAAAATAATATACTTTCACTTGAGGTAGTTGTTTTTGCAGGAAAAACTAGCAAACCATTCACAACACCATCTACTGAAAGTTCCAGAGAAGGTACCATTCTACCTCTAGCATGATAGAGTCTCAGAAAACTTTGCATATCCAACATCATTTCTCCATCAAAAATAAACCATAGGGTCTTCATATCCAACCATTTTTATCATCACCTCACCTTGCACATGATAAACATCCACGTTGGTTGGTAGAGCCTCCCCTCCATGGTGCTCATCAGCCAAAGTAGACCATATATCATAACAACAGTGATGTCATGACCATACCACTTCAGTCCGGGAACCACATTGTGCCCATCCATTCATCATGTATAAGGTCAAGTTTACCACGCAAATTGAAACACCCTTCCCAGATGACCAGGTTGTACAAGCAGATAAAATGCGCACCATCGCGCATCGCATTTGGCCCACCATACATCCACTAGCATAATCCCATCTGTAATACTTTTTCACCCGCTTCATCAACCCCGGACATGAGACAACCAATGGGACCCCCAACCCCAGCAAAACACCTTCCTCACAACATCAGTGAGAAAACACTTTTATGTTTTGGGGTACCCATCTCTGTGTTTTGTACAAACCAAACCCTAATATTTTATTCTTTTGGTAAGTGTACAGAGAACACAAATGGTGCACTCTGCCCCTCCACCCTCTCATTTTATTTTTTCTCCCATGGAAGTAGTCCCTAATCCCCCTTGGTTGGATTATTTCACCCCCACACATGCACCATCATGTCATTCATAGCTGGTTTGCACCTGCCCTAGAAGTCCTACTAACCCCAGGGAGTTTCCCCTTCAGAAATAACTATGACTACCGCCAAGCTACTTAAGTATACTCTAACCTTGGGCCACCGAATCCCCATCATCAGTTTTCAGTCACCACTCACCAACATGCCTATGTTAAACCCATCGCATCCAGGTCCTCGACCCCTCAAGTCGGCGACCAATCATTTGGTTGAGGGTTCCTTTTTGTTAGCTTCAAGACCTTCATTCCAAAAAGGAAGTGGTACCTTGGATCACTCCTCACCATGCAAAGGGGCATCCTCGGGTGGTACTGTAGGAGACATCATTGTCCACATATGTCATCGATCCTCCTGACATTCAAATACGACAAAAGCTTTCATGTCAAGATGGTATCGTACCTTACAACCATTGCACATTGATCAGATTCGTCGAATACCCATGCCTCCATAAGAGTCTCTGTCAACAATGCTTACACGGGAAGGTCCCAACCAACACCTATGCGTACATTGTGCAGCAATATGCCATACCAAGTTCACACATATGGGTACCACATTCCACCTATCCTCAAAGAAAAAACGCCCTTGAGGGTGTCAGCAGTTGTCATCAACAACCACCAGCATCACTACCATATTAGTGACACAGAAAAAACATGTATTTGCCATATTTGTTTAAATTTTGTCTAACTAGCCATAGCATCACAAGCATGGGACATGCCCGCCTCATTGAAATTTTGTATATGTATTGTAAATTGTATTTTCTTGTAGGGATCCCTTAGACGTGGTCATTCTTGGAACCGATATGGGGTTTTTTCAACTCGAAAGCTCCACGCAAGTCTCCCTCTCTCTCTACGCACGATACATAAAATAAATTATAATGTATTTCAGCTATACAGTCCTTCCTAGACCTCACACATTAGGGGGAAATTGTTAACACTGGAATATCGTAGAACAGAATATGACACTAATTTATTTCAAGCCAAAGGATTTACAGGGAATGAAGACATTATGGAAACTATAAAGTATTTAAAATCTCTAAGGTTTTGAGAAAATCAAATTTGAACTAGTCATAAAATGATGTTTGTGCGCATTATCCTTCGAGAAGAGAGCCTTCTGCGCGCCTTTTTGCTCGATAAGAGTGCATTCTTGAAAATGGAAAAATGTTGCTATCTGGGACCACACAAAGAAAAGGACAAGCTACTCCTTACATGAATCCCCCTAAGGACAACCACCAATGCCTCGTTAGACACTATGTGAGCACAGAGTGGAATCATATCTCTCCTTTGGGTCACAATCCACCATGTACCAAGGGAGGGAAGGAGGATTTGAAATCCCCTATATAAAGCCACCATGAGATGAAGAATGGGTGATCACATTTTTATGCTGGCCAAAATTTTCCAAGCAATACTAGCAGTGTGTGACCCAGAGCTGGAGATAGAAGGGACTTGATTGTTGGCCATCCAACAATCTTAGTCCAACACAATAGAGAGAGAGGGAGACTACACCGAGGTGATCTTGGAGAACAAAATCCTTGCATCGGGACCTATAACCATTGTCTAGGGGCCCTTTGGCAAGTGGGTAAAATTTCTTCTTCGTATCAAATTTTTAATAAGAAGGGGTATAGAGCCATCATTTGCATTATTATCATTTGAGTCTCTTCAATAGATTATGTATATTTGTGTTTTAGTTTTAGTTTAACTTGAGTATACAGTCACTTTATTTTTCCTCTAGATTGTATCCTTATGAACTCCACCACTTTCTTCCTGTTACCAATAGTTTAAAGGGGTAAAGCACACCCCTTAAACTAGTGTGATTTCGTACATATGTGGACCAAATCCAACACAACACACCTCAAGTTTTATCTCTTGCTGAGATTGAGGAGGTACAAGTTTCACCGTAATTTGAGCTTGAATCCATAGCCATCATGTCAGGTGTAGGAGAGATTGAACTTCTTTGAGAAGAGGATGCACACAAGAAGTCTTTGTATGACCTAACTGAAAGGGTTAGGATCATCTTTGAAGAGAGGAGCACCAGGACGATTGGAGGGAATTATAATTCTCCACATGAAGAGGGAACCTAAAAAGACAAAAAGGATGAAGAGAAGGATTCAAAGGGTAGTGAAGGAAATCCTCCTCCATCTCCACCATCTTCATCATCATCCTCATCATCACCATCAACATCATCTTGCACTTCCACAGCCAAAACCACTCATACTCACTCAAAAACCCCAAAAGGGAAAACTCCCTTACTCAAACTTGATGTCAAATTTGAGCTTCCAATGCATAATGTAGAATTGAATGCAGATAAGTTGGATAATTGGATTCGTCAATTGGATTTTTATTGCAAAATTTAGAACCTTCAAGAAGATGACATAAAGATTTAATTGGATTCGTTGAGGATGGAGGGATATGCACTTGAATGTTGGGAATCGAGGATTCAAGAAGAGATTAAAAACCACACTAAGATCTCAATATCTTGGTCAAATTTTATAGCTACCATTAAAAGGAAATTATATCCTCTAGCTTACATGCAAAAATCCATTATGGATTGGCAGAATTTTAGAAAATTGCATGGGAAAAGTGTGAAATATTATACTCATTAATTTAGGAGAAGAGCTCTTATTTTACTTGTCAATTTGTATTTTCAAGAAATTTTGTTAAAGTGTATTAGGGGTTTTCACAGTTACTTTAGAGATACTATTCTCATATTCAATCCCACAAACGTAGATGAGGTTTGTGTTCAAGCCACACATCTAGAAGCAAGAGGGAAACAAAGTGTAGATGAGAAAAGTGATAGTTTCCTTGAGTATGAGGGTAAAGGAAAGGGTAAGTTTAATGGAAGAGGAAAGATAAATACCTCTATCAAGAAAGAGAAAGATAAACTCACATGTAAGAATTGTTCGAAGAATAGCCATGATGAAGACCATTGTTGGCAACTTCATCTAGAGTTGAAGCCAAACAAACTTGAAGCTAGAGAGAAGGGGAAAATTGTTGTAATCATTGAACATGACTTAGGTTTAGATTCAACAAGTAAAACCAAGATTAGAGCAATGGATTTGAAAGGTAAGAACATAGCAAGCACTAGTTCTTCAAGTTGTTCCAATGTAACTCAAGATGAATATACAAGAATTGAAATCTTTCATATTAGAGTCGTTTCTAAACATACCAAGATAGACACACTATTTGATAGTGGTTCTCAAGCTAATTTGATTTTCGGAGACTTAGTTAAGGAGCTAATCCTTGCAATTGTTGTACATATAGGACCTTATCCTTTAGGGTGGGATATACAAGAATGTAAACTTGAAGGTAACAAGGAAGTGCATTCTAAGGTTTTCAATCAATTCAATCTTTCTTGACAAAGTTGAACTTCATGTAGTGCCACTTCAAATTCCAGGTATTGTTTTAGGAATTCCTTATCTTTATGATAGGAAAGTAGTATTTCCTCGCCATGAGAATAAGTATCACTTGTTTAAGGATAGAATTGGGTACATAGTTAGAGCGCATAAGAAGAAGATAATTTTGTCTCTTATACATGCAGGATAAATGAAGAGAATAGTGAATGCAAGTAAAAATTTGACTTCGTTAATGATCAAGCATAGTGTAGGCTTTAACCTTGTTGTTGTGGAGGTAAATCCCCTCTGCGGACAAAGGCGATCCCTACTAGCCTAGACCAGATCTAGCAACAATCGTTCACACTATAGTGCAGGTTCCTAATTGCAAATAAACCAACTAGCAATGAAGGTCTACCTGGAATCCAACGTTGTTGCTTGTAGAAGAGGTAGCGCTCCCGTTCCTTAGCTCTGGCAGATCACGATCCCCACGATCTCCGTGATAGACACCTGCACACGCAAGAAACAAAACAAACTCAAGCATAAAATCCAGTAGATGCAACTATATGTCAGTCAGAAAGGACATAACTCATCATCATAAACAATAACAAGAGTGGAACCATAACCAATAGTCGCTTATTATTAATCAATCAAAGGAAAATTACAACCAAGTTCTGACATTGAATTCTCCTTCGGAGGGTCGCCAGCAGAACACGTCTCGAAAAGCCTGTCAAGGATGGGACAAACCTCTCTCTTCGGATCTTGACAATAGTCTCCTTGCTTGAATTTGGCCTTAAGGGAATTATGGAGGCTCTTGCAGCATAAGGCTCTTAGGAATTTGGGAACTTGAAGACTAGCTTGCCATGGAGATGGGTAAGCTTTTATAGATGGAGGAAGGGGAGTTGGGATCCCTATAATCATGGGATTGGCCCTATCATCAAGGAAGCTTCCATGAGAGGTGGCAAACCACTTCCTCTCTATGGATATCCGTAGCCAAACCTCCCAACTCAAGATAGATACCAGTTCATGAATTGGTTAGGATGAAACTTCCGCCATTTATTTTTTAAAAACACTCCTTAAATTGGCTGGCGTGAGTGCGACTCTGGGACAGAGCGCCAATTGGCGCGACCTCTTTGAAGGATTTTCCCCATTGGCGCGGGTACTGAACTGTCTGCCCGCGCCAATGCAAAAAGGGCCATTTTTAGGGTTTTTCACAAGGAGATGTCTTCAGGGCAATGAAAGCTCTTGTTCAGAGGGATGTCATGAAAGTGATTTCAAGCCATGTTACTGCTCACAGGTCATGAAATGAGCCCTCCAATGTGTGGGATGGGGATTGTAGGGACGGTGACAAATTACTGTGTAACATATGCCCCCTAAAGCATGAGGCCCGAGAGAGAGGGGGAGGGGTGAAATGCTTTACGAGAACGTGTCCAACTAAAAACTCTGGTGTCGGAAAACCTGCATGGAGAAGTACAACTGATATATTAGATACATGATATATATGTGGTATGGGCGTAGCCATCCATAACAGAGGATACAATAATCTAGATCCAAGGCATGGGCGCAGCCATCCAGTGAGGATCGATAAATAGACTCAGGTATGGTCGCAGTCATCCAATAAGTGAGTCATGTAACCAATCATAATAATCCACAAAATCGCAGCCTGGATTACAACAGACACAATCCAGGGTCTTGCGCTCCATCTCGACCCGAACACAGTACAAGTCCAAGCATGTGAATAAATGAGCTGAAGTCGAACATGCGAGAACATCGTCTGATTACCAGCCAATGATGAAAGTTGTTAACAGACGCGAGAGGTACCACCAATAATGACGATGGCCCTCAAGGTACTACAGGTACAATCTACGGCATGTGAATCAATGAGCTGGCGTCGAACACCCGTAGAATCACTCGATCGGAGGCCAATGATGAAAACCTCGCGTCGAATGCGAAGAACCTGCCATTGAGGCATGCAGGCTCCAAGGTACCAGAAGGGAGTCTCTAGATCAGCTTCCTAGATAATGAACTGAAGTCGACAGGAAGTGACCTTGATCGAAGGTGGGCCATAATATTTCCCACATCATCGACACGAGACAGAGAAACATAATGTTTTGTGAATTAGGATCAGATGAGAATCAGAGGGAGGTTGATACTTTTAGAGGTCAACTTCTCTTGAACATATAAACGGCACGACAGTGAGTTTGGCAGCATTTGACATCAACGGATCAAAGGTCATGGCGACGAGGAAAAGAGCAAATGAGAGGTCAAAAGGATCACCCAAACCCACCGAGGCAAGTGAAAACGAGATGAGATGTCCCCAACCCGACACGAATGCAGACAAGTGCCATGTTCAAGAGCGACATACTGCCGACACGACAATGATGCTGGTTCCATTTTTTCCCTGCCATTTCTGGCGAGTACCCCAATTATTTTTTATAACAAGCTTGAAGGGGATAGCATATGCTTGTGATATAAGTCCATCCTAGTACGTTTAACGAGCCCTAGGAAGGAGAAACTCGAGTAGCGTCATTATGACTGAATCCGATGTCATCAGGGTTTAACGAGTCTGACAAAGGAAGAACTCGGCGTCTTTTCATATTTAGAGAGTTTGAAAAGACAGCAGAAAAGTAAACTCCAACAGTCCCTTTTCGTAAATAGTTCCTTAGATCCGAAAAGGTAGAAAACTATGTCTGAGAAAACCTCCTAGTCGCGATAGGCTAGGGTATTCCTTTTTCGTAAATAATCTATCCCAGCCCGAAAAAGGGGTAAACGTATACTGGGTAGATGTCGTTTCGCAGCCACTTTAACGAGATCGAAACGATAAGGGCCTCGGCAATCTTTTCATGTTTAGAGAGTCAGAAAAGCGCTGAAAGATGACTCCAAAATGACTTTTTCGTGTTTTTACCGAGTCCGAAAAAGTATAAAATACAACTCGTTTCACCGTTTAAGTTGTGTAAAAAAAACCTGTTGCTGCACACAGAGACAAGTGTAAAATCCATTTTCGACAAAATATATTAAAATATTAATAAAAAAGGACTTTTAAAACCTAATGAGATTTCAAAAAGTTATAAATAAGTCTCAAATGGTAAAAACAAAATTACTTTTACTATTTACCTCATAGGAGAGCAACAGTGGTTTGTTTGTGTGCGAACTTCTGACGGCGATTGTGACTGATCCGGGCTACCATTCAGATTCCCGTTCGTTCCAGGTAAGAGGCGCTTCCCTGTACTCCATTTTAATCCATTTTTTATAGTTTTCCATTGCTTATTAGACTTCTGTGGAGAATTTTTTAAAATTTTAGGGCTCCGCCCATTGGCGCGGGTATCGGGCACGGACCCGCGCCAATGGCCTTTTGCATACAAAGGGCCCGCGCCAACTGGCGCAACTGTTAAGAAAACAGCCGCGCCAATGGCGCAGCGCGGTTTCCCGTTTCACATTTGCAAACAGCTAGTGATTTACATGAAATTCAGGCATAACAGAGATCTAATCAAGGGTTTTTTGACCATGTTGATGTAGGCAACCAAGCAAAATGGTTATCGAATGGAAAGAGAGAGAGCATGGGGAAGAGGATGAATAGACTATGGAGAATGAAACTTGTATGAACGCCCTCAAGAACTGTGGGCTAAAAAAGTTCTTCCTGACACCTTGCTTACGAGCTCAACCGGAGTTCCTGCAATACTTGATCAGCATATGGGACGAGAACGAACAAGTGTTCAAGCTGCGGGACCAAGTATTAGAACTTGAGGTTTCTGATGTATATTTCATAATCGGACTGTCACGCAGAGGTCCGGTGCCCATTCTGACAGGCAGCAGACCATCTGGAGAGAAGATGGAGCAGATGATGGCAAGAGTGTGCCGAGGGGCACGACTGGGATCGGGAAGCGGCAAGGTAGATATCCATACTATCCCCGATCTAGCACTTAGAGTGGTGCTACATACCATCACGTGGGCTGCGGGGTCGCAGGCACCACATGAGGCAACCAAGGCCCAACTCCTCCTAGCTACTGAGTGTATGAATCCAACACTATTTGATTGGGCTATTGCAGTGACAACAAATATGAAAAGACAACTCACAAAGTGTAAGCAGGCCAAACTAAAATAGTTTGGCTACGGTTCCATCTTGGTATCATTTATCCTAGAATGACTACCTATCTTTTAGGGCCAAGGGGCCATAGTAGCTGAGCCGGTACCATGAGAGTTGAGGATGGCTCGCTAGGCAGCGCTAATTCCCAGATCAGGGGGAGGCCAACAGATGTCCTGGAGGCCGGAGTTTTTTAAATGGTTGCGGCGTCAGTTGATTGTGGTCGAGGATTGGCCATATGCAGGGACCGATTTCACTGGAGACCCAGACCTTCCACTCCCAGAGGGAGATGATTGGGACGAGGAGTTGGGTATGATCTCTCTCTTTGATTTTTTATGTTTTATGATTTTTTGGTAATACATGCTCGTCCTAACAACAGTTTTATGTGTATGCAGATGTCGGCCCAGAAAGGCCTACCGGTATGTCTCCTATTTCACGGAGAACTCATCCCGCAGCTGACCCTCAGGTGGAGGGTGTCGAGGGAGGAGAGTTGGTCCAAAACCTTGAGGGGATCGCCCGGGGGATTCCAGACTATGCCCGGCTGGTAGATGTTCCACTAGCATGCCAGAGACATACGGTGGGAGTGCCTAGTCGTCTCCACCATCTTCTGAGACGCTTAGTGCATGAGGTGGCTTGTTATCATGAGCACCACGCAGATTAGAAACCTAGGGCTTTGTTTCATGCATATTTTTTGAGAGACATGTCGTCTCCGAATGTATTAAGATGAACATGTATATTTTTTTATTTTATGCGACGCACACTATGTAAACATTTCGATACATATATATATATATATATATATATATACCTATTTCTGGATGGATCTTTCTTTTACATGTGATGTTGTTTTACAAATTGCGCAAATGTCTATCTAGCACCAAATTAGCCACTGCATCTGTCAATGTATTCATATGTCTGGGTATGTGTTGATATGTAATATAGTCAAAATTCCTTTCCAGTAAACGAATACACAGATACAGATGTAAAATGGATGGGTTTCTGACTGAATAATGACCATTAAGTTGTGATACTACAAGTTGTGAGTCTAGATACACAAGTAATTCATGGATACCAAGGTTTACAGCCTCTGTTAATAATTCTAACACAACACTATATTCCGCGATGTTATTTGTAGCACGTCCCAGACACACACCTTGCAGATTGACCAACTCACCAGCAGGATCGTAGATTACCCAGGCTACCGAAGACAGATTCCTGGTACTGCGGGAGGCACCATCCGCGAAACCAACAAACGGATTGATGGACATCTGCACAATCAGGAAGACCCGATCAGCAGAAAGATGTTTACATCGCACACCACACCACACATGCACACAAATGAAAATACACACCTATGTACACACACCACACCAAAAATCGCTTCAAGCGTAGTATTTTTTGAGGTACAGCCCATTTCTGGGTTGCGCCAATAGAACTCCTTCATAATCAATGAGCTCTTAAGCCCCATTTTTCAATACATGTTTTACAATGTAGGGCCCATGCCACATAGGTTGGAACTTACCGGCCCTAAGCTTGTCATGCGCTTGATCGTACAGGAGGACGAGGTCCCCTTCGACAAAGGAACGTGGAGAAACTAATTGATCAAAGTGAGCTTTGACCCGCTTCTTTTGTGCTTCAATGACTAAAGCAGCCAAATGGCGGGTTTCATCTAACCATTCCAGATACAAAATACACTCTTCCTTGGGAGAAGTGTTGGGCAAAAGTTCCACAGCTAACTTCAAAGAAGGAATTTCGCATTCAACCGGAAGATTTGCTTCCAAACCGTACACCAATTGGAAAGGTGTGAATCCAGTTGCATTCTTTGCTGACATCCGGTAGGCCCAAAGAGATGAAAAAAATTGGAGATTCCAATTGGATTTATGAATACCAACTGTCTGTTGAAGAATTGTGACCAAAACCTTGTTCACAGCCTCAACTTGGCCATTTTCTTGGCGGTAATAAGGCATTGAGCTATCGTGTCGTAAGCCCAATCTTGATGTCAGCTCGGCCATCATATAGTCTCAAAAGTGAGTACCATGATCGGTAACAATCGCCTGAGGGACCTCGAAATGTGCAATAATATGGTTGAAGATAAATTGGGCAGCTGTCTTACCATCAACAGCTAGTGTAGGCATCGCTTCGGCCCACTTCGTAAAGTAGTCTACGGCGACGATTATATACGCATGCCCCCCGACCGAATGAGGGTTACACATCATAAAATCTACGCCCCATTTCGCAAAAGGGTCGATGGTAATAACAAGATGCAAAGGGAGAGGCGGCGTGTGCATCTTGCGCTGAAAGACCTGGCACGCGTGACATTTACGGACTGCGACGATACAGTCTTTGAATATTGACGGCCAGAAGTAACCTGCTCGCAGAATTTTCTGGGCAGTGGCATATCCGGACATATGACTGCCACAGGCACCACTATGGTAGTCATTTAGGACCTTTGCAGCCTCCTACAGGGTGAGGCACCGGCGGAGCATCGAATCTACTCCAACACGGTATAAAGTATCTCCTACGATACGGTAGGGTTGAGACTGATGCCGAATCTGACGTTGGGCATCTTTAATCAACTCAGATCGAAACGATGAGGTCTAAAGATACACAATAATATCGCCGTATCATGGGTCGTGAGTGCTGATAAGGAAAATAGTTTTGTCTAGGATATGATCCTCAGAATGAGTCGGGGTGGAGTCCGTCGGGAGCGAGCAAATAAGATCTGCAAAAAACAGTGATTTGGTCGACATAGCAATGGTGAAATCTAAGTCAAACTCCTGAAGCATAACGATCCATTTGGATTATTTGCCCCCTGGTAATTATCGAGAAAGAATACATGTCATGGGGTTGCAATCTGAAACCACGGTTGTTGTACGCAATAGGATGTAGTGGCGAAAGCGCTGCACAGCGTGTACTGCAGCTAACACCAGCTTCTCGACGTGAGCATAATGTGTTTCTATGTCGAGAAGGTTCCGTGACAAATAATAAACAACATGTTAATTTCCATCATCATCATCCTGCACCAGAACCATAGCTATGGTGCTAAACACAACGGCAAGATACAAAGTGAAATCATGGTGATAATTAGGAGGACGAAGCAAAGGAGCATTAACGCGTAACGTCTTAAGCTTCTCAAAGGATTGTTGAGAAATTTCGTCCCAATGGAAGGGAACGTTCTGCTTTAAGAGACGCGTGAATCCTTTGGACACCTCTGCGTAGTTTGGGATAAAGTGTCGAAGGAAGTTAACCTTTCCCTATAGACTCTACAATTGATATAACGAGGAGGGTGATGGGAGATTGATGATAGCCTTGACCTTTAAAGGGTCAAGGCGAATTCCATCTTTAGAGACTATGAATCCCAAAAGACGACCATAATCCACGCAAAAGATGCATTTATGAGGATTAAGCCTAATATTGTAGTGCCTACAACAAAGGAAAATCTGGCGGAGGTGTTCAGGGTGGTCCTCTCGCCTAGCTGAGTGAGCAGGAAATTCGTCTAGATAAGGCTGAACAATATGGCGTATGTCATGGAAAGCGTAAGACATCGCACGCTGGAAAGTGGCTCCAGCGTTCTTCAAGCCAAGCGAGAGCTTTTTATAAGAGAAATTACCCCACGGACAGATGAAATCAGTCTTGTGTTGATCCTCAGGCAGAATGTTTATCTGATTGTACCCAGAGAAGCCGTCCATCAAGGAATAAATCTCACTCCCAACACATTCGTCGATGATTTGGTCTATGAAAGGAGTGGGATAGTTTTCTTTAGGACAGGCGTGATTAATATCGCGATAATCAACACAGACTCTGATAGTCCCGTACTTCTTATCTACAGGGACAATGTTGGAGACCCATTCTGTGAGGGGAATCGGGTAAATAAAGCCTGTGTTCAGAAGTTTTTCAACTTTTGCTTTGATGGCAGCGGCTTTGTGAGGATGCACTGGGTGTAGGCGTTGGCGCATGGGTTTCACACCAGGATAGGTATGAATCTCGTGGACTACGATACTGGGATCAATCCCAGGAATTTCCTCATAGGACCAAGCGAACACATCTTTGAATTCTCGAAAAAGATCAGTATAGACTCGTATCTCATCAGGAGAACAAGTCACTCCCATGTGTATATTTTCAACTATCCCCGGTTTAACGAAGATGTCGATTGGGATGGTTTGAGTGATGTTGCTCAGGTTTCCCTCTGAAAGCACCTCATGTGTCAAGATGGGTGTCTAGAGAGGTGGAGTGGGAACCTGAGATGTAAACCGCTCTAGACAATTTGACATTGCCCCCAAGCTAGGCATGAACGAGGAACGATGATGTCCATCGTTCGAAGGCAGCTCCTCAAGAGACATTGTTTCTACAATGGCTGGATCAGAAGGAAAATTCTCTTTGAGAGGATCAGGCGAATCGGCCTGACCAAGCCAGGGGGATCGAGAATAGATGTCTAAAGCCATGCTCAAAGGAGCATGCTGAGGAGGGGGAGGATCAGATGTGGCAAAAATTTCACAGTAGTTAATCTCTACTGCAGTTAAGGGCATTGATTCTCCAAACTCAGTCACCTGCTTAGGTGTAGGGATGAGCCATGGGTCGTCAGACCTAGAGATCATGTTAACTTGAGCGGTGTGCGGTGGTGGTGCGGGAAAAAAACCCATGAGGACGGGGTCTTTGAAGAGACCGGGCCCTACACTGTCAGGGGGATTTGGGATCTGATCCATGTACAGAATGTTGTTCTCGGAGGTGGAGGTGAAGAAGGACAAGTGATCCACCATAACGATTTTTCTGTCGTGAGGGAACTTAATAAGTCAAAAGAGGGTGGACGACACGCATAACATGGCATGAGTCCAGCTTCGGTCGAGAAGTATATTGTAGTTAAGCTTGGCATCAACCACTTCTACTTCTACATTGGCTGTCTTCCCCTGTAAAGTAATCGCTAGACTCTCAAGAACACCCATGGGTTTGGATTCCCGACCATCGAATGCCTCTAGGGCATTGGGAGACGATGAAAGGGCCGGAGAGCCAATGGCCTTCCAGCAAGCAGACGACATGACACAGGTAGAAGCACCTTCATCCACAATGGCCCTATGGATGTTAAGACCGTTGATCCCAACTTGAATAACAAGAGTGATCTGATGTGGAAGTCGGGGGGTGAAATTTTCTAAATCGAAGGTGAGAAGACTAGAATCGGCGGGATCGATCCCACCGATTGCAGACAATAGAGCTTTCCGTTGCGAAGGTCAACTTTGAAGAACTTCCAATGCAGACATGGCAGAAGGCGCCTGTGCTAGATCCTCAACAATACTGTAGTGCTGAGCAGCACGGGCATTCGGATTGTAGGAAGACTTTCATAAAACACCTTTAGAAGGTGGCCTCACAACAGGTTCAATAGTAGGCTTCTCAATTTCCAATGAACCAGAGACAAGTGGGGGAGGTGGACCATCCGCAACTGCCTTCCCCGGTGCCTGATGTGATTCATTGTAATCCTTTGAATGTGTAGCAATAGAGATAGGTGCAACACCATTCATCATAAAGACCTGGGACCCAAATGGTGCAGATGGTGAAGACTATTCAACCATCTGGGTCTGCTGAGACGGGAACGGTTCTTTAAGAACTTCCAGAGTCCCTTTGGAGCCTTTTAGAAGTTTACTAACTTCAAATCGTCATGGACAGTCTTTTTTATAGTGATCTCCTTCACAAATGAGGTAGGGGTACTTCGGTTTGCGTTGGGAACCATCCTCAGTACAAGGTTTGGAATCTGGCTTTGGGCCGTCGGATTTAGATTTTCCTTTGCCCTTATTTTTCCCTTTGGAGGCTTTCTCCGTAGGATTGGCCTGAATGACATTAACCTCCACATTTTTGCTGGAATCGGAAGGGGTGGGAGGAGCATAATTATTGGATGAGTTGGACATCTGCTTCCCATTCAAATATTTCTTAGAATTCTGAGACACGGAACTAATAATACCATCCACCGCTGGGGTAGGTGGAGCTTTAGAGGTTCCAGACTGTGGAGCATAAGGAAAAATATCATACAGCGTGCCAGATTGTGAGTATACCAGATCCAGATATTGAGCACGCACTATGGCTTGTTCTTCAGTCACACACGCTCCCATAGCAATATCTTGGGCGATTTTGTTAACGAAGGAGGTGGTGAACCAATGAGTTAGTATCTGATCAGGTATATGGAACTTGATCAGTCTACGGCGACGTCACCACTCATGAATGTGATTAGAAATGTGGGTGGATTTGTCCTGCTTCAAAGAAGTCAGGAGGTGCATCCCTGCTTCGTAGCGAACCGGTAATTGAAAGTGTGTCAGAAAAGTCATGGCTAATGTATTGAAATCTTGAAAGATGCCACGGGGTAATTCAATATACCACTTAGCTATAGCGCCAGTCAAAGTGCGCTGGAAGAGGCGTAGACGAACTAAATCATCCACCCAACAGTTGGACGAACACCAAAGATGGTAAGTCATCACATGAGCTTGGGGGTCCTCCCCAGCTTTACCCTCAAACTTGGGGATCACCAGGCACCTTGGTAGGAACCGAAGGCCAATAAGGATTATGCAAAATTAGATCATTCCTTAATTTCGAAACATCTAGTAACTCCAGGGTAGCCAGAAACGGTAACGGCGGATTGGACGGCATACCTAGCCCTGGATAAGGACCAGTACCTGTGCTCCACACTGGTTGGGAATATCCTTGCCCCCATGGGTTCTATCTCACAGGATTTTGACCGTAGGGGGTATAGGCCGTATAACCAACCTGATTTGGTTGCTGGTAACTAGCGTACGGGGGTTGATAACCAGAGTATGGACCTTGATTATGAGTCGGCCCTGTGTAAGCAGCATTTGGATTTGGCTGCTGAGTATAGGTATAGCCGGGTTGTTGAGGACGATAGTTAGAACCTTGGGGCTGGCTATAATTCGGTCGAGATTGACCATGAGAATAGTAACCGCCTTAAGGACGAATGGGCTGCTGATAGGTGGGACCCTGCTGAGCCTGATAATTGGGGTGCAGCGGTTGATTTGGCTGCAGCATTGAATAAGTTGGCTGTTGTGCAGGGTTGATAGGATGTGCAGGCTGGCCTGGTTGAACAGGCTGACTTGGCTGAGCGGGCTGCCCTGGGTTAACAGGTTGACCCGAGTGAACAGGTTGCGCCGGTTGCACAGGTTGACCTGGCTATAGAGAAGCACCAGGTTGTGCTGGATGAGCCGGTTGGCCTGGAGGTGGACACCAAGTTGTGCCAGATAGACCGGTTGGCCTGGTGGAGGAATGGAGCCAGGTGGTGGCTGGTAACCGGTTTGACCTACAGCAGGACCATAAGATGGTCCAGGCTGGTGAGCAACATTGGGATTAACAGGATACTGAGGTTTCATGGGTTGGGAAGGTTGGGCTTGCCCCCTAGGACCATAAACCGGCCCTGGTTGGTACCCCGGCTGAGGCTGCACAGGTTGACATGAAGGGTTGTAATATTGTCCTTGCGGACCGTACGATGGCCCTTGCTGGCCTGTAGGATAGCCTTGTAAAGGCTACCCCTACAGGTCATAAGGATAGCCAGGCTGGCCCGAAGGTTGGCCTTGAAAAGGTTTCCCTTGCGGGTTATAAGGATGTCCAGCCTGGTTATAGGGTAAACCTTGAGCATGAAGGTGAGCCTTTGGAGTGGGTAAACATAAAACGTCCCCATACTCATCATATTGATATGGAAAATCATAAACGTGCATACCATCCTGTGCATAATGCGAAAAATACGGGCGGTTGGGATCTTCAGAGGTTTGTCCAACCTCAGGGTTCGACTGTTGTAGGGACAACCGATACTCCTCTGGAGAGATGTTCTTCGGCATAGCAATCGCTATGTAGACATCTTTAGGAGGCGGCATAGCCCTTACAGAGTGTGCCGTGACAGCGGGTGCAGATGCGGCCACACAGATAGTGGGCTGAACGGGTACAAAAGTGACTTGATGGAATGACGTGATGGGTGTCTGAGGATACATCCCCAATCAAGGAACCACCGGCCTCGTAGAAGTAGCTGACACCCCCATATAGGCTGCGGCGGCAATAATCTGACCCAAGGATCTATACCCTGCTGGTAATGAGGGACCGGGTGATGACATAACAGCTGGTTCAGGGTTGTCTCATGGGAATAATATCAGAGGAAATAACTGGAAATATTCACTGGACGTGGGGATTTCCTCACTGGATTCACTCATGTTTGAGCCTGCCGCTAGATCTCGTAATAGACGGCGAGGACTAGGAGGAAAAACAGTAGCTATAAAAGGGGAAACCAATGTAAGAGAAAGGAAATCTGCCCCTACTCTTAATTCAGACCAAGGGTCGAAAAAGGGCCAATTGAACTCAACTGGTCCCCCAAAGGTTTGCTCAGCAAGAACCGGTCCCCCGTCAGGAAACTCGAAAACAATGGGATGTTGAGGTTCAACAGAGGGTTGGGAAGCCTCTGATGAATCGTCCATATATGGACTACCAGTAGACGAAAGAGAAGGTTCCACCACTGTGGTAGCAACGACAAGAGAAAAATACCAAACACACACACGGGCTGAAAAAGAGTCAAGACACACAATCAAACGGCCAACAAGAAAAATCTAATAAGGCGTGTGATCGCGGGTGTTTTGTTTTACCACATTGAAACTTAGAAACTTTACCGTTTCATGTTTTAAGAGTTGAGAAATGGCTGAAAGGTGACTCTATCTCTTTCAGTTTCGAAGAAAGCGTGAAAGGACAAGTGCTTGGTGATCCTTTCAAATTTAAAGAGTCAGAAAATATCAAATGACTACTCAGGAATACTAGGCAAAGGGTGTACCAAATAACTGTGAACTGCAATATACACCTTGGTTTGAAAATGAAAGAGAAATCAACCAAGGACTTAACGTACGTGTAGGCAATCTCCCCGAATGATGTGTCCAGTGTATCACGGGTATAGGGCAGCAGACTCGGGTTCCTGTGGATAAAGGATAGAAGCCTAGTGGGGTCTCCCTTTATATACGCGACGGTACGGGGAGCACAAGTCCGTACTAGCGCTGTCTAAAGCCAAGAGGCGAACGACAGCTACTAGGCTTAAAGACGCCGGAACACGTCTCTAGCCTAGACCTCTAAATGTGTTTCGTTAGATTTCAATGCTGCCTTAGTGTAAATTGAGTAAATTTTAAAGTTTATCTTCAATTACATTTCAGTTTTCAGGCCCTAGTGAATGTAATGTCTCAAAATCTCCTAAATGCACTCTATATGCCACAGTATATCATTTCATTCGATGAAAGCTATTTATGAGAGAGTTGAGAGCTTTTCACACAATAACGAAATGAACAGAAAACAACCAATGATGTCTCTAATGCAGCTAATGAAAATGAAAAAGATTTTCGTTCAAAGTTACCAATCACTAATAACATCGAAAAGATCTAATTCACATTAACTAATGAAGAGAAAAAGAGATTTTTTTTTAATATTTTCAATATTTCAAAGCAAAGTGCGCTAAAAAATGAAAACTCATGCAAGAGCAATTTGAGAAATGATGACAAGAGAGCAAAAAAAAGCAAATTTCACTCAATGCAAACATACAATCAGACCTCAAATCAACAAAATGTCCCGCAAAACAAAAAGAATCCCAAAGACTCCAAATGAGCCGTATAATCTAGGCCCAGAACGAGACAAGGCAGAATTCGAATGAAGAAGGAAACAATCACTCAAACAATGCAATGAGACAATAGAAAACGACCAAACGAATGCAAAGAAGCGATCACAAGGTTGACTGAACCGATAGAAACCGAAAACTCCCAAGGGAGGCTCGACACACAATAGCACCTAGATGACCTAGGGATAGAATGCAAAATCGATGGAAATGGCAAACAACCAAAGGATGCAGGTAATAGTTAGTCAATCAAGGCTCCAAAACACCCAAGCAGTGGAAAAAACAAGACCAAACACATAGATCAGGCTCAGGAATCTCAGAACTGAGAAAACCCTAGTACCTCACAGGATTGGCGCGACTGTGAGGCTGAAACTAGCGCCAGAGACGAATTAGCATGGGTAATACACAAGCAACCTACGCCAATGGGCGCGACTGTCAAGCTAACAAGTGTGCCGGTCGAGTTTCCCAGTCAAAAATAAAAAAAAGCAATCCAACAAGCAAACTAGTGATGACCAAGCTATCAAAAACCCAAATTCATAGAAAGAACCAGCCCAAAAGAGCTGATCAAGCAAGCAGGATCAAGAATCGACCGAAAAGACAAGACGATGCTCCAAGTGTTTAGGTTACAAACTAAACCGGAGATTGACTGAAGCAGCTTTGATCTACTTTGCAATTGTAGAGCAAAAGAGTTTCGAAGGCTATCTGGCTAACTTCAGGCTCCGTTTATAGTTTACAAAGTGGAACAACAACAAGCTAACGCTCCCCAGTGGAGTCACCAATTTTTTGTGGAGGTAAATCCCCTCTGCGGACAGAGGTGATCCCTACTAGCCCAGACCGGGTCTAGCAACAATCGTTCGTGCTATAGTGTAGGTTCCTAATTGCAAATAAACCAACTAGCAATGAAGGTCTACCTGGAATCCAACGTTGTTGCTTGTAGAAGAGGTAGCGCTCCCGTTCCTTATCTCTGGCAGATCACGATCCCCACGATCTCCATGATAGGACACCTGCACATGCGAGAAACAAAACAAACTCAAGCATAAAATCCAGTAGATGCAACTATATGTCAGTCAGAAAGGACATAACTCATCATCATAAACAATAACAACAGTGGAACCATAACCAATAGTCGCTTATTATTAATCAATCAAAGGAAAATTACAACCAAGTTCTGACGCTGAATTTTCCTTCGGAGGATCGCCAGCAGAACATGTCTCGAAAATCCTGTCAAGGATGGGACAAACCTCTCTCTTCGAATCTTGACAATAGTCTCCTTTCTTGAATTTGGCCTTAAGGGAATTATGGAGGCTCTTGTAGCATAAGGCTCTTAGGAATTTGGGAACTTGAAGACTAGCTTGCCATGGAGATGGGAAATATTTTATAGATGGAGGAAGGGGAGTTGGGATCCCTATAATCATGGGATTGGCCCTATCCTCAAGGAAGCTTCCATGAGAGGTGGAAAACCACTTCCTGTACATGGAAATCCAGAGCCAAACCTCCCAACTCAAGACAGATACTAGTTCATGAATTGGTTAGGATGAAACTTCCACCATTTATTTTTAAAAAACACTCCTTAAATTGGCTGGCGTGAGTGTGACTCTGGGACAGAGTGCCAATTGGCGCGACCTCTTTGAATAACTTTCCCCATTGGCACGAGTAGTGAACTATCTTCCTTGAGGAGATGGGCAAGCTTTTATAGATGGAGGAAGGGGAGTTGGGATCCCTATAATCATGGGATTGGCCCTATCCTCAAGGAAGCTTCCATGAGAGGTGGCAAATCACTTCCTCTACATGGAAATCTGGAGGCGAACCTCCCAACTCAAGATAGATACCAGTTCATGAATTGGTTAGGATGAAACTTGCTCCATTTATTTAAAAAAAAACTCCTTAAATTGGCTGGCGCGAGTGTGACTCTGGGACAGAGCGCCAATTGGTGCAACCTCTTTGAAGGATTTTCCCCATTGGCGTGGGTACTGAACTATCTGCCCGCGCCAATGCAAAAAGGGCCATTTTTAGGGTTTTTTGCAAGGAGATGTCTTCAGGGCAATGAAAGCTCTTGTTCAGAGGGATGTTATGAAAGTGATTTCAAGGCATGTCACTGCTCACAGCTCACGGAATGAGCCCTCCAATGTGCGGGATGGGGATTGCAGGGACAGTGAAAAATTACTGTGTAACACTTGTATAGAAATTATCTGAAAATGAATCTTAAAAACAGAAAACAAACAATAGCGAGATAATAAAACATAAAACAGATATACGAAGATATTTTCCCATGGATCCCAAATCGGCACTACCAACTTGATTTTTCATTATATTCCTTTTAGTGTTACAACACATATATATACATGCCGAAGCATTCATAAATCTCAATCCATTAACCCTGGATTATAACATAATCATAGTTCCCTTTACCGGATCTACAAAATACAAGGGGCCGAAAACCATCATGCCACAAAACCATGTGCAAACCCATATATAAAACCATTGGTGGGTCCGCCCACTAAAAAATAGGGTCCAAAAAAAAATTCCCAGGGCACTACCCCAGACCCTACGCAGGGGCCTACCTGCCCCTTTCAACCCCCCCAGTTGTGCGTGCGACTAATCATGGAAAGAATATAACACATACTGAACATTCTCCCACTTTTTGTTTCCTTTCCATAGGGGGCCACATGAGAGCTTATTCATTATTCCAACTCTAAAAAACCCATTGTTTCTCTACACCAAGATAACTTTTGAGTTCTCACAGACTTCGTCAATGCATCTGCAACATTCTTCAATGTGTCCACCTTTACCAACAACACACTTTTATCATCAAGCATATCTCTCACAACGTGATATTGAACATCAATGTGCTTTGTATTTGAATGATAAGCAAGTTTCTTAACCAAGAATATTGCACTTTTTCTATCATAGTCAATCCTTATAGCTTGTTGCACCAACCCCATACTTGAACACAATATCTGTAGCTAAATTTCTTCCTTGCTTGCATGAGTGGTTGCCATTTATTCTACCTCTGTAGTTGAAAGAGCCACTACAGACTATCTTTTACTCATCCAACTAATTGCACCTCCAAATAGGTTAAATACATACCCACTTGTAGATCTTCTTTAGTCCAAATCTCCAGCCCAGTCTGCATCATCAAAACCACGTATGTCCAAAAATATGTCTAATCCTGGTCTTCCCTGGTAGCACAAACCATAATCATTAGTGCTATGCAAATATCTAAAAGCCCACTTCATTGTTATCCAAAGCTCCTTCCCTAGTTTTGACATAAACCTGCTTAATAATCCCACTGCATGTGCAATTCCTGGTCTAGTATAGACCATTGCATACATCAGGCTAGCCACTACACTTGCATATGGAACATGGGATATATCTTCCTCTTCTTCTTGTGTCTTGGGACACTTTTCAATAGATAGATTTACACCTACGAGAATAGGAACCTTCATCGGTTTACTATCCTACATATTGAACCTATGAAATATTGTCTAGAGATACTTCCTTTGGTTTAACCATAGCTTCATCTTTTTCTGATCTCTCTTAATTTCCATGCCCAAAATATAGTTTGCAGCACCAACATCCTGTCAAATTTGGAGAACAATTAGGTCTTAAAATCCTGGACAATTTCTTCTTCATCTCAAATCCAAAACATATCATCGACATATAAGACCAAATAAATAACATGGTCACCAATTAATTTAAAATACACATAGTCATCCTCTTTGCTTCTGGTGAAGCCAAGTCCCCATATATAGGTATCAAATTTTTTATACCACATCCTTGGTGATTGTTTTAACCCATACATAGACTTTTTTAACTTGCATACCAATTCTTTCTTACCCTTCACAATAAAGCCTTCAAGTTGCTTCATGTAGACCTCCTCTTCCAGATCTCCATGAACAAATGTTTTCTTCACATCCATCTATTCTACCTCAAAATAAAATGTTGCAGCAATAGAAAAAAGTAATCTAATAGAAGTAACCTTGGCAACAGGAGAAAAAAATTAACCAAAATCAATTCTTTGCACCTCGGAATAACCTTTTTCTACCAATCGAGCTTTGTATTTCTCCACCTTTCCTTCTACATTCATCTTATTCTTAAACACCCATTTTCTCCCGATGGGTTTCCTTCTAGCCGGAAACTCCACCAGATTAAATGCCTCATTTTTTGCAAGGATGTCATTTCATCAACCATGGCCTCCTTATAGATTTTTCCATCCTCTGAATCCACTACCTCCCTGATAGTTCTGGGATCATCATCGGTGATGGTTAAAGAAAAATTTGAACAAAAAGCAGATGGACTATACCTTTCTGGATTTATTCTTTCCTGAGATGGTCTTCTCATAGCTAGAGTTTGTGGCTCTTCCTCTTCTGAATCTTGTTCTTTCGTAGAGTATGATTCATCATCCTTTACCTATAACTCTATCTTCTCAGGTTTCTTTAGTAGGAATTCATGCTTAACAACATCTTTCACCTCTCTAAACACCACATCTCGACTTTCCACTACCTTCCTTGTTTATGGGTTCCAAATATTTTAACATTTTAAACCATACTTATAACCAATAAATATGCACCTTTCAGATTTATTATCCAACTTGTTCCTTTTCTCCTTTGGAACATGTACATATGCATCTAATCGTGGAAAGAATATAACACATACCCAACTCATAGGGATTTTTTGAGTGAGACCTTTCAAAAAGATGCCTCAAATGAACAAGTTGATTTCATTGAAGTTGATTATGCTTATAATAATATGTTTCAAGACTCTAACAGGTTTCCTTTGAAAGGAGATAAACAAGATGTGAAATATTTACAACAGTCATCTTCAGTGTTGAGTAGTGTTGGAAACAAGATACCGGTGCATGAGAGAGAAAAGGTCAAAGAGAAAGTGCCAAAGTAATTTGACAAAGAGTTCATAGGTTCCACAACTCCTTATTTTTGGTTTCCAAAGGGTACATGGAATTGGCGAAAACACTTGGTCAAAATTTTATGTAAGTACGAAGTAAGACAAGCTAAGAACACCATGTCGACATTGTTCGCAGTGAGACAGTTTTCAAGTTTCCTTTGATTGACGATTGAGGTGGAAACAAGCTTGTTTCTGCAAGGAAAGCTTGTTGCTTCACAAATTCAGGGAAATTGCAATATGATAGTGTCTACAATAGCAAGAGAGGGTCTCAAGAGTGAAGGAAAAATCTTATTTTTTGTGAAAAGCTAAAATTGATGAAAATGAGAAAATTTCAGTGGACTGAGAATAGAAGGGAGAGGGAACTATACCCTCATCCACATGTTTAGTAATAAAAGAGATTTTGGGGTCCAAAAGGCTTCTAGTGGGGAGGAATCATCAGGTGCTTAGTGTTAGATAAAAAATGGAAGCGCTCGGAATCGATCAGAACCTGGACGAATGTGAAGTTCTCGTCGCAAGGAATCTGACGCAATTAGTTTCATCAAAAACCAACTCCGTATGTGAAAGAAATATTGTGTTTTTTGTTTTCCTAAATGATCCAGGTGGATATTGGTGGCCATCCACCTATTCCATTTGGACTCATAACATCAATTCTTACATCTTTTCACTTCCAATGGCTTACTATTTTTAGCAAGTTTTCAGGTCCTGCATGCCCGAAGCCATTTTGGGGCATTAATGATCCAGGTGGATATTGGTGACCACCCACCTATTCCATTTGAACCTCTGTCATCAGTTATTTCCATTTTTAAGTTTCAACACAACTTACTATTTTTAGTAGTTTTTTTGGGTCCTGAACTTCTTGAGCCATTTTGAGGCCCTAAACGACATTTTTTGGGAAAACCGAGAGCGACCTAGACTACCTTTCTCATACCAAAAGTTGTACTCCTCGGATATATTTTTATAATGATTTATTGAGCGTGTTAAATGGATATTGTATGCCAAAGTTACGTCCCCAAGAAGTTGAAACACTAATTTACCCAAACGAGGCCCATAGTTTTGGCGCTTCATCTCCTACGGTTAGGTTTTTGGACGTTTCGGCTTTTACATTGTTTGTAAACAATAAATAGACCTTCGAGCCTCATTATAACATAGTTAAAGGGTGGGTAGCTATGACATCTCTTCTCATGGATACACTACCCTTACCCTAGTTCGCTTGTTCCCATCATGTATGTATTGTAACACAGTTCAAGGGCTAGTAGCCGTCACATCTCTTCGTAAGGATATGCTGCTAGTACCCTAGCTCATTTATTTCCATTGTGTCTCTAATAGTCCTTCGAGCCTCAATGTAACACAACTCAGAGGCTTGCACCTGTCACATCTCTTCTCAGAGCTATATTACCAGGGCCCTACCTAGTTTCCACTATGTTTGTAAGCCTATTTCAGGCATTATTTTATTAATAAAATGAAGTATTATTTCCATTGCATCTTGATGTTTATCGTTATATCTATATTATGTTGCGTTCCTACATAAATCCGGATCACTAAATAACTAAAAATTTTGCAGAGGTGATACAATGGTGATATGGCAGCCTAGTCAGCAAAAAAGAACATTCTAGGAATCTTTCTTCAATTTGTTCAATGACATTGTGACAAGTGTCACTTCATGGTTGGCGGCTGAATGGGTGATTTGTTACATTTTTAATGGTTTCATAATGAACCAATGGCATGAGGAGACGTGGCTAGCCTAGAAGCCGCCACATACCCCCTTCCAAAGTCCAAAATACAAATATGTTCAAAGGTGAAATTTTATTTATGGTTGAATCACATGTTATATGGTATGTGGAAAAATTTATTGGTAGAAGGGCGGAGGTCGGGGTTGACCCCGCGACATCCTCCACACAAACCACAATAACTTACCAACATACCATGATAATAGTTCTTAATATATATTGCCAACATTATATATTTGTTTCAGCATGGTTTGACTGGCAGGCGGATGAGGGGGTCAGCCCCGTGGGCCAGCCCCCTTACCATAGAACCACATGTGATGACCAAAGGTAGAGAGTTAGTTTGAAAACTCACTTTATTAACCCATAAACTCTCATTAAGAGCGCTAATATTTTTTTAAATGCGGATGGTTAAGAGTGTGTTTAGTGCTAAACTTGGCTTATATCATAATTAAACTCACTTATCAGTTAATTAAACCGTGCTTATCTTAGCGGCGGAGTTGATGGATTCTGCCATTTACGGAGGGACTCTAAAATTAGTAGTGCTAATTGGAGTCCTCTCTAGTTTTGGAGGAAATTTCGTAGGCCAAACTGATTGTGCCATAACTTTTGATAAATTCAACCAAATTGGGCTCAAGAAGAGTCTATCCTAGAGTATTTAGACATTTTGAGCATGTTGGAGAGGGTTTTAGGAGCAGTAGAGGATTTTAAACAATACTTTTTTCCATTTTGAGCTAATATATAGGCCCAAGCCATTGAAGCTTGACCAAGGAGATGTAGCCTAGGAGGGGTGAAATTCTTCATCAAAATAATGTGTTAATAGATCATTTGATGGTTTTTTCTACATTTTATTGCTATTGTTCAATAATTTTTTTAATGTTAATATGCTTATGAATTTAACATAAAACTACATATCTTTACCTATTTAACGCTCACAAAATCCTCAAGAAACATATGCACATGAAGCAAATGATTAGAAAATTATTTATAATTCTGAAGATGAAATTAGCACAGCAAAGCTAACATTCAGATTCAGATCATATAGAGGCCTTGCTTCTTGATGGTCAATTTGGAAATGGCGCAGGCAGTGCATGATCTGATGTACTTCATGACATCTTATCGAAGGTCCCGCCAATAGAAATACTTTTCCAGTATGGGCACTATTTTCTTGACCCTGAAATGCCCAAGGACCCGACTGTAGTGCACTTCCCAAATGATCTTAGCACACTCACTTGAAGGAACACAATGGTGTCCCTGGTAACATAGAAATGCATCCTGGAGGTGAAAATATGGAACTTTCTTACCCTCTAAGAGTGTCCTGTAAGTGTGGCCTAATTTTGGAGTGCTTGTGTATATAAATGGCCAATTAGAAGTATCATTACCACAATATTTGAGCATGGTGGTTAGCACCAGGATCGATGGTCGGTTGAGGCAGTCTGGAACATTATTGATCCTTCCCTTCTTATACCTGACGTTCTAATGAAATTTTTTCAGATATGTGGACCACTTCTAATGGAGATTTTTCTACAACTCCCCTTGTGTTTCTATGAAATGAAGGGGTTGGTGGTTTGTGTGGATGACCATTTCCTTCCCGAAAATGTAATTATTCCATTTTCGGCAAGTCTGCATAATGGAATACATCACTTTGTCATAAGTGGGATAATTCTATACTGTGTCAGACAATTTCTCACTGTGATATGCCACTAGATGCCCCTTTTGAGTAAGAACTTCACCAATAGCATAGTCAGAGGCATTTCTCTCGATGTCAAATGGTTGTTGCAAGTCTAGTAATCTGAGCACTGGGCAGACCATAGTTGATGTTTAAACTCTATGAACACCTTCTCTTGAGAGTTAAACAAAAATAATTTTTCTTTCGCTCCTCCCTTGGTGACTTGACTCAAGGGTCAAGTAGTATGAGATAATCTCAACACGAGCCTACGGTAGAAATTGGCAAGACCAAAAAAGTTTTTGAGCTCTGTTAGAGTGGTTGGGGCTAGCCAATCCTGAATGACTTGGATCTTGGCTAGACCCACATGCACCCCCCGCTCATTAATAATGTATCGCATATACTAAACTTGGGTCATGCCAAAATTTCACTTCTCCAAACTGGCACACAACTTCTACTGTCGCAGTGTTTGGAGGACTTGTCAGATGTGGTGGAGGTACTCTTCCCAAGTCTAGCTGAAGATGAGGATGTCATACAAGTAAAACACTACAAATGACTTGGTTAATTACCGCAACATGTCATCCATTAGCCTCATGAAAGTTGCAGGAGCATTCATCAACCCAAAAGGCATGGCCATTAATTCGAAAAGGCTCTCCTTGTCTTTTGAGAAATTCTTCCACACATCGGAGGCTTTGATTGGTACCTAATGATACTTGAACTTCAAGTCAATATTACTGAAATATTTTCCCCCCTTGACCTGGTCCAAAAGGTCATCAGTCTGTGGGATCGGGTACCTATTCCATACAGTGATCTTGTTTAGTGCTCGATAGTCAATACAGAGTCTCCAAGTCCCATATTTATTCTACACCAACATGATCGAGATCCCACATGGTGATGAACTTGGCTAGATGTGAGATTTCTGCAACAACTACTCAACCTACCTCTTGATTTCATCGTTCCCTAGAATAGAGTGCCAATAGATTGGTCCATTGGGTAGCGACGCACCTGGGGTCAGATTGATGGGGTGCTTGACCTGACACTGCAGAGGCACCCCTGCAAGTGAGGTGAATATGTGCTTGTACTCCTCCACGACCTTGTCCATATTTTTTTTGTCATGTGGAGGAGCCCTGTTTGGAGGTCATGGCCATAGTATTCTTCTTTCCATGAGGGTGTATCATCAGGAAAAAAAATTTCCCAGTTTTGGAAATGAGCTTACTGCATTTTTTTGTAGTAACCAGAGAGATGTCAGTAAGCGATGCTACCTCTGACATCCTATAAAACTTATTTCCCAAAGTAACAATAACAACATCACACATGGACTCATACACAACATGTCACTTCCACAAGTATGGCTAGCCTAAAAATACATCACAAATATCAAGAGGAGCAATGTCACATAATACCTCATCTGTGAAGGGCTTGATGTTGTAGGGAAGGTGGCACTATTGGTTGACGGAGATCATTTACTTGGTGAAGCCACCCGATGGTGTATGGTTGTGAGTTTGTTCTAGTCAGCAAGCCTAGCCGCTTCATGACCTCTACTGGAATGAGGTTCTTTTGGCTCTCATTATCGATAATGAACTGTAGCAGGAAACCCTTTAACGACATCCGGGAATGGAAGAGGCATTCCCCCACCTCTAGATCTTCTTATTTCTCCTTATGGATCTTTGTGGTGGCAACGATGGTGTTGGGTTCCACATCGATAATCTTCTTCCTTTTGTCATTCCCCTTGTCAGGTTTTGATTTAGAGTCATAGCATGCATATGATTCAGAAGCCTTTAGCTCATCCACCAGTGACTGCTTGGCCCGCCACTCACTTGTGTTGTGAGTGGAGCTCTTATGGAACTCACAACACTTTCTCTTGTCCTTCTTTGGCTTCGTTGTGTTGTTGTTTGCTCACAGCTTTGGCAGGTTATCATGGGAAACCTCACCTTGGATTTTTCATTTTTTCTATTATTTGGGGCACCTTTCCCTTGCATCTAATTCACAGATCCAAAGTTTCACTTCTTCTATTTCAATTTCTTCTCCATCTTGGTAGCATACCAGTGTGCTGCACCAAGCAAGGCGATGTCAACGAACTCCATTTCCTCCTAAATGTATCTGTGAAGAAAAATGTCGTACTTCAGCACGAAATGTTTCTCTGAATATTTGATACCCAACTTTGTGCGTAGCGTATGGAATAGATTCATTAGCTCATATACATATTGATCCCTTTGTTGCCACAGCATAGTCCATTGTATGTACTTTTCATCATAGTTGTCCATGGTATAATATTTTTCCTTGATGGCGTTTTGGAAATAATCACAAGTGGGTGTGGTTGAAAACTGAGAGGGTTCCCTCTCGTCCTTTTTCTCACAATAGGTTTCCCACCAGTACTTGACATAGGGGGCAAATTTGGGGAGTGAAAAAATAATCTTTTCTTGGTTGGAAAAGTCATGAATGGAGAAATATTGTTCTAATAGATTCAACCATATATCTATGACGTTTGCATCTATTTGGCCCTCAAATATGGGAATGTCAAAGCTTACTTGTGCCTTAAAAGGAGTTGGGCCTCCACAGTGGCTGCTACATGTAGATGCGTTGTCTATGGGCAGTCGTTGAATGATCTCTTAAAATTTATCCATCATCGTGTTACTTTGTTTCTCGAGGGCCTCCTCGAGAAATATTTTGATAGGATCTCCTGCTCCTAATATTTATTTTTCCCCCATGGGAAATTGTCAGGTTTGCGAGGCCGATCTTGGTAATCTTCAACCAGATCGAGCCCTAACTCGTTATACCCCAACCTCATTGGAGACATTAAAATAAGAATCGAGAAAGAGCAGACTGCTCTGATACCACTGATCTGGACTTATGCAGGACCATAATAAAATACATAAATACACATAAATGTAGAGATGCAGCAGAAATAAAACCTCATTTCATTAATATCAAATAAGTGAAATATTCTTACAAACATAATGGAAATAAACTATCTAAGGCACTGGTAGCTTATCTCTGAGAAGAGATGTGGAAGCTATAGGCTTCTGAACTGTCTTACAATGAGGCTTAAGGGCCTCTTTATTACTTAACAATATAGGAAAAATCTAAACAACCAAAACCCTAACCCAAGGAGATGAAATGGCAAGAGTTTGTGGGCCACATTAGGGTTAGATGGGCACCCAACTTCCCATGGTCGTAACTTGGTCATATTATCTCCGTTTGGCACATAAAATATATCATTGGAAAGATATCTACGAGTACTACAAGCTTTTCCGTATTCCCCTTCCTTTGGTTGTGGGACTACATCGGACCTAAAAAACACCCTTTACGGGGTCAAAACTTCTCCAGAAATTCAGGACCCAAAAAACTCTTAAAAACAGTAAATGCTTCTATAAGAAAGGAAAATAATGAAACCGACTAGAGGTCTAGATGTAATAGGTGGGTAGCCACCAAAATCCACCTGGATCATAGTAATTTGGTCACACCTCCTGCAGTGGTCCCCAAAAACAATGGTAAGTGGCATATTTGTGTACGTTGCCAAGAACTAACTAAAGCCACCATGAAAGACTATTTCCCTCTTACTCTCATTTATAAATGTTTATACATCCTTGCAATAAAAGAGTAATTTTTTTTGGAAAATTTTATTGATTATAAAAACAAATTGATTGCACATGAAGACTGAGATAAAAGAATATTAACATGTATTTGTGGAGTGTTCACGTAGCAAGTGTTTTTCTTTGAATTATATAATTCTCCATCCACCTTTTAGAGAGAAATGCTAATATTTTTTTTTCATATTTAATTTATAATTATGTTGGGGCATATATGGATGGCTTCACCATCTATGGTGATTCATTTGAATGGGAAATATATGATCAAAAAAAAAAGGTGAAGGTTTCGTGAAATGATTAGCAAGTTGTTTCCTGTCTTTTAGGCAATGGATTGTGGTTGCAAAAGTACATAAACCTAAGTAAAATTTATATAATCTAATAGTTAAAAATGGACAAACATGGAGCATTTAACATAAGAAAATTGATAATGGAGTTCACCCATCTTCGGCTATGTCTCTAGGTCCAGTGTCTAGTGTGACCTTTAAATTATATGTTAAAATTATATATATACATCAACATACAAACTTCAATCTGCAAAAATAACACAACCATCTTGTTGAGAATGCTAAAATACCATTCTTTACGCTCTTCTTGAGCTCAAAAAGGGTGAATTTTTTTCAAAATATAACACTTTTTCTAATATGGTATTCAAACTACTCGATAAAAGGACTCAACTTTGTTTATTGTTCAAAAAAAGTTCCATAGCCCAATTGGCATGGCATTGGGATGGCTTGGCAGAGGTCATGGGTTCAACCCACACCTCCCATCATTGGTTCTATTGTATTTTTTTAAATATAGTTTTTTAACAATGGGATGAAGCCCCACCAATAACCAACTCTTCGTCAATCATATGTATGCACAGGTCTAAGCATCATAGGCCATAGGCCACACACCCTTCCACTGCACCCATTCTCGACACTCTAGTCATTTAGTCGTTCGATATAATCATGGGAATTTAGGCCTTGGGCACAACCAACGTGCCATATGCCCACCGCCATATAACTTCGTCAGTGGTCCCATTATAACACTGAAGACCATGCGTCGGGTTGACCAGGCACATCCATTGACCCACCCATTCCTACATCATCTCCACCAATTCATATTAAATATAAAATGTCACACATACATAAATATAATTTTTTTTTAAACAGTAAATTTTAAATTAATTTGAAATTTTAATCCGCTAAAAGGTTTATTTATTGAGAAACAAGTATATTACCTCTACATTTGTGCATTAAGGATACATCCTGTCTAAGGAATTCAGAAAAAAAAATATGCCCACTGTTTTCGAAAATTCGAACTCCACATAGTGAGCAATGGATGAGAGCAATGTGCACAATGGGAGCACCGATAACAGGGCGCCTTAGAGAAGAAAAAATCACACTAGTGCTTGAGATTTTTAAAGCACTGAAAAAACAAGAATGAGACTTTTACGGCCGGATTTTTTTTTTTTGAATTAACCCTTTTTTATTGCGCTCGAATTTGAGACGCACTAGGCAGTTTTATCAATGACGCACCGCACATCGTTACGGTGTGCTAGATTGAAAAGACGCACTAGGCCAATTTGTGCGTAGAGCACCAGTGCACTGTAGTACTTAGATGCACTGGGTGGGTTTGTGCCGATAGCACAATGTCTCGGTGATCAGGAGCTCAAGTCCGAGCTATGGAAAAAGCTCAAAATTTAAAGTGTTAAAAATCACTTGCAACCTGAATGACCGGATAGGCCTCATTTATACCATCCTGGCACCGTGAATAGTAATAAAATCTGACATTGTATGTGAAAGTTATGCAAGTTTAAAGTTTTCAGTAAACTGCAAAAAACTGAGTTGACCAGGTTTGAATTTCAAATTTTGAAAAAATAAAAAAGGAATATTCTTGGAGTATTCCTCATAATATTCCCTTGAATATTCCACCTGGGCCAATCGTATTATGACACTTGGCAGATGATGATTCATTGTTGGTTTGAATTTTATTATGGTGGCGAATCAATGGGTGCCACATGGCATGCCCGGAGGCCGCCATGTGGCCCCAGGCGGTGGAAAGTTTGGTGTAACAAAATTTTTGTTTATCCGCGAGGTTTGAACCCCAAACCTCACCACCACAAACGCCAACGCCTCACCAATCCACCTATCCCAAAGATCTTAACATGTATGGAGGGCATGTTATATTTAAGGTATGAATTAAATATGGGCGGAGGTTAAAGGGGCTAGCCGCCATTCAACGTGACCACACTTTTTGGACCGAGGGCGTGGCACTGTACAAACCTTATCCACCCGCCAACTATGCATATGACAACACCATTTTAATATTAAATGCCACGGATATAACAATGTCAGTTAACGTTTAATTCTGCAGCGGGTGCGGTTTGCATGTGACTGCCCATAACCATGACCTTTAATGCCACCTTAACCACATGCTAAATCTGGGCGGAGCCACAATTTTGGCGGGAATTTCTAAATTGGTGGAGTTAACTCCAGTTAAACCAAATTTGGTGGATTTTTTTTAGGGCAGATTGGGAAAATACAGTTTTGGTCATAACTTCTGAATTACTAAACCTTTTTGGACGAATTATTTTTTGATTTAGGGTATTCAGAGGATTCTAGATCCATTGGAATAGGTTGCAGAGCCATTATGGTTGATCTTCATCCCCTTTTGGTTGAGGGAAGCAATGAGAGCCATTAGGGCCAAGAGGGAAATGGAGTTGTATTGAGTTGTAACTCTCTGTTTGAGGTGAACCAAAGACGATTTATAGCTATTTTCCACCTTATAAACCTAATTGAAGAGGTTTCAAAACTTTTTGAAGACTTTCAGAGCCCAAAAAGCTTCAGGAAAGTTTTCAGAGCCACTAGGGCCATTGGGGAAATGGAGTTATCTGGAGTTGTACCTCATTGTTTGAGGTGATCTAAAAACTATTTTCAGCTAATTTCTACCTTTTGAACCTAATCGAAGAGGTTTCAGAACTTTTTGAGGACTTCTACAGCCTGAAAAGCTTCAGAGGAGTTCAAAGAGCCATCAGGGCCTTGTTGAAGAAGTCATTATTTATGGTAATTCTTCATTTTTTAGTGAATATGGAAAGGCATTTTTAGCATTTTCATGTCTTCTGATCCTATATTTACAGTCATATTTTCCTATTGAGGAATTTTTAAACTTGTATTATCATTTTGGAGCATTATAACACAAGAGGACAAGCTCATTTTGGGAGGCTTGATCTAGCAGACGTAAACGAGGAGGGGTGAACTGCTCACCAAACATTTGTGTCATGTTATGCTGAAGTTATCTTGCTGTGTATTTCTAATTTAATATTTCAAAAAAAAAATTAAATTAACTTTCCCTCACACATAAACTCATAAAAAGTTACCAAAAACACTTTGTTTAATCAGCAAGACATGGATAATTTTGCACACATTTAATTAAATGGAAATGGATACCTTGAACACATTTTCAAGTACTTCCATTTTCAGATCAGATGGTATCAGAGCATAGTTTGAGCTTAGGTTGAGCATTTTTTTTTGTACAAAAGGTGTTAAAACAATGTAAGAGATTGACTGTTTTATTGGTTACAAAATGGTTGATTGTATGAGTTTGCTTGAGTTGAAAAGATAGCTGATGTTAGCTAAGTCTTGGAAAGGAAAAAAGAGTTGTAGGCTATTTCCTTACCCCAAAGTACCTCAAGATTATCTTTGGAAAACAAACCCACTTGATTAGTGTTTGCTACAAAAGCTATTGGAGTTTCTGTTTTATGGCTACTTGAATAAGAGTATGGTTGTAAAGACATTTGGTTAAAAGCTTGTCATTTGTTTGAAAGCTTTGAGAACTTTTCTTTGGAAGTTCCTTTTGTTAATATGACCATTTACATAATGTCAACTTCTTCTACAAGTGAAGTTTCCTCCTTCATGAAATTCTTCAATGATGACATGAAGAATGAGTTCATTAAGGTGAAGGACATGGTGCAGATTCTAATTGAGGATCAAAGAGAAAGTGTTAAGCTTTATGCACAATTGTTAGCCATGAAGGAAGAGAAGGAAACAATTATCCAAAGACTGCATGACATGGAGAAACAAATCCTTCAAGCTCAAGAAGCTTTGTCCAAGAAAATGCCTGAGGAAGAGGTAAACCATTCAAACTTGTCTTCAATTTCCTCAATTGAAAAGTGTGTTGGTTCTTTTGAAAAACATACAAGGGGTATAGGGTCCAAATTAATGTTTAAGATGGGCTATCATGAAGGCAAAGGTTTGGGCAAGCATGCACAAGGCATGGTTGACCCTATTTCGGTTGTGGAGCGACCCAAGAATGTTGGTCTTGGTTATATGCAGTTTAATGGCGAAAACTCAAAATCCTTGAATGCATGTGATGCAAATTTAAAGAGAAGCTTTATTCCAAGTTCTAAAATGCACATATGTCAAAATTGTTTCAAGGATGATTGCCAATTGTTTTAAGCCATCGTTGTAGAAAGTAGAGGGTAAACATGTCGCTTATGGGGAGCATGTAAATTTAAACATTTTCCAAGACAAGAACTGTGATGAAAGTCTGAAAAAGAAAGTTGTCTCCTCTACTGGTTCATCATCTTTCGAAGAAAAAAAGGATGGACATTCCATGCAGAAAAAGAGGTATAATTATTCACATGATCAATTTGATTATGTTTCGGCAAATAATGATAATTTTTCTTGTTCAAATGAAAGAAAGTTTTGTTGCACATTTTTTGGTGGATTTAACCATGTTGCTTCAAGATGATGGTTGAAAAAGAAAGCACACAGGAAGCAGAAGAGGCAAAGAAAAATTTCTAAAAAAGTGCTTAAGAGTTGCAAATTTTGTCAAAGGAAGGGACATGATGTCTCTCATTGTTGGACTTTGCATCCAACAAGTCGTCCAAAGCACATGCAGCTAGATGACAAAAATATGGGCGCAAGTGGATCTATGGATTCCATTATCGATGTGGAAATGGAAGATTCACATGTAGAAATGTTGTAGCAGGAAAAGATGCCATGGAGTTAGCTTGGTAAGAAGTGGATTAACTTCTTAATGCAGTGAGTCATACTCATTTTGTACATGCAAATTTCAGATTTTTTATGCATGTATTTCAATTGAAAAGTTTGATGCAAGATTGCATGTAAAAGGAGTTTCAGTTGAAGGAATTTCTTTCTTGTTGCAAAAATTTGCCATAGAGGTGTAAAAGATGAGTATGATACTCACTTATATTGCAGCAATGTCTTTTAGTTCAGCGTTTAGTCACCCACATGTTTTTTTGGGATGATGTACTTGTTGGTATTTGAAAAGAAGAGTTGAAGTTGCACATGTACATAGAGGTTGTATGTGTAAATAGAGAACTATAAATAGTTCATTGTACATGATACATACACATGTGTTTGTCAAGATGTATCTTGTTGTTTATCAACTTGTGTCTATTGTGTGCACACTTGTTACAAATTTTGTGTGTCAATTATAGCACATTTCAGGTCAACTTGTTGTTGATGTCGTATGTTGCACAAGGTGCCTTTGGTGTCAACTGGTGCAGAGAACGAAGTGTCGGTGAAAAGTGGTGCAAGATTCCATGAGATGGAAAGACATCCAAGCAAAGAGGGCACAAATTTCAGCAAGTGTCATTGCTGGTTTCAGAATGGCAGATTGGTATGGCGAGAAAACTTGGTCGGGATGCAGCACAAGTACATGGCTCATTCAGCAAAAATTTGCCATGAGGACAGTTGGCAAGTCAGGAAACTTTTTGGAGGCTGAAGAGAAGAGGATGTTGTTATTATCTCATTTGCTGTACATTTCAGTTTCAACATTTCAGTAAGATTTTGGGGTCCAAAAGCTTCTCATTTGGGAGTTGTGATCAGGAGCTCAAGTCCGAGCTATGGAAAAAGCTCAAAATTGAAAGTGCTCAAAATCAATTTCAACCTGAACGATCGGATAGGCTTCAATGATACGATCCTGGCGTCACAAACGACACTCAAATATGACATCATATGTGAAACTTATGCAAGTTTGAAGTTTTCAGTAAACTGCAAAAAACTGAGTTTGACCAGAGTTGACTTTGACTTTTGAATTATTAAAAAAATAATATTCCCTAGAATATTCCTTAGAATATTCTATCTGGGCCAATTTTATTTCGACAAGTGGCAGCATTGTATTCGATGGTCGTTTGAATTTTCGTTATTTTGACCAATTACGCGCTGCGACATGGCAGGCCCGGAGGCCGCCACATGGCCCCCTGGTCGGAGAAATGGTGGATGTGAAAAATGTTTTGTGAATCCGCGGGATTGGAACATGATACCTCCCACACGCAATGCACGTGCCCGGCCAACTGGGCTATTTATTGGTTCTTAACATGTAATGGACAAAGGTGTTACTTATTGTTTAAACTTGTTTTGGATGGGTGGCAAAAGGGGCCAGCCCCACGTCCCATATAACCCTTCCGCCATGACCAGGGGATTTCCTAACCAGCGGGTTTTCATAACCGTTATATTCGGTGATTACCACGCGGATATGTGACCACATCTTCAAGTTAACTTTAAATGCCACGGTTGGTTTAACGCTAAATGTTGCAGTTTGGGCAGAGGTGCCACATGTGACTGCCCATCCCTCCAAAATTTAACTTAACTGTTAGTGGTTCCACCTAACTTGGTGCGTTCCACCAAATTCGGTAATTCCTCCATATTTGGTGCTCCTAATTGGAGTTATTCCAAAATTAGTGGAGTTTTTTTAGCAAGATTGGGAAGAAGTTTGTTTCTGTCATAACGTCTCCAATATTGGACCAAATTGGATGAAATTTTGGTCAATTTTGGCTTTATTCAGAATTCTGGAGTGTTTTGGATAGGTTTCAGAGGTAGTAGAGGTGTTCTACAGCCATTTTTGCTTCAGCGAAGCTTGGAGAGCCATCAGGGCCATTGGGGAAATAGAGTTGTATTGAGTTGTACCTCACTGTTTGAGGTGAAACAAAAACCATTTTTAGCTATTTTCCACCTTATGAACCTAATGGAAGAGGTTTCAAAACTTTTTGAAGACTTTCAGATCCCGAAAAGCTTCAGGGAAGCTTGAAGAGCCACTAGGGCCATTGGGGAAATGGAGTTATCTGGAGTTGTACCTCACTGTTTGAGGTTATCCAAAAACCATTTTCAGCTAATTTATACCTTTTAAACCTAATGGACGAGGTTTCAGAACTGTTTGAGGACTTCTACAGCCCAAAAAGCTTCAGAGGAGTTCAAAGATCCATTAGGCCTTGTTGAAGAAGTCATTGTTTATGGTAATTCTTCACTGTTTAGTGAATATGGAAAGGTATTTTTAGCATTTTCATGTCTTCTGATTCTATATTTATGGTCATATTTTCCTATTGAGGCATTTTTAAACTTGTATTATCATTTTGGAGCATTATAATACAAGAGTACAAGCTTATTTTGGGAGGCTTGATCCAACAGACATAGCCTAAGAGGGGTGAACTGCTCACCAAACATTTGTGTCATGTTATGTTGAAGTTATCTTGCTGTGTATTTCTGATTTAATATGTTAAACATCAAATTAAATTAACTTTCCCTCACACATAAACTCATAAACAATTACCAAAAACACTTTGTTTAAACAACAAGACATGGAGAATTTTTCACACATTTAATTAAATGGAAATGGATACCTTGCACACATTTTCAAGTACTTCCATTTTCATATCAATG